>JAMWET010002222.1:480000-648845 GCA_024036415.1 Prochilodus magdalenae | reverse complement strand
TGTGTGTGTATGTGTGTGTGGGTGTTTGTGTACGTGTGTGCGTGTGTATGTGTGTGTGTATGTGTGTATGTTTGTGTGTGTGTGTGTGTGTGTGTGTATGTTTGTGTGTGTGTGTTTGTGTGTGTGTTTGTGAGTGTGTGCGTGTGTGTGCGTGTGTGTGCGTGTGTTTGTGAGTGTGTGCGCGTGTGTGTGTGTATGTTTGTGTGCGTGTGCGTGTGAGTGTGCGTGTGTATGTTTGTGTGCGTGTGTGTGTTTGTGTTTGTGTGTTTGTGGGTGTATATGTGTGTGTGTGCGTGTTTGTGAGTGTGTGCGTGTGTGTGCGTGTGTTTGTGTGCGTGTGTGTGTGTATGTTTGTGTGCGTGTGCGTGTGAGTGTGCGTGTGTTTGTGTGTGTATGTTTGTGTGCGTGTGTGTGTTTGTGTTTGTGTGTTTGTGGGTGTATATGTGTGTGTGTTTGTGTTTGTGTGTTTGTGGGTGTATATGTGTGTGTGTGTGTGTGTGTGTGTGTGTGCGCGCGTGTGTGTGCGTAAGTAAAAGCCCCTTTATTCCTGCGATTTCACACACTGCCCCTCCTCACTGAGCTCGTCATGCTAAACCTGAACGAATCCATATTGGACAGCTTTGCACTAACACAAGCTGATACACACCGCTTCAGCACAATGACACGCTTCACTGCCCCACACAGACACCAAGACACCCCACACACACAAGCACTCACCTCACCTTCCAAAAGGCCACATGCCACTCCAATTTCCATTCATCAGTCCATTCCTTCCTTCCTTCTCCTCCTCCTCCTCTCCATCTAACCCATTTTCCTTTCCAATTAGCAAGTGGGAATATCCAGTACAACCTGATTTAACTGCTTTTGACTGCTTTAACTCAAAACACTCTGAATACCCTTACAGTAGCCCAACCCCTTCTCCAGTATCAGTTAGATCAGGAGTGATGTGCAGGCATGGGGATAAGATCAGTGACCAACAATATCTGATAATATTAAGGAATCTCATAATTTCTAAACTCATGTCCAACTTGAAGCAGCATGTGTTGTTATATCATTGTTTATTACAGTTACTAAAAGTGTCCTTACAAGGCATAGTAACCAGCAAAGCATGACATGAGTAAAGCACATGGAAACAAACAAACTGCTTGTTGTCAGGAACAGCACCTATATTGGCATTATAGCACCATTACATGGTGGGTGTGGCTCAGAGGATCCACCACCCACCAGGGAGTTACCACCCCACGTGGGAGATTGGGGGAGTCCTTGGACGAGACTCCTAACACTACACTTGCCTACCTGTAAGACGAATTACCTTGTAAGTCGCTCTGGATAAGAGCGTGAGCTAAATGCCATAAATGTAAATTATATAATCACAATAATAATATTCAAATTTCTCACCTAAGCTGAAAAGCAATGTGATAATGGATCAATGACTCTTTAGCAGTATAGAACACATATGAGCCAGCACAGCTCCTGGATTACAACAGCTCCATAATGCAAACAGCCTGTCCTGGCATACACTATGACGGTGAATGTTGCAGTTGGATTATGATGGTTAATATAAGTTCTAATATGATATGCTCACCACCGTAAAGGTGAAACAAACAGGGCACATAAGCTGTACTGATTTACTGGACTTTCCTCGCTGCTGTTGAAGCTATTTTATCAATACATTTACATACACTTATCATACACAATCAATGGACATTGGGGAAACTTCAGGTCTACATGAGTCAGATAATAATCAGATCTCTGCTTTGCAACCCGCCAAAGAACTCAAAATTGAAGAGCCAGAGCTTTTTCTTTTTTACAAAATATGTATATACATCATTAAGAACGGTGTTTCTAGACTGCTGTTCCTGAAGGCCCGGTGCACTGCACATTTTAGTGCTTGTTCTGCATTAATACCCCACTTTAACCCAATATCGTGCTGATACGGAGCTGATTCGTTGGATCAGGAGTGTTGGGAGCAAGGCCTCTAGTAGCAAGGCTGAGAAACAGTGATCTAGATTATATTCCAGTTCTTCAATTCATTAAGCATGTCGTTGGTGTCAGTATCAGCACTGCTTGCTGTTTCTAGGAGAGTGGTCCACATACAGAGACTGAAAAAAATAGTCTTCCTATAACAGAATGTACTCTGAAATAGTCTAAATAAAATCTGAATAAATCAAACTTATGTTTTGAATGTCTATTTTTTTTTTGCCAGAATTTTTTTTTTTTTGAATGTTTGAAATATTATTTTTTAATTAATTTAAAAAAGGTGAATTATTATAAACTGGCTTATTAATAACTTATTATAATTAAACCAACAGCTAAAGATAATGTTTATGATGAAATCTTTTATGATCTACTTTTGGATGGTTATGCATGCACATGAACATGATTTTTGTTCCTTACACTTGAAAATAACAGGGTTGATTGGAGTTCTAGGCCTTAATCTGATCTAAGTAATCAGGGTGTGCTGTTTACATACTTTAATAGTCAGAAAATTACCAAAATTCAATAACGATCAGATTATTACATGCATGTAAACACCGGCAGTATCATTAACTGTAGTATCAGCATAGCTCTAGCATACTGTTTACTTCCACTGTGACCTTTTTTAAAAGAGTTTCTACAAACTGTGTGATTATCTTCGGCTTATCATTAAAACTGATAACTGTCGCATCCCCAACATAGACATCACTAGACACAGTGGGGTCAGACAGACAGAGAGACTGGGTTATGATCACTGTCTGAGTGCAGTCTCAACACCTGCAGGAAGGCTCTGTATCCTTACATACCGCACGCTGGACCCTCTGAGAGCCGGAAATAGGACTGCCTCAGAGCTGAACGATGGTGCGGCTGAACAGTACATCCCCATTTACACTGACACTCCACATGTAATTTGTTTTTAATGGCCAATTTAATGGGTAAAATAATGGGCAGACACTTAGGGTCAAATTCTGCTTTAAACTCACAGAGCAATAGATAACGTTTAAGCAATGTGTGGTCATGTGGTATTCGAAACTGCGGTGGAAGCTCTGTCACTTCGCTCTGGTTTAATGATTTAGTCCTTATATGAAGCTCAATCCAGGCTGAACAGGCTGAGGCTGTTGATAAGGGTGTGATATGCATCAGAAAGATGGTGGCTAGAAAGAGCAGTAGATGTTCTGAGACAAAATACATAAATAATATGTCTAAAATAACATGATTTTCAGTCCTTTTCTGAACCTAATGTTTTAAAGCAGGAGAAAATAATAAAAAGCTTGGAGACAAGAAAACAGGGTCTTTAAAATATAGCCTTGAGGGTGGATACTGCTCAAACACTGTTTAGTGCCATATAATAGTAATAATATATAATATAATATTATATTATTATATTATAATATTATATTAATATATATATATATATATATATATATATATATATATATATATATATATATATATAATAATATTATTAACTATTAACTAATATAATAATATAGTATTATTACTATTGGTACATATTAGTCTTGTTATTCTATATTGATAACAGCATGTCTGGAACATAGCCTGAGGGTGTGTACTGCTCAAGTAACAGTATATATACACATATGTTATGGAAGGGTATTCTATAATTGTAGATAGTACAAGCTGGGAATACTGTTGTCTATGTTGAAGGCAGCAAAGAAAAACAACAGAAACAAAACAAGAGCAAAACCAGAAAAAGTACTAACAGAGCAGAACTGAAAACAAAACATGCGCAGGAATAACCACATAGACCACGACTTCGAGGACACAACAAACATCCAACGACACCAAGCAAGGAACAGGTAACCAACAAGGTGTATAAATACACATGGAACAAACAAGAAACACCTGCGGCCAATGAGACCGCAAGAAACACCTGGGGCTAATCAAAGGGCGGGGCAAAAGACTAAAGACAGGTGAGGGGCAAGGTAAAGGGGTGGATCTAAGGAGGAGCAATAAAACCATGGCCAGAAACAGACAAAGACAAAAACAAGGGCAGAGAGAAAGAGAGTTACGGTCCTCTATGGTTTGTGAAAAATCCAGTATGAATAAATAAAATAAAAACAGAACTTCTCCAAAATCAGCTGCAATAAAACCTCCTTTACATTTACTTAAGTTAAAAGTGAAGAACCTTTTTCTCTTCTTCTGTAAAAGTTACAAGTGCAAGTCTTTAATGTAAAACAAACAAGATGAAACAAAAGCCAATGGAACTGGGAAAAACAAGAAACCAAACTCCACGATGACCAAACTGCAGGGATACCAAAAATAACAACTGACATAGAGACAAAACACCAGGCAAGAACAAAGGGCACTACGAGAGTATAAAACAACAAGGGCTAACGAGAAACACATGGGAAGGGGCGGAGCTACGAACAAGGGACAGGTGAGGGGCCTGACAAGGGGATGGAGATAGGAGGATGGAGATAGGAGCAGCAAAAAAACAAAACAAACAGAAGCACATGGAACAGGACAACAAAGGCCACATGGACATGACACGACAGAAACAGAAAACCAGAGAAACCCGAGAAAAACGGGAACGACAAGACAGGACGCGACCGTGTGGTCTTATCAAATCGGTTCTGAGTGACTTTCATATGTGGCCCTAGATCAGATACAAACCCAGTTTGTGGACATGCGCCATGAAGTTAGAGCCAGTATAATAAATGGAAATACAACACAACTGACCCTATACCATCTCCACCCTGCTCCGATAATGAACAGCTGGGAGCTTGTCAGAGCTGATGATCTTGGCAGAAAAGTCTGCTCTGCTGGTTAGTTTGCTGTTGATGATGCATGCGGTTCACTCCCGTGACATTAGTGATTCTGATGTTCACGTGCAGGTGATTTCAGAACACTGATTCATTCACATTCATGACGGATCTGGGTGTGAACCATCATGCTGAGATCAGATCCGAGCAAAATTTGGATTTAGGCTTGTAATCACAACACATCAGAACAGTGCTAACACTAATGTTAATAGTTTATACCTGATAAATTAAAATTTAAAATAAAAACACCTGATTCCATTTCAGAATTCCTGTCACTCCTATAGAAAATGACTAAAAGCTACCGATAAATAGCCTTACACAAAATCCATATTCAGATATCTGTCCTACAAAGAGAAAGATACCTTATTACAAACATCAAACGGTACTACAGAATAACACCGCTAATTCTGGAGAGCACTGTGCGCAACGGTTATTGCTCAGCCAATTTGCAACACAAGTATCGACTCGGGATTAACGGGCATAACGGGCAAAACCTTCCTTTTCACCACTTCAGTATCCTAAAGGGCAGATCTGGCCCTTAAGACACAGTGGGGGCGGCATCATATTGCAACAGCAGAGAAGTGGCTCTGCTGCCGTAACGAGATTTCAGTCCCCAGGTTGTAAATGAATCCTCCTGCTGAGCCCTGCAAGCTTCCTGCCACCAAATCCATCCTAATTGTGTCACATGTACATCCATTTGTCAGGCACACAATCAGTAATGCGTTTATCAGAAAGGCCACGCTGGTGTGAAGGATGCAGGGGAAAGACAAAGACTTATTACTGTCTGACCCTCAAATGAGATTTAAAGAGGATAACTAAAGGCTCAGCATGCAAAACAGCAGGGATTAATAAAGATATGCAGGAGCCAATTAGCATCAATTATTATTAATTTTTTTATTTTTTTATTTTTTTATCATTAACACTGTATTTAATGTCACCCATGTTGTTAAGGTGTTATACAATACTAGGTCACAGGTATCCGACATATATGTACCAGCAATATGATGTATACTATAATGTTATTCTAAAAAATGTTCTTGATGATACAGAGTCACATGGTCAATATCCATTACTTTGTAATCACATGCATGATGCGAAAGTTCTTAAAAGTACTACAGTTTTTATGCCCAAGCTGTTGTTTTCTCTGTCACCTGGTTGGAGCATTGCATTAACATATTAGCCTCCTGGGAAACCTTCGTCATGGACTGCCACTGTGCATATGCAAATTACAGCGGTTTCCTTGTGACTTTACCGCATATACTTCCATATCACAGAGCTGTAGGCAGGAGTTTGAAGATCTCAGGTCAAATGGCAGATTTATTTAATTTGTTTTATCAATGTATATATACAATACTAATAAAACTAACAAACATGTTATATCGGTATGTTTATATATATGTATAAATATATACAGGGGTTGGACAATGAAACTGAAACACCTGTCATTTTAGTGTGGGAGGTCTCATGGCTAAATTGGAGCAGCCTGGTGGCCAATCTTCATTAATTGCACCAGTAAGAGCAGAGTGTGAAGGTTCAGTTAGCAGGTAAGAGCACAGTTCTGCTCAAAATACTGCAATGCACACAACATTATGGGTGAACATAGACCAGGAGTTCAAAAGAGGACAAACTGTTGGTGCACGTCTTGCTGGCGCATCTGTGACCAAGACAGCAAGTCTTTGTGATGTATCAAGAGCCACGGTTATCCAGGGTAATGTCAGCATACCCACCAAGAAGGTACGAACCTCCACCAGCATCACGTAGTGACCTGGCCACTATCCTGCAAAGAGGAATGGCTTAAAATCCCTCTGACCCACACTGTGTGCAGGACGCAGTATATGTCCTTCCCAAGACCAACTGACGCTGTATTGGCCGCAAAAGGAGGCCCTACACCATACTAATAAATGATTGTGGTCTAAAACCAGGTGGTTCAGTTTCATTGTCCAACCCCTGTATATACACACACATATATATACACACACATATATATATATATATATATATATATATATATATATATATATATATATATATATATATATATATATATATAAATAAACATACCGATATAAAAGGTTTATGTTAGTAGTGGCTGCAAATTGTGTGCTCGGTTATTAGGCCTGTATCTTTCTTGTCCTTATTCTATTTTTACAGGTAAAGCACAAATAGCTGATATCTTATTTTAGATGTGATATGAAATTAGAACAGCAAAAGCCATATCATATTTCAGCCTGTCTCACTGTCTTTCATTGTGTCATTGCAACAACATTTCAGACGCCATGACTAGACAGGATAAAGAACCCCTCCTCAGCCTTTCCTTCTTACTATCCTTAGTGTAGAATTTCTTTGTAACTCTATTGTTGCTGAGGTAAACAAAGCGGGTAGTCACCTTAACTGCCATTAAAAACTGTAGAGAGGAGGATTCGACTTCCTGTATTAACATGTATATGAACCACCGAGAATCAACATCTCATGATACATGTCTACGGTATGTAGATTATCCATTTAAAATAACAGTGGTCATTTATCAACTGACCAGTTCATACGCCGGCTAGTAGAAGGCTCTTTTGCAGCAACTACAGAGAGGTTGGGCGAGCTTTACAGATATATGTACACCAACTCACACGCTTGATGATATTTGGAGTGAAAACATGTTAGCATATACGTTCTCTACAGGAAACAAACCATTGTTTCTTTTACAAATTTAAGAACATGTTAACTACTATATCGTCGCATGAAAAACATGCATCTCCACTCCATTTTTACTTTTATGCATCATTTGAACCCACCAGCTGCTGTTTACACTGAGTGAGGATCTCATGATGAATGGACCAACAGAAATGACCCAAAACTACTTGGAAAGATGTCTGGTTCCATAGACTTGCATTAAAATTTAATTCGATTTTTGGCCTCTCCTGTAAAGTTGCCATTTTGGAGATACTAGTTTTTCATTGGACAGCGACGGTACGTTACCATAGTAATTATTATAAAAATTCTGTTAAATGCAAAATATAAACAGTAGCTTTGCTTGAGAATGTGCAGACGTGTGTTCACCATAAAAGACATGGTGTTTTTTACTTTTAAATCAACCAAACCAAATTTTGACTGTGGACACCCAAACCTTTGCATATGACCGTATACTGGTTTGCATCAGGAAAATGATCATTTGCATTTGCAAACCAAAAGCTCACAATATTTTGGACTTCAGGCCTAAACAAAAAAAGAACCAACTCCTTCATGTCTGTGTAATTCTATTGTTGTTGAGGTAAATAAAGGGCTGGTAAGATAAGCTAACAATTAAAACTGTAGTGCTGACCTGCATTATGAATATGAGCCACTGAGAATCTATATCACATGGTATATACCTACGTAAATAATAAAGTGCAGCCAGCGTGGTAGACTTCTTTTGAAGGACAGAGAGATCCAGGTTTATTATAATGTGGCCCATTAATTTGATGAAAATCATCTTCACATCCCACACACACACGCCTACACACCTTTCCTACCCTCCCACATAAAAGCATGGAAAATGTCTCGAAAGCAAAGAGATAACAACTACCCATTATCAGAGACGACTGGGTGCCTCGGTACCTTCCCTGTTGTCTATGCAGAGAGAAAAAAAAAAGTCAGTCACACATTACGCCCTGTCACTCAACCACACATTACAGTAGAGCTCAGTCACTGAAAGCATTTCACTCGTCTGAATTTATAAGAAATTAAATCAGCATCCAAAGCTGCACACTAGAAATCTGCAGGTATTCTGCAGGTCGGCAATCAAGGTAGAGGTGGGCAATATGGTGATATTTTAAGGGTATTGTGAAATTAGGTCACGTTATGCTGTTCTGAGCATGTCGTGGATATTTGTGCATATCAGTAATGCTGTGTGTTTAATTATACAGAGGTAGAAAAACATTAATAGATGACTATATTTGTTGTTTTTAATAGTCTTTTTTAAATGCAGTGCTAGTGGCTTTTTTCATCTGTTACATCCTATCAAACCTAAACTTGGGGCAGTCGTGGGCTGGAGGTTAGGGAACCTGCCTTGTGACCGGAGGGTCGCCGGTTTGATTCCCTGAACTGACAGTAACGACTGAGGTGCCCTTGAGTAAGGCACCTAACCCCCAACTGCTCCCCGGCCGTGGATAGGGCTGCCCACCGCTCCGGTAAGTGTGCTCACCGCCCCCTAGTGTGTGTGTTCACTAGTGAGTGTGTTTGTGGGTGTTTTACTTTACGGATGGGTTAAATGCGGAGACTAAATTTCCCCACTGTGGGATCAACAAGGGATTTATATTTATTTATACATATACATATATATATAATTTTTTTAATTTATTCATTTATTTTTTTTTTTTTATACCCAGTATATACACCCACCACGCACGCCATTAGGTACACCTCCTTATCTACACTCACTGTCCATTTTATTACCATTTACCATATAGAAGCACCGTTACAGACTGTTGTCCATCTGATTCTCTGCATCCTTTATTACCCTGTTCCTCAATGGTCAGGACCCCCACAGGACCACCACAGAGCAGGTATTATGTGGGTGGTGGATCATTCTCAGCACTGCAGTGACACTGACGTGGTGGTGGTGTGTTATTGTGTGTGTTATACTGGTGTGAGTGGATCACACATAGCAGTGGTGCTGGAGTTTTAGAGCACCTCAGTTTCACTGCTGGACTGAGAATAGTCCACCAACCAGAACTGTCCAGCGAACTGTGAGCAGTGTCCTTTCACCATTGATGAAGGAATACGTACCCTGTGGGGTGTGAGTGACGGGATTCATAGTTTGAGAAGAGGTGCTACAGTGCAGTGAATGTCTCATTCCATATGTGGAAAACGGCTCCAAAGCAGATGTTAATGATTGGCTAAAAGGAGTGACTGCATTTGGGTGTCCCCAACAGGGGAGAGTCAACAGGAAACTCTCCTGGGAATTATGCCAGAGAAGGCACCCACCAAATCCAGCCCAACTATACAATTCTTTTATACAGGAGTGTCTGAACACTGACGTCGCGTACATCCAGAAACTGCCAAATCCAATCACAGGTGTGGTTGGTGCTTGTGGAGGCACTACATGCTATTAGGTATGTTTCAGTCACAGGTGACTTCACCTCAAACACAAGTCTATGGGTTCCAACACTACACCGGTTAGAGCTCAGCAGTTCATCTGAAGAGGTAACTTCTGTTTCTCTGTGACTCAAAACCAACTGGTTTCCTGATTTACCTGTAAAACTGTAAATGCTCAAATCTAATGCGGCAAAAAGTTGATAGCATACGCGACTATGTACTATGTTCGCATTCCAGCGTTCGGTCTACCAATCTGGCATTTAATTCAGCCTGTGTGTTTAACAGCTCGAATGGCCAAAAAGAGGTCTGTAAATGATATTACTCTGAAGCACAAGTGCCTTACCGTGTCACAGGCACGGCTGAGCGGCCGGAATCCCTCAGCAAGGCTATCTGAAGTAAGAATAGTGTTTCAACATCATTCACAGAGCAGGAAGTACTTGACCTTGTGTAGAAGATGACGAGCGTCTCTCATCTAACCTTCAATAGGCTGGGATGTGTTCAACTGACAGCAGTTAAGAGGTTTCCCATTACATTACGAAGGCAATGGCTAAATAAAAAGTCATGGTATTCAATGTCCTTCTCTGTCTGCTTCGTTTGTGCTACTGAATTTGTAGCATGATGGAGGACGGGCAAAGTCAATTCTCAGACTATAAGGGATTCTCATCTGTTCCCATTCAGAAGGTAAACAGCACCCGAACGAGTTTCTTCTTTTCATAGTCTAGTCTTTTTATGAAAGCTAAATAAATTCCTTTCACCAGGGGATAATGATTCCTCACAGCCTAAACCCAGCATGTTTACTGCTACACACGGGGCCAACACTTTGTATGCAAGTTCAATTATATGTACACATTGTGCACACTTCTGCACACTGTATACACTGCACGTGTTTCAAAGTACAGGCGGGTTAGAAAAGACTGGGTGACTTATACCACCTGACTTGTTTCTGCTTTTCTTTTTTTCTAAACCTTGTTAATAGTGTTCCTCTGGGTCTTAATGTACATGCACAAAGTATGTCTTATTGAAATCTGTACAATGTCTAATAAATGTGTGCTGAGTTCCACCATATTTTCCCTTCTCCATGTAAGCTGGGAGGTTCTAGTTTTGGGTAAAGCTTCTCTAAGCATTTCCTAACCAATCACAAGGCTGATGGCTCTTGCTCCATCCACACAAAACCAGAGTCAGTGTCTTCATTCACTTGTAGCTTTGTTGCCCTATTTGTTTATTTGTCAGTCTCCCCATTTGCAGATCTGATTGCCTTCATGTTTCATCTGTGACTTATTTTGGCCACTTAGCATCATATAATAGCCGGATAATGATTTCATTTCTGGAGCAGTGTAGGAGTGTTGAGCTTTGGATGGCTCATTAGTAATACCCACCCTGCTGATCTAAGCAGTCATGTTTTATCATATTTATAGCATATTTTAATTCAAACGTTGGTGGATCTTTAATATAACACATGTTATAACGCAGTATCATACAAGCATTTTAATATTTTACTCCCTGAGGACCTTAAGTGGGGGTCATGGAAGTAAAGATGTGATCAGAGGTTTTTAATTGTAGGTTTTAGAGGTAAATACAATGTACAGCACTGGAAATAAATAAGAGACCCCTCCAGTTTCTTCTTAAATCAGCATCTCCACATGTACAGCAGGTTCTTAGTGAGGAACCGAAGGCTGGGTTCTAGCTTTACTGGCAGATACAGTGAGCGTCTGGTTCATAAGAACAAGGTACAGCAGCAAACACACAGGACAACACAGCTACAGACTGTCAGAGGGCCAAACCCACTCTCTACTGACCGTGATGAGCACCACCTCATTCCAATGTCCCTTAACCACCGTAAGATGACCTCAAGTGACCTACAGAGAGACTGGCGAGCGGGGTCTGGCGTGAAATGCACAGCGAGCATGGTTCTAAAAACAGGCTTCTGGAGGTCATTAGTGATTTTCTAAATAAACAGATCTAATACAATATCTGATCTGGAATTCGCGAGACATGGTTCCAGTAGTGTAGAGAATAAAACAGAACTGAGTCAAACACAAACCCAGAACCTGTACAACTAGAGACACTGATCATTTTGAGGCGGTCTCTTAATTTTTTCCAGAGCTGTTTAAAGAATACATCCAGATCAAAATGAGGGTCAAAATAGTATATTAGATTATGCTTGGTTATTCTGATAAAAGCAAACAGGAGGCAAAAAAACTGTACCTCTTGCACACTACTCAATTATCTCTGCCAACTATAAACTCAGACCCCCCCAAACTCTGCAGACCAAAGTCAATCAGAACAAACTGAAGCTGGGTCTGAAATCGTCTCTACAGTACTTAAATTGGGCCAGGACGTCCACTTGCAGCTCCTTAGTGCTCTAGAAGTACTTATTATACCCACAACAGCTTTAGAAATATGTACTACTGTGAGATATATATACATCTCTGGTCCATGTTGAGTGTGGTACACACCTTGTCACCAAACAGCACAGTGACTACCTGTAGCCCTATATATAGGCCCACTGACTGATTACAAGATTGTAGACACCTGTGATGCTAATTAGTGAACACACCTTGATTTAACATGTCCCTTTGGTCACCTTTTTCAGGGCTACCATCATTTCTGTCCAGGCCTGTTTCAGGAGTTTATTTTTTAAATAGTTCTGTTGATGCATGGTTGGAAAGCAATGTCTGACTTTCATTTGTTCATTTTAATAGAATTTTTATTTATTATTATTTTTGTCAGATTAAAGTTATTTCTGTTACCATTGTGGGTTTTTCTTTCATTAACCGAGGGGTACCAACAATTTTGTCCACGTGTGTACATACATACATAGTTTGTTTGATTTTTTGCTCAGATCCGATCCAACGAACATGATGGTTCACATTCAAGTAGGTAAGTGACTCATGTCTGCCATTAATGTGAACAAACCGGTTCTATCCTGAAACGATCTACATGTGCACATCCAAATCAGTCCACGTGACAGAATCATACGCATCATGGAAGGCAAACTAAGCAGCAGGCTGAGGATACGTCTGCCAAGACATTCAGCTCTGATCAGCTCTCAGCTGTTCCTTACTGGAGCGGGATGGAGATGAAAATGGGCCATTCGTCTTGCATTACGTACTCCATACGAAAGTGGCTCAAATCTGATTTGAAAAGATCGGCTTTGACGTGTCCACACAGCCCTGAAAAAATCAAATCCGTGTCACATTAAGGCAAAAAAATCCGATTTGAGTTGTGGCAGAATGGTGATGTCAACAGAGCCTGTGTGACACTTCAGAGGGCAGGGAAAACATGCATGTATGCATCTTCAGACAGTAGGAACAGTGCTGAAGCTGCCTCAGTTCTGACACCACAGGACTGCACCGCACCGCACACAGAGAGAAAATGACACTCAGGAAAGCACAGTGCACGCACACACAGGCAAGCTCACCTTCCAGCTCACTGCTCTCTTCTTCCTAATTGCATTTTTCCAGCTTTCCACAACCACCCACTGTCCTCACAGCCACAAAACGCCACTAAAAAGGTGCCAAAGAGGATTCTTGGAGCGACACCACACCAGAACCACATTTGGCTGCCCTAAGAACCTTAAGAACCTTCCAAAAGATGTTTCCATTTCCATTTGGCCGCTCAAAATATCACTAAAATATCTGGTGTTTTATCTATAATTGGTGGCCATGATAATTGTTGTACTGTAATAATATCCGGTGAAGGCCGACTGATAATCCTGGCTACCTACTAAGAAACTCATATTAGAAAACCATACTGCAGCCTTTCATGGTAGGTGAAGGTACGGTAAACCGTGGTAAAAAGATTTAGTGGTTTATGAGCCCATAATTCATCTTCAAATCAAATTAAAATCCATTAGCCAGACCCTAAACACACCCCTGGACTAGCTCCAGTTCTGGAGGGCACAGAAACAGCTGCCAACAATATATGCCTGTACATAAGGATGCCTGAAAAGTGACGCAGACATGGCGGCTACATTCAAGTAGACTGTATACACCCGTCCCTGCTTTTCTTCACCGGGTCAGCTCATGTCTTGAAAAGACGTTTGTGGTGGCGTTGTGGACTACTGGATGCTGGTCGAGTTTTGCACAGCAGTATTCTCTAAAACTAGGTGGGATGTCTGCTCGGCTGCCAGGTTTTTGTAGATCAGTGTGTTTTTAATCACTGTCAAAACAGGGACATTTTTTTCGGGGATTGCTCCGAAAACCAGGGACATCTGATCGCCCAGTTTTTTCCTGGAGCTGCAGAAAAATCAACACTGATTTAGAAACCTTTGTTTTAGGAGCACACTCAATAAGGAGAGACTAGGAACTCGTTCCTAATGTGAGTGTTTGTGTACAGGGGTTGGACAATGAAACTGAAACACCTGTCATTTTAGTGTGGGAGGTCTCATGGCTAAATTGGACCAGCCTGGTGGCCAATCTTCATTAATTGCACATTGCACCAGTAAGAGCAGAGTGTGAAGGTTCAGTTAGCAGGTAAGAGCACAGTTCTGCTCAAAATACTGCAATGCACACAACATTATGGGTGACATACCAGAGTTCAAAAGAGGACAAACTGTTGGTGCACGTCTTGCTGGCGCATCTGTGACCAAGACAGCAAGTCTTTGTGATGTATCAAGAGCCACGGTATCCAGGGTAATGTCAGCATACCACCAAGAAGGACGAACCTCCACCAGCATCACGTAGTGACCTGGCCACTATCCTGCAAGAAGAATGGCTTAAAATCCCTCTGACCACTGTGCAGGACGCAGTATATGTCATTCCCAAGACGAACTGACGCTGTATTGGGCGCAAAAGGAGGCCCTACACCATACTAATAAATGATTGTGGTCTAAAATCAGGTGTTTCAGTTTCATTGTCCAACCACTGCATTTTGATGATATTATGATAGTAGTTGATTATCCAATATCTAAATTACTGACTATCTTCTAGAAAAGACTAACATGTACTTAATGTCCATTTTGGCTGGAAACTAAAATCAGTGCAGCAAGTGGTATTCACTTACTGTGAGAACTCGTAACTCAACAGTGTGAGCTTCTGTCAGGATTGCAAATTAAACTAAGATTCTGCTGGGGGTCTCAGAACACGGACAGTCCACTTCAGTGTCTAGAACTCAACATCAATGAATGTGTGTGTTTTATTTGGATCATGAAAAGCAGAAAATGTAACTCATTTCTAAGATAGGACTTTGGAGGTGTGGAGAAACATCCCTGCAGATTTCCTTTTCTCCTGAAGTCTTGATGAACTACGGAAAAATATAAGCCCACCAGACCACAAAATAAGTCACCTGTGACTAAAACATACTGTACATAAAAGCGTATAATACCTTCATGACTACAAATAACAGCTGTGTTTGGATTTGGCATGGACTAGACATGTTTCTGAATGTAGGCCACATCAATGTTCAGCCACTCCTGCATCAAAGAAGTGCAGTTGGGCCGAAATGGTGGATGCCTTTTCTGGTTCAATTCTTAGGAGAATTTTCTGTAGACTGGGATTTTAGCCACTGCTGGTAGACCCAGCTACTTCCTTCACAAATGCTCAATCGCTCCTTTTATCCAGTCATTAACATTTTATCTGGAGCTATTTACCACACATGGAACAAGACATTCACTGCACTGTACAGCCTCTTCTCAATCAATAAATCCCATCCCTCACACCCCACAGGGATTTATAGTCCCATCATCCTCCTGCAGCGCCATCTGGAGGAGCCTAAAGTAACTACCTTCTTAAACACACAAGGGAAGCTTATATATATTGATGTTTCTGTGTAAATGTATGTTAATGTACGTTATGTTTCACTTTTTCTGAAACTGAAAAAAGCCTAATTAAATAAATATGGTTATAGGGGATAAGTGAACAATGGTTAATAGGTGAATGAGGCAGAACGCGAGTGATTTCACAGGCAGTGCGGCTCTTCTACAGAATCCAAATGAACTCCAATATTCGAACCTCCCCTTCACCAGCCCCACATGCACAAACCGACACACCAATTAATCTAAAATTGCCTCTCTTGGCACACACTGCTGGGACAAAGATAGAGAGAGGAGCCCTTCCCCCACCTTTCTCTGAATGTGTCCTGGATGGTGCACTTTATTACCTACTGAATACCGGCAGACACTCTCGCTCACTAGCGTGTTTTAGAGCCAGGCTCTTTTTGTGTATGTGTGGGGTGTATATTTCATATTGATGTCTAGACATGGACGCACACACTCACACACACACACACACACACACACACACACACACACACACACACACACACACATATTCTCTGCCTGGTCTTGTACCTATGAGTCCCCCCACTCCTTCTCTTTTATCCCCCTCCTCTCAATTCATGTCAATTACATCTAAACCCCCTTCCACACTGTGAGGCGGATGTTGTCCCCTTTGTCCTGCTGCCTCATTCTCACACTCACACTCCTTTATCACACACAGACATTCATATACACACACATGCACCCTCCATTCCAACACTGACGCTCTCGGTAACCCATATCTAAGCCACAATCATGGAGAGGATGGACCTTTCTTTAAAACTGATGGGCTTTGCACCGTGTTATGACAGAACACTGGCAATATCTCTGTAAAATCTGACAGATGCTGCCTACTCTTCCTTCTCCACCATTCATCAGCTGCTGCTGAACCTGAATCCACAATGTGTTTCCGCTCAGGCTGCTTGAAAAGAGCAAGTGGCTGTCGGGTTACCGTCCCATTCAATCACTTTCATTAAACGGTCACCATCACTTGGTCGACTGAGATTGTGTTAATGTGTTTTCGTTATAAGTATTCCACTTGTTGGTCCAGTATTCTAAATGAATACGAGCTGAAAGTACAATATGATATGATATTTTGATTTCTGATATATGCATATAGTCCAAGGTTTTCAGATTCTACAGTATTTGTGAGCCCATACTAGCCTTTTTTTATATTTACTTTTGTTTATTTTTCCTTTTCTTACTTTTTAACTGTTGAAAATATATTCAGAAATGATCCTTTGGGAACTATCCTGGAATTAAAAAATTATGAGCATATATTAGTACCATAATATTAGCATCCACAGTCCCAGTCAAGTCAATTAAACTTATTTGGATGTTGTCATCCAGTAAGAAGGCCAAAGGCAACAGTGGCAAGGTAAAACTCCCTCAGAGCAAGAAACCTTGAGAGGAACCAGGACTGAAAAGGGGAACCTATCCTTTTCAGGTTGATCCTGGATAGCAACAAACAAAAAGGACCATAGCTTATAATTAAAGGCAACACTGAATAAGAACTGTTAGTAACTGTTAGATGGAAGACTACGATGATGGTTTATTAGAAATGATAGGAGAAGTGTTGAGTGTTTAAAATGTCAGATTTGTCTGTGATTAGATAGCACGGACGTGCAGGATCCCTTACAGAGACAAGGACTTCCTGGTTTCCATTCCTCACTTGTATTATAGAACAAAACCAACACAGTCAAGTTTTGAAGAGTCAGCTAATTTTAAAATGTCTTAATTTTGGCCTTTTCAGTACTATAAAATTACACTGCTCTCTGAGACTTTCCTGATCTTCCAGCTTTGTGAATACAGGCCCTGGACCATTGCCACACTCTGAGTGGCTGTCGAAGTTGAGAGCAGCACACCTGAAGGGGTTAAAGCTCCCAGTGCACTGGCTGAGGGGGAGTGAGGGTGGCAGGTCTGATCCAATAACCATCCAGATTTATTGAGACTCCTCCATTTTCACCCTGCTCTCTCTCACTCGCTCACTCACTCACACACTGATGCTCCCGGTGTGTGTGTGTGTGTGTGTGTGTGTAAACAGAAAAGCATGCTTGAGCACACACACAGCTGTAGGCAGCATGCAGAGAAGAGGGGAGGAGAGAAAGAAATACTGCAGTGAGACCCGCCCCAAGAGCACAAGACACACACACACGTTCAAGACAGAGCCGCTGTGTCAGAACACACGATAATTGGCAGGGAATCTAAAATAAGCCACTACAGAAAGAAGAAAAGGAGACTCACACTACAAGCTTAAAGTTGAACACATCTGATATTGTGTGATTTTCAAGACAGACATCGGTATTTTTTAAATCAGTGAGCAACTTAATATATGGCTCTAGATCAGATTACTATTACAGTTATTGCTTAAGGTGAAATTCCACCTTTTATAACTGTGCATAATTAGATGGTTAAGGTCAAGGTGTCAAATACACCTTGGGACTCCAAGGCTTGTTTACAGTGGTGGTGACAGGAGCCAGACCTCTGAAGAGTTTAATGCTAGTTGGCTAATTCACATAAAGCCTCAACATGAAACAGTGGTGTAAATCAGTCACCTGAAGTCAGAGAAACAGTTTACATAAGAAGATTCTAAAGGACTCCACCCACCCAAGCCACTGTCTGTTCTCACAGCTGCCGAGTGGGAGGAGGTTCCGAAGCATAAAGTCCAGAACCAGCCGCCTCCGAGTCATCAGGCTACTGAACAGCCAGTAGTGCTGATGCACCGGTATATGGACCTGGTTCAGCACATCTCACCAAAACCATCTATACGATGATCTCCATAGACAATAATCACTCTGCACTTCACATTAGCATATTTACACTTGCACATATAGACCGACCTACTGTTATCCTCCATCCACACTGTATATCTGTAGTGTATGTATATACATATATAATATAATATACCCTGCATCTCTCATCTACCTCAGCCTCACCATAGTGCTTTATGCTAATGTGTACATCTGCATATATCATAGTTTTTATTTATAACTTTTATTCATAACTGTAAATTAGCGTAAACAGAGATTTTAGTGCTTAGTATTGTATATATTTATTGTCTATTTATATGTTTGTATTGAAGTACTGTAAGGGACTACGCACCTAAGTTTTTCACTCACCTTCACAGCTCTGAAAATGTGATGTGACAATAAAAGTGATTTGATTTGATTTGATTAAATAAATAAATTAATTAATAAACATAGAAGCAAAGTGTTGTTGTTGTAAGCAGTGTTTGCAATACTCCATCACTAGCTGGCTGCAAACTTGTCATAGCAGTACTGAACTTAGTTGCTTCAAAGGCAACAAACAGTGTGGTTCAATTCTCCTTCTACTGGGAATCTTCTTTTCTAGTTTGGTAACACAGTCTTCCATCTACACATCTAATTTACATTTAAGGTATTCAGCAGACGCTCTTATCCAGAGCGACTTATTATATGGATAATATTCCAGCTAGTACGGGAAGGTTAGAGCCTAAAACTCACCACGAGCTCAGACACTGCCCGAACAGGGGCCAGTGCTGGTACCTAGAGATTAATATGAGTCCACTCTTTCCAGCAAACTTTGGGAGTTTTCACATTTACCAATATGCTACAGCTTACTGTATCGTTTTCATCATTACTAGGCTGTGAGAGGCCAACTGGCCAAACCAATCTGCTACAGTGCCTCCCTGACTCAGACCAGTACCTGAAATAGAAGTTTGCTATTCAGATACTTTGTATTTAAGGAAATATGTGTTAATAAGCTTTATTTGCTTAAGACCCCCCAAGATTTTATGTTTTCAGTCATTTTAAGTATGTCACACCTTTTTAATCACAGTCATCATTACATAAGCTATGAACACATGTGAAGGTCAATCAGTCATTTTAAAAAGTCAGTGAAATGGCTATATGTGTGCGACTCCCGGTTTCTATCACCGCTGTAAGGAAATGCCAGTATTCACATTTCCCTGTGATGCACTTTTTGCATCAGTTTGCTTTTATGTTGCCACCATATTTAATTAAAGAAAAATGCTGAAATACCACCAAAACAACAAGTTCCACAGCTTGGATCCAAGTCCAAAAGTTTCAAGAGAAAAGTGGAGCTCAGAGGGAGGGACCTCAGATTCGTGGGCCCAGCATCTCATTAAAGACACACAACTTTAAAAGAAAAGGACATTAAAGCTGACAGAAGCTAAAAGGCCATTCTTTCCCATTTCACATCGTTCCCCTCATGACCAGCCATGACAACTGGCCATAATGATCATAGCAGCATGATTAATTAGATGTTGAGTTGCTTCTTCTCACTCACGCATAAAGGCAGAGACGGCTGTAATTAGTAGCAATGAAAGAGGGAAAGATAGAAAACAGAGAGATAGAGAGAGAGGGAGCGTCTATTAATGAGCCACTCTACCAGTGGACAGAATGTGGAGGGGGCGTTGGGCGAATAGGTTGAGATGCTGCCATGGAAATGTATATACATTATTCTGTATAGGGGAATATATGACAGACGAGGATTATATATAATCATACTGTCATAATATTGACCAGGTTTATTTGTGTGGAGTTCAGATTATAACAACTATGATAATTGAGATTCAGCTGCAACAACACTGTGATTATCATCATTAGGCTAATTGCAAATAACAGTGATTAGCACATTTCTGCACAGCACAGACCGACTTTGATCTATCAGAAGACTGTCTGAGATCAACTCAGAAGAATCGTTCCCATTCCAAAACACGCTTTACAGTAAAAAGGAGAGAAGAGAAGAGAAGAGAAGAGAGGAGAAGAGAAGAGAAGAGAAGAGAAGAGAGGAGAAGAGAAGAGAAGAGAAGAGAAGAGAAGAGAAGAGAAGAGAAGAGAAGAGAAGAGAAGAGAAGAGAAGAGAAGAGAAGAGAAGAAGAGAAGAGAAGAGAAGAGAAGAGAAGAGAAGAGAAGAGAAGAGAAGAGAAGAGAAGAGAGGAGAAGAGAAGAGAAGAGAAGAGAAGAAGAGAAAAGGAGAAGAGAAGAGAAGAGAAGAAAAGACAAGACAAGAATAGAAAAGGAGAGAAGAGAATAAAAAAAGAGAGAAGAGAAGAGAAGAAGAGAAGAGGAGAAGAGGAGAAAAGACAAGAATAGAAAAGAAGAGAAGAAGAGAAGAGAAGAGAAGACAAGAATAGAAAAGGAGAGGAGAGGAGAAGAGAAGAGAAGAAAAGACAAGAATAGAAAAGGAGAGAAGAGAATAGAAGAGAAGAGAAGAGAAGAGAAGAGAAGAGGAGAAAAGACAAGAATAGAAAAGAAGAGAAGAGGAGAAAAGACAAGAATAGAAAAGAAGAGAAGAGAAGAGAAGAATAGAAAAGAAGAGAAGAGAAGAGAGAATGAAAGAGAAGAGAAGAGAAGAGAAGAGAAGAGAAGAGAAGAGGAGAAAAGACAAGAATAGAAAAGAAAAGAAGAGGAGAAAAGACAAGAATAGAAAAGAAGAGAAGAGGAGAAAAGACAAGAATAGAAAAGAAGAGAAGAGAAGAGAAGAATAGAAAAGAAGAGAAGAGAAGAGAAGAGAGAATGAAAGAGAAGAGAAGAGAAGAGAAGAATAGAAAAGAAGAGAAGAGAAGAGAAGAATAGAAAAGAAGAGAAGAGAAGAGAAGAGAAGAGATAAGAAGAGAAGAGAAGAGAGCCCCTACTGTCCAGAGAATGCAACAGACAGGTCTGCACCAGGTATGGCATAACAATATTTCAAAGATGTCTGAAGTACAATCAGATCCTAATGCAATATAAAGGCAAGCCTGAGCAGTCTTCTCTCGTTCTGTGTTACAATGATAACTGATAATGTAACGGTCATATTCAGAAGCCATCACTGGGCGCAAAGACGACATGCATTCGGTCAGTGAGCCATGGAGGAAGCAGAGATGAAATTGGTTTGGATAGCTGAGGTATGTTCAGATAAGTGCTGCTAAAATATCTGATCTCTTCCGCTGTTTCAGTATCCTGGAAGAGCTCCCTGTGATTACAGAGTCAAACGTCTTTAAGAGATGAAAGGAAATGGTGGGCTTGCTTCGAGAAGACAGCGGGCGTGTGTGTGTGTATCTGTGCGAGAGTATGTGTGTGTACCCAAACAGAGTTTAATCATTTTCTGTTCACGTCCGCTTACATGACACATCAAATGAAGACAGGCTGGTGTGTGGGATTGCATTCTACAGAAGCAAGCTTTCATCATGTAGGTATAAGCACAAAATCTGAAAAAAGTTCAGGCAGCAAAAACCGCAATGCAGTTCAGCAAACAACACCGAACACAGGCCACCACGACACTCCAGGTGTCATGACAGCGCCTCTCCTTTCCCACACTAGTGAGCACAAAGGTGCTGGAGTCACTGAGCACGTGTACATACAGAGGATGGGAGAAATTCTATTTCGACATGCGCTTATGTAATCTGATTGTGCCTAAGCAAGGCGCACGACTGTGTCAGTAATGAGATTTATTTTTCTAAACACACGATGAAAACTGACCGGCCACTTTACCTCCCTCTGTCTACACTCTCTATCCATTTTACATTTCATTTACATTTCTGGCATTTAGCTGACGCTCTTATCCAGAGCGACTTACAAGGTTAATCACATTACAGGTGGGCCAGTGTAGCGTTAGGAGTCTTGCCCAAGGACTCTTATTGGTGTAGCACAGCAGCACCCAGACCGGGATTCAAACCCCAGTCTCCCACATGTGGTGGTGGCTACTTGGTGAGTAGTGGTGTTATCCGCTGAGCTACACCAACCACATTTTATCAGCTCCTCTTATCATACAGGAGCTTTGTTACCCACCTTACACCCAATAGCCAGGACCCCCACATGCAGTGACACTAGGGTGGCCACACATCCGGATTTAGACCTGACAGTCCGTTTTTTTAAACCCCCAGTCCTCTGTCCGAGGCAATACCAGGACAGATGCCTATTAGCCCTCCTTTCGGGATGAACTATTTAAAATGTTGGCTCACGGCTGTGTCAAAAGACATGCCTCGCATTTCATTGGTTTAACAAGGTCATGTGATGTCGTGACACGCTAACTGCAGGTCAGTCCTCTAAATGGTAGTCAACTAGTAAGCTCCCATCTCACAAATGTCCCCCCATTCCACCCTACTGGTGAGTAAAGCAATTATCTATGTGTCATATAGATTCAGATATGATTTGAATTTTTTTTTTTTTTTTATAATTTAAGAATCTTTATTATCAGTTAAAGTTCAAACAACTGGTCATGTACTGTATGGTCCAATGTAACTGTCTCCAGTAGGTGGCTCCACCACAGGGAGGAACCCAGAGGTCAGAGATGGTTTGAACAAGTTTTGTTTGTTGATGTAAAATGAAATTAGGAGGTGGTGCATGGTCCAGGGAAGTAAGAGGGGGGGTGATGAAGCCCTCTGGTCCACCGAAAGAGGGAGAGTCAGGCTCGAGGACGGAGAGAACAATCGGTCTTCCACTATTCGTGGCCCTCGTTGCCGTCAGGCAGTGGGTTCACGTGGGAACAGGCTCTTGACGCCGTTGCCCCATGGGAAAGGCTTGCTGCGGATGCGCAGGTGCGAGTAGGGAACGAACTCTGGCTGATCGTGGCTGTGGTGCTGAGCCTTCAGGAAAGTGTTGAGCATGCAGACTGCCACTCCAGGAATGGCCACCACGAAGCTCAGGATCTTCCAGGTCTTGGCTCCCTGGTCGTCGTGAGCCACAGCGGACAGCTGGCGGGTTTGAGCCCGGGAAGCGGAGCGCAGGACAGCGCTTGAGAAGCGGCCGAACAGAGCCATGTTCACTGGGTTTTGTTCACATGATTTGAATTCTCTTCTAGTATCGTCTTCTGGGTTAATCAGCCTCTAGTCCTTCATCAGTGGTTATAGGACACTGTCCTCAGGGCGCTGCTGGCTGGATAGTTTTGGTTGGTGGGCGATTCTAAGTCCAGCAGTGACACTGAGGTGTCCAGCAGCACTGCTGTGCCTGATCCACTCACACCAGCACCACACACACTAACACACCAGCACCATGTCAGTGTTGAGAATGTAACATCAGTGTACATAGCCCTACAGGTGTCAGTAAACACATGATCATAGTGCTCAGTCCCTAATCTTAACCAAGTACTTAATCCCTGGTCTCTACTGATTACAGAGTTCTAATTTAAAGTTACAGGAACCCTAACCTGACCCTGTCAGAGATCCCCAATCTGGACAGAGTACAGATTTATAACCTGGAGTGCATACAGACTAATGTGAACCAGACAGAGATCCCTCATCTGATCAGAGTACAGATCCCTAATTAGCTGCACTCTTTAGGGTCTATTTTTTTAATTAGTATATCGTCGCTGTCCAATGAAAAACATGTATCTCCACTTTTGTCCATTTTTACTTTTAGGCATCATTTGAACAGAGCAGCTGTTGTAAACACTGTGTCCAAATCTCATAATGAATGAACAAACAGAAATGGTCCAAAACTGTTTGGAAAGATGTCTGGTTCCATTGACTTACATTAAAGTTAAATGAGGTTTTTGGCCTCTCCTGTAAAGTTGCCTTTTTGGAGATACTTGTTTTTCTTTGGATAGTGACGATATATTTATAAATTGTATAGTCATTTCCTTTTTGATTATTCCATAAACATTTTTCTAATGTTATTTGTTTTTCCTAAATGCTATTTTGATCCAGTTTTAAAAATCGCTTTGTAAATAATTTGAATTGAACTGACCTGGACTGTGATTGGTCAAGATATCAAAAGTGAAAATGCTCTGATTGCTCAGAGGGCTATGATTACAGCTATGTGATATCAGCATAACGTTGTACGCATTATGCAGCCCCACTGCAACCTACTGGAAGTCCATATTTGAATGCAGACACAAAGGACTGAACACTTCAGCCTACACTGGCCAAGCACTGTCATTTAACCCCTCTCATACATTCATATGCATATCAAAAGCTTTGCGCGCATCATGCCGCGTAGACGCCTGCATGGACGCATTTGTCTCGGTTTTAAGACGTCCATCATCTCAGCTGGCGACAGGAACAAAAGAATCAAAATGGCTGAGTCAGGCAGTTGTGACATTTTGCATGGTTTGACTTGGGTGGCAGAAGCTGAGCTCCTGAGCCGCATGAGCTAAAACTGAACAAATGAAGCACAGGGATGGATTCAGGACTGGAGCAAGAGGGGGAGGCCAGATCGATGGAGGCGGGAGATTAAAGGCACCAGGGCTGGGGTTTGAGGAGGATGGGAGACAGGGGAAGGAGGCGGGGTGTACAGCGGGGTATAAGGCAACAACAGGAGAGAACACTGGATGTCTAGAAAGAGCTCTCTGCAGGAATGGCCTGGCTGAGGAAGATCAGAGTTGAGATCAGAGTAAGATTAGCCTCACTGTGCTGAGATTAACCTGCGTCTGGCCATTTTTGACTAAAGGGATCCGTTCCACTAGGCATAGGAACTGGGGTGGGCCATATGGCCGATTTCCTTTATGATAGAATACCATGTACAGTCACTTCCAAAGATTTGGGCACCCTTGGTAAAATCACACTATGGGGGTCTTCAAACTCTTTGCATTCAAATGCACAGAAGATATTGGACGTCCCTCCAGGAAATGTCATTATCAGACTTTGTTATTGATCTGCCTATCCCTAGTGTGAACGCTGAAAACACCCTGCCTAGCAATAACACAGTCCTGTCTCAGCTCATTCAAGGACATATCCATTCCCGTCAATGACATACTGACTGTATGGTGCATCCCAGTAACTGGCAGCTGGATCAGAAGGTAACCCCAGGAGCAAAGCCCTTTTAATCTTACAGGATCATTAGCATAGCTTACGTGTAACTTCCTCTTCTATACAACTGCCTTATCCTCTCCATCTCTCCATCTCTCTTCCATCTATACGAACCCCCTGGGAGAATCCTTCAGAGTGTCAGCGCTCTGGAATATATCAGGAGTGAGCGTTAAAAGGCTTGACATTTCTGTCTTCTCCTGTTTTCTGACCAGTACCTGATCAGTTTAAGGGAAAACCAGCTAAACAAAACGATCCCACCATTAACACAGCTCCAAAAAGTCTATGGGGGAAAACGTGCTTTGGTAAAGAGCGGAACTGGAATGTGCTTGTGCCCATAAGTTCTTCAGAGCAGTGCTGAAGAGAAACCATCATGGGTTCCTTAAAGCAGCTTTACACAGATGGATCCATGAGTCCGGTCTTATTAAAGGTCCCAGACTGGAATAGCTCCACCAATTAAAAGGTTTCCAAGCCAATAACTCCTGAGGAACCTCTGTACTTGGTGATGAGCACCACTTCCCTGGGATGCAGGCTTGCCTGAGCTTCCTCCATCCTCAGGTTCAGTCCCAGGTCGATGGAGTCCGCTCTAAGCCATGGCCTGAGGCTCTCTCTTTCACACAGTCCCACAGAGACTGCACAGCTCAAAGCGGATAGAAGATTCAGCAGAACGCTTATGCATCTTTATCCACCAGCACAAGGTGCCACGGTGGGTGTCTAAACCTTTCAAGAGTCTGAATAACCCGAGGAACCCACTACGTGATGACGGCTCAATCGTTATTGGCCGCGCTCTGTTTATCACCTGATCCTGGAAGAGATCTACTGTGCAATGCAAATCAATGGCAGTGTGGAGAACCGCCAGTTTATTTAGCTTCCTGTCACATATGAGCTCCTCTCAAAGAAGCCATCACCAGATAAGATCTAGGCAGCTTCCACCGAGCACTACCAGCGCGCTCCGCATCCAGCTTGGAAACAAACAAACAATAAAAGTTAAGACGGGCAGCTCAAGTGCGTCTACGCACGAGCGCATCCCTTTGTTCCACGGCCAACCTGACCAGTCCAGAGCGATGTTCCCTCTTGGGGGGAACAAAGAATTACAGCATGCACGCGCGCACACTCACACATGTACACATATATAGCATATAGGAACCCAGACAGCATTAACGCATGGGTTCTGGAAACATGTGCACACTCACAGCGTCATCACTGAGCACGCTCATAACAATAGCAGTGCGCCAGGCTGCTTCACGGTACCGTGCATGTAATCACTGATTGCTCACTTACCTGTAAACAGCCCGCGCTGAAAATTCCTGCTTCCCTTTAAACCCTCAATTCTTCCCTCGTGCCCGCGCGCGCGCACGCGCTCGCTCTCCCTCTCTCTCTCGCTCCTTCTCCCGCTCGCGCCCGCTCAGGGATGACAAGGGAAAATCCAGTCGCGCGATGCTGCGAGGCGTTGTTTATTTAATTATTTATTTATGAGTGTTTTTTCCCCACCCGTATTCCGCCTATACCCCGTCCACTGTGATTGGATAGTATCCTGGCTGCTGCGCTCGGATTGGCTAACAGGGACTGTGTTTTTCTTATTATTCTTTTTCCGCCTTCATTCCGACGATCCTTCCTGAAGTAAGGACTGGCTAGTAGTTGGTAGTTTGCACTCACGAGCTGACCTCCTATTGGCTGGTAGTTGCCAGTCACCTGCGTTAGAATACGCCACTCCTTTCGGTGTTAATTGTGTATCAACTACCAGCCAATCGTAGCACAGGAAGGCGGGGCTTGGTGGAATACAGGTGGGAAAAAAACACAACTCTGCTTCTAATAGAGCATCCTCTCTGTCCAGTCCACCTCCGCTCCTGCAAGGTGCTCTGTCTGTGGATTGGATTCCTTCCCTGTGGCGTGCCAACAGCGCCTCTCAGTGGTCAAGAGACGAAATAGCAGCAAACAGGACTTACACAGTGCACTGGAATATGAAGGGAATACGTCGTGGGTGACATGGAAAAATAATAACAATCTTCTAATATGCATCACATTATTAAGCCTCCCTGAGGCTGGAATGGATAAAAAGCACCAGCAAAACACGGAACGGAACGGAACAAGCAGGATAATCAAATTCGATAATGGGATGATGTCTATTCAGCTGCTTGTTGCATTGTAGTTCATGCAGTTATTGTGTGCTGGTTGCTGTTGTTGTTTGTAGGCCTGTCTGAATTCTCCTTTTGTACAATGATGCAAAAAGTCGTTTAGGGTGCCCCGGTTTCAACAAAGTCGGGAGAATGAACATAATAACAGAATGCAGTGATGTGTAAACTTATATTTACTTATGCAGTACCAGTCAAAAGTTTAGATACACTCAGCTAAATGGATGTTAGTGAAGACTCTACAGGCTTACACTTAACAGTTCCAACTGAGGAGATGTCTGAAACCGTACACATCCTGATACACCACATACACCCTTCATGTGCCACAGTATTATATTTGTGCCATTTCACCACCTATAATAAATATCTAGTTGTGGAAGAAAACATGCATCTCTCTTTTGCACAGTGTAAAAGCTTTGGTTCCCTTTCAGTTTAGAAAATATTCAATATTCAACAAAATAGTTTCAAAGTGCTTAGAAAAGAATCCTGTCCAGATCAAGAGAGCCGATTTACTCAAACCTCAAACTGCTGAGCAGCTGAAATGTTGCATTTCCAAATAAATTTAGAGTTGATTAGAGTTCATCTGTACATCGCTGCATTATGTGTTAGTATATGTATTTTGCACAGTGTCCCAACTTTATTACACCTGAACTGTGATGTATTTTATGACAACTGTGTTAATGATGTCATAAAATATATCACAGTGCGTTTTCTTTGTTGCGACTTTGGGTTTATGAAATGCGCTATGGAAGTATAAAGTATTATTATTAACATATAGTCACATTACCCACCCCAGAATATAGACTACAAAAAGGGACCTGGTTCAGCACATCTCACCAAAACCATCTACGACGATCTCCATGGACAATCATCACTCTGCACTTTACATTTAACATATTTATATTTAAATATCTAGATTGACCTTACGTGCTCATCAATATCATGTCATCGTTGTATATCTAGTAGTGTTACTCGTTATATATACATATGTGGACAAATATTTGGGGGTGTTGTTGGGTTTTTACAAACCAACTCGGTTAATGAAAGAAAAACCCACAATGGTAACAAAATAACTTAACAAATAAAAAACACAACATAACAAAATAAAATAACTGACAAAAGTAATAGTAAATAAAAATATCCCATATTGAACAAGAAACTACAATGAAAGTACAGGACATTGCTTTTGCACACAACTATCCAATTGCTTCAACAGATTTAAACAATCAATGAACTCCCTGTTGCATGGTCTCATATATCTTTTATTGTATTATTACTTGTCTTGTCAGATTCCAAATGTATTTCTGTCTCTTACCGATTGTGATGGGTTTTTCATTTCATTAACCCGAGGCGGTATCAACTCAACGAATGTTTTCTGTCCACTTCGTGTGTACATACATATATATATATATAACACACATATGCCCATGCATCTTACTCATCTCAGCCTTTCACCGCCTTATCATAGTGCTATATGGAAATGTGTACATCTGGATACATCATAGTTTTTATCCATATATTATATATATCCATATAAAGATTTTTATCTTTATATTACTGTTATACAAAAACTGTAAATTAGTATAAACAGAGATTTTGTGCTGTATAATTTCGTATTGAAGTACTGTAAGGGACTACGCACCTAATTTTTTCACTCACCTTCACACCTCTGAAAATGTGACGTGACAATAAAAGTGATTTGATTTGAAAATATTTTAAAAACTATAATATAATAAGCAGGGACAAAACTATCATAAAAAGCGTTTTATTTACAGCAGCAAGTGAAACAGGAGAAACTCAGTGATCTAAAACTACATCACAGGACGTACAGCTCTCAACCATTCCAGGCCTTTGCACTAAATATACAAATCACAGTAGAAATGGTCCAACAAAGAGGACATAGAACACAGCGAGATACTGTAAACAGCACTTCATTACGTTACATTACAGGAGCTGACAGACACAGACATTCTTAATGGGTGTTTTGATTACAGCTAATCTTGTTCTGCAAAGGAAAACAATAACTCCAAATCCAAAATTCAGTCAACAAAACCTGGAGTTCCAAAATAAAAGAAAACAGGATTCCCAGCTAACTGGAAAACTCGAGCCTAAAATGTCCAAAAGGTAGATTATGTACATTCTCCTATTGGATAGCTATTAATCTAAATATAGTTATTAAGCTAATGGAGAAACTTTGTGAACAAGTGTTTAAACATGTTATCTTTTTCAGGGTCCATCCAACAACAAAACTTTTTTTTTCTTCTTTTTTTTTTTTTTAAGCTATAAACCGTTACCAAAACATGACCTCGTTCTGTAACCATTTTCAGGGTTCTGCGACTTTATAGAATGACTATGTGTGTTGTGCAATTTTACACCATGCGTTTTACTGAATTACAGCAGTATAAACAGAGGCAGGATTTTTCTGCCAGACCTAGCGACACATCTGCAGGTTTTTCGGCTTCAGTAGCAGACTAGCTGCTTGATTGAAACTTCATAGCAAACGTGGTGCTGTGTGTTTTACTCTGTCATTGAAACGAGTGGTGGACAAATCTGGGCAACCCCACTGGTTATCTTGAACGCGTATGGCATTGGAGTTCCCCGACACGTTTAATAAACCAAACGTTTGTTAGGCTTTAACCTGTTTTAACCGGTGCGACAGGCGGGGGCCACTCACTGCATCCTCCTTTTCTTTTCTAGAACACCATTTAGATTTTACCCCTAGGTAAATCGGAACAACATTATTTTTGTGAATGTCAATGGGTCTGTTACAGGTAGCGTATGGTATGTGACCGGCTCACCGATTTGAATGGGTGATGCAATACTGCTACATGTAGTTAGGCACGAGTAGAATATGTTTGCGCTCAGCATTCGTTCGCATCCACCCCTGTCCTAATGCTACAATACAGATAACACTTCAAGGCGAGCGCAACATGCCTCCTCTTGGTCCTCCGTGGTGCATTTTGTTGTAACAAAACACACACTGAGAACTAGGAACTACCTTTGACCTTGATTTATCGACCTCAGAACATGATTTTTCAAAGTCATGAGGTTTTTGACGTTCTTAGGTGAGCATTTTTTTAAGCGGAATCTACTGGGTAGTAATGTTATTGCAAGGCGCATGCTCCCGTGGGGTGCCCAACGCTGTCGCCCCTGGCGAAGTTTTGGTAGGGTGCCTGGTCGGAGGTGGAAGGGTTCATGTGACTCTGGGGGGGTCTTTTTCGTTATTGCCAGTCCTAGAGCAACGAGAAATCCCCCCTACTGATGACCAGAAGATTCCAGGCAAGAGGTGAGCAGTTTGCTGGGAGGATGGGTACCGGCAAGACTCTCCGTTACAAAAGCTGTGCACTGGGAGAAGTGATCTCATACGCAATAAGAGAGTGATGTCAATCCTCTGTATGTCTTGTAGTTATTGAAGAGTGGGTCACTGGAAATAATACCTACAGTGCAGTAGGTTACTAGCATTTCATTACTACATGTACATTTATTCCAGAGGGCGACTCCTTATTGGAAGTCCAGTTATCGAGCGACAGTACTAAGGTGAGGGTTCACGAGCTCTGGAGTAACTGGTGGGCACAGGGAGGTTAGTGCCCAGTGTGTAGTGTTACTTTCTTTTTTTTTGCGACGGTGGACATCCTGGTATGGAGTAGACAGCCAAACACATGTCACCCCCGACTAAGATTCAAGACCAGCGATGGGTAGTGACACCGCTCGAGTGCTACACGAAGCCTACCTACTATCTACATTATTGACACAATAGGGCGTAAGCATTAATAAACAGGGTTAAGATGGTGCTTAAAAGTAAATACTGACCACTAAATGCTCATCATTTTATTTTTGGGGTCTATTAGAATAGATTTACTTGCTTTAAGGCATCCACAATGCTCTATTATTCTGATCTGTATTCACCCTGTCTGAAACGCTATGTTGGAGCTCCTGTGTTCTTAAGCCCCGCCTCCCATTGAGCTCACTGAATGATCCACCAGAACTGCATTCTGCCTCCACACCGCTGTGGCTATGCTTACAGAGGTGTCAGTTCTGCCATATCAGTTTGATCCAGAGTCTGATCCTGACAGTCCAGTACAATAGGTTTGTAGGTCCACTTTCACAAGCTAGACTGCACCAGGAATGTTTCAGAGTGGTGTGTTTTTACTGTTTTAGCCCTCTGTGTTGTGTGAGGGTGTACCAAACTTCCCAGTAGGCGGGCAAAAAGGATTAGCCACGCAAATATTGAAATGCAAAGTAATTTTTGAGACAATTAAGCACATTGTATGCCGTGATGTATGAGTCCTTCTTGGTGCTGAACGGTGGGGTATTGTTGGTGTTAGCCACGTATCCTTTAGCATGCTACCTATCCAGCAAGTACGGGTAGCACTAAAGTGAAGTAAAGAAGTTGTACCAGTACTCATTTTTAACAGATGGGAGTAGTTTGTTATTTAAGCCCAGCAAATCAAATGTTATGGTTTTAAAATGTTACGCAGTTTGAAGTAGTTCATTGCTACAGCTCATAAAGAGTTTGCCTGCTGATTACAGAATGGAACAGTGTTTAATGTTTTTTTATGTTTATATATAATTAATCATTTTACTGTTTTGTTTAGTTGTGAACTTCACTTAGCTTCACTAAAGTATTTAAGAAGTAAAAGGGGGAATATCCAGTGAAATATTGAGCTTTTAGCCAGTTACATGCGTATGCTTCCTTTTTGGGGTTCCCCCTGCTTTTGTTGTAGGTGGGACGGTAATTAGTGCAACACCGTGCTCATGTGCTGCGTGTTTTACAGGTGATACGCATAGAGCAGGCATCCCACTCTCTCCAGTACATTTCTCTTTTCTTTTTCTTTTAAAAAGTATAACACCAAGATTTTAAGCCACTGAAGACACACCACAGCCCCAAAGAAAATGGCGACAAAAAACACTAGGGACCACAAACGCAGCCATACGTAATATGATGGAAGTACGATTGAGGTGGGGTATGTTTTCTTCAGAAATAGTCTCAAGTATAAGTGATAACATAAATTTTATTAAAATGTAATTAAAATAAAAATGTAATAAAAGATGAACTGGCTTTAGAGGTTCAGTTTTAGAGTGAAATAGCCGAGGGAGCTAGGCTAAACGTGTTTCAGGTTAACTGAGCAGCGTTAGCAGCCGCTAGCTCTAAACAGTGGATACAGTAATAACAGCTCTGAGGTAAATATGAGGTAACTGGTCATGTGACTGTATTAGTATACTACACTGTAGGTCAGAACATGTTACTGTACTGTGTACAGTATGCAGTATGCAGGGGGAGTATACAGTATACATACTACTGCAGTATGCAGTATAGTAGGGTGCCATTTTGAATACAGGCCGGGAGTGTGTGTCGGTGCGTGTGCACTAATTTCACCCCATCTCTCTTGTTCAGGGTAAAAGCATTGCAAATGCTGTGTGCGGTATGTCTGCTACACTGGCATGCTTTGGGTCTACTTGTATCCTTGGAGGGAAGGGGCACAACATATCGATACAGCAATATTAACATTACAAGACGAAGGTGCTAAGGTGCATTCAAGCTGTTCTGGGGCCTTGTGGGAGCTCAACACCTTACTATCACACTTTATGTTGGCTTTAGCTTTAATCTGTCACCCATCTGTAGTTAACATCAAGGGTAAAAGAAATGACACTGAGTGTAACACAATAATAACCCACTATGCCACATTTGGAAAACTATATTTTACCTTAAGGCGACCCATGATCATTAAAGCTCTCTATTAGAAGGAGGACACACGTTCAGTTTATCATTTCTGTTCTGATCCACCAGGTGGCAGTATCAGTCAAAGTATTTTTGGAGTACATGATGGGCCAAAAACCATTTGGATTAAGTCAGTTTAAACCAACAGAGAAACTATTTTTAAGCGAAGTGCGGCCTCAGACTAGAGTAAATATCACAACAAGAAGCAGTTATCCAGCCATGGCGTGAACTTTACATCAATAAACACAATAAACTGTTCAACAGAGAGTGATGAGACAAGTTGAGTGGCCCTCAACCTTTGTTTTGGGGATTCTGTTACAGCTACGTCAGCTGTAATATTGTCTGTCCTGTTAAGACAGTGGCGCAAGTGCAGTCTGATGATGATAGCAGCCATTGAGCAACACAAATGATCTTCGTCTACAACCAGACATGCACTCAGTAATAAACAGCAATCATATGAGCCTATCACCACACAAGGTGTTGTTCGTTTTTGGCTTCTCAGAGTTTTTCAAAGCTGGGAAGAGAATCCTGAGTTGCCAGAATTTTGAGGGCGGGTCACTGACAGTAGCTGACAGTTCGGAAAAGAGATGGCATCGATACAATATTAAGAATGGACGTCAGGCTGATACCAGCTGAAAATTCCAGATCAGATATCGGCGGAAAAGAAATAGACAAACCTGATTCTGTAATAAATCTTGTCATCATAGCGCATCATAAGGTAAAGCAAAATAAAGTGTGTCGAGTGATAACAGCAGCCACATGTAGCCTAACGTCAACATAAGAATGAATAGCTGGTTATTTAGCAAAGCACATGGGTGGGAGTTTGTTTGTTTGTTTGTTGAGTTAGCCCACATGGCTAATTTCCATTTATCGTCTCTGGGTTGCTCTGCTGTGTGGAAACACTTTATATTTTAGATGGCCATCTTAAATGAAGTGTTTCAATTAAAACCAGCTCATTTGAAAGAAAAAGAAATCTGATCATTTGGTTTCAGCTGAGGTTTCAGTATCGGTATCGGACAAACAAAAAGGCAGTATCATGCCATCTCTAATTTAGAGCCCCCTAACAAGACTCCCTCATAAGGAAGTGACATACCTAAATGACCATAGTACTGCATCTCCCCACACTCAGCCTGATGGTGCGTACAGTGCCCTCTAGCGTCGTGTTCCACACAGACGGAGACAGCACAGAGGCTCATCTGGTGTGCTCTCTCTCAGAGCTCTCCGTCCTCATCGACCTCATTCTCCTGTGTGGGGCAGAGGAAAGCCTCTTTTTCATGTGACATGGTGTCCCCATTGTGGGCACAGGTGGGCTTGCAAGGATCAAGCTCTATATCTGGACTAGAGCGAACTAGACTGCCTTCCGAGCTGTGCCTTATTCCATAGCCGAAGTAGATAACCAAACCTGTAAAGCAGAAAAAGATAAAGAAATAAGGCACTGAAAATCTGCAACTATGTAAATAACCCTTAACAGAGAAAAGTGCCAGCTGGTGTGCGGCAAACCTCATCACTATTAGAGCAGTGAAGATCACAGCTCTGCTAGTTTGACAGATGAATCTCGTTTTGGTAGATGCAAGTAAAGCTTAATGCACGGTGCCAAATGCAAATGGATAAGTAAATTCAGTGGAGGATAATAACGGTCTACGCTCGTTTAGTCATGGTTTGGGTTTGGTCCACAAATGAAAGTTTGGAAGGTCCACATATGGTCCACAAATGGTCTGGCAAGTTGGATACGGCCTACACAAAGCCCTGACTTTAACCACACTGAACTGATGAATTCGGAGTACCTACTGCAAGCCGGACTAATTGTGGCCAAATGGAACGGAAGCCCCAGAAGAAAAAATCCCAAATCTAGCAGAATCCCTCTGCTTCAGAACTTAGACTGTTACAACAGCAAAGGGCGTAAACTTAATGCTCATAATATTTGGAACAAGATGTTCAGAAAGGCCAGATGGACGTAAAGTGGGAAGTATGTGATGTCCACATACTTTTGGCCAGGTGGTGTATATGGAAATGTTTGTTTTAATGAATAAAACCTCAGTTATTTTTCTGTTTTGTAAGCTCTTATACTAATAGAAATACGTTCTGTACATCATTGCTGTCAATACTATAGCGTATGTAAACAAACATTTCTTTTCACAGGTACTGTATTTGTTATGACTGCCATATTTCCCCAAATATACTGAGTATATACACAGGATTTCCTGATTAAAATGTGTTTGGCATGCCGATCTGAAGTCATCTGGCAAACTTTCAACCCTGCAGCGTGTGAATTTGCACATACCAATGGACATCCACAACGCGAAGCGTATCCATGTCCCTCTGTCCAGCTGCATCATCAGATACACATTAACAAACATGCTAACCACAGGAATGAAGGGTAAGAGAGGCACCTGGAAGAGGAGGTAAAAGTACACAGTAAAAGTCACAGTAAAGCTAACAAAAACAGTTTATTTATTTTATGCCTGTACAACACAGTGTGTTACAACATCAGTCTGTTTTAAACCACTGCCAAGCGAATTAACCCAACTAACCAATCACGTAATAGTTACAGATGAAGGTTGCTGTGAGTGAGAGGCACTGTGTGATAAGGAAGAGACCTAGCTAAAGGATACTGGCAACAACTGGCCAATTGATTCCGAGTAACCAAAAAAAAAAAAAAAATATATATATATATATATATATATATATATATATATATATATAGAGAGAGAGAGAGAGAGAGAGAGAGAGAGAGAGAGAGAGAGAGAGAGAGAGAGAGAGAGAGAGAGAGAGCAGAAATGTGAAATATGACTTGGCACAGCACCAACCTTGAATGAAAGCTTGCTTTTACTCTGTGGCTGTCTCCAGATGATTAAAGTGAGAATGAGGCACACCATGGCTATCACACTGAGGACAGCCACGCCCCAGCTGGCCGTGGTCCCCTGAACAGCGAAAACGCTGAAAACCAGGATCAGGAACCCTGCAGCCGACACACATTACATTACCAACAAATCTCCTGTATCTACACAATGACTAAAATAGCATTATGGGTTATGGGTGTGCATCCCTGACATAGCCATTTCTCTAGTTTAGGATTCTTTAGGGAAAGATTCAGTGCATTATGAAATGTCAGCTGTCACCGCCATTCATCTCATTATCTTAGTACGATTCAGAATTATATATAAACTACACAAATGTAACCGGAGGAACTATTTATGCAGTAGTAGGTCACGATGCAATGTATTTTTACCACCCTGCCAATGGGCAATGTGGTGCTGCTCGGAATAACAGGACAGAAATAGAAACAAACAACAGTGTCCTTCATTCGTATCCTACCTAGCAGGCTGGCGCAGACATTGACAGCAGAGCCGGAGAGGGTGGACGGCTCCGTGTTGTCGGGGAAGAGCAGGGTTTTGAAGCTGAAGCGCTCCTCCACGCCAGGCAGAATGCCCATACTTGCGGCGCTGATTGATTCACTCATCTCCAGCTCCTCATGCGTGTTTGCCATGTGGTACACCTGAGTGGGATGCTCTGGTTGGTACCTGAAACACAAACGTGTACTGTGTAAGGATTTTTCATTAGCAGTTATGACAAAAATGCAGATTTAATGGGACTGGATTTTAAATGTAGCAGTATTATCATATAATATATTAATAACAGATACAATAATATCCAAAATAACATCTTTAAAATGTTTACATCCACAAAAACCTATATTCCTCTTTTCATTGTCTATTCCACTATTGTGTAAACAGCTTCTCTAGTCAGCTTAATGTACTTCATGTATGCCTAAAAAATAATTCTGTATCATATCAATAACTTGATGATTTGTGAAACCTGAGCCAGTGAGTTGTTTCTAGAAGAACTCAAATCAAGGTGTTGTGTGGTCAGATATTTCCATCTGCTAACTCCTTGAATCCTGAGCTGATTATTCGGTTATTAAAATGTTATTTAACATCTACTAAATTATTTAGTAACCACTGGGGTTAAAAATAATATATATATATATATATATATATATATATATATATATATATATATATATATATATATATATATATATACTATCATTAAATAATAAAGATAAAAGGATGGCAGTTTGTTTGTTTACATGTTATTGCTATGCCTCTATTTGACTGGTGCTATAATAAAGGCTAAAGAATAAAGAAGTAGAAATGTAAATGGTCCAATGAAAACCCAGGGGATCGGCCCTCCCTATGGTCCCCAGTGTGGTAGTTCAGCAACATCAAATCAGTGCCGACCTCTGGCACCCAAACAGATTCTGTTCCTACGAAACGTCCTGTCTTTCGTTGGGTTCTTCAGGAAACTTCATCGCTTCTCATGATGTCTCCACCCATCTTGCTGTAGGCCACACCTCCAATAATAATGGGCTTATCCAAAGAACAGGCTCTTAAGTAAACTTGCAGTGTGAGGTGATCAGGTCAATGATCCATGTGTCTAAGGATTGATTTGTTCCAGTTTAATTTCCCCTCCTGCTTTGTAGTCAAGCTTAAAGGTGTATTAATCAACTGCCTGACCCTCTGTAGACTGTACAATGATCCAAGTAGGCAAAATCACTTCATGACCTTCATTCCGAGTCTCATCTTTTTAACCTGTTCTGTAACTTGCCTAATAAGAGGCTTCTTCTTTTCTTGTATTTCTTTCACAAATTCTGAATCAGTGACTATATTCCCCCAGTCCGACTTCTCTCATTAGACGCATACCAAAACTCATAGGACAGCAGGATGTATACTGACTTATATACTTTATAGTGGTGTTACCTTAGGGGACGGCTTGTGAGTGAGGCTCAACACTGGGCAGTGTGCTCATGGTAAGGCAACGTGAATTATCGGAGGAATGTTGAACAAATAGGTTGGTAGTAACCTCACCGGGATAATAAGTAGTTGCCTGTACATTTGGATGTTGCCTTCTCCGGCACAATTCTGAGGAGAATTCCCTGTAGACTGGGATCTTTGATACTGCTGGTAGACCCGTATGACTGTAGGTTTAAATACACCTGCAGATTCAGCTACTTCCTTCCCAAACGCAATCACTCCTTTTAGCCAGTCATTATTACCTGGTTTGGCCCCATTTTCCACAAATGAATGAGACACTGCACTGTACCACCTCTTCTCAATCTACGAATCCCATCACTCACACTCCGCAGGTATTTATAGCCCCACCATCCTGGTGCAATGCCAAATCCAGGAGCCTGAAGATACCCCCACCTTGCCCAGTAAGCTTACAAAGCCTTGTTTAACTAGTCAGCTCGTCCTTTCTCGGTCATCATTGTGATTGTGTGAGGATCCCCCATTAGACACCCCATTAGACACTTAAGTAATATCGTGCTTCGAGTGCTTTAGACCATTCAGATTTCTACATGTTCGACACTATCGAAGTTTTGCTCTAGTCAATGAATCTAGTCACACTGACTTCTTTCTTGAAATCAGCATACACCAGTAATCCTTTCTGGAAGACTTTACCTGCTGACAACATCTTACTGTGACAGAAGGGAAACTGTATGACACTGTCTGAGGTGTGTGAATCCTCATGCAGTAGCCAAGAAGGGCAAACTTTGGTCATTTCTCAGAACGTACTTACTACGAAAGAATTTATTCCGTATTTAAGTATAAATAAATCACTACATTCTGCTTGTCATGAAGGGACTATGCATTCCAATTGGCGGAGATGGTTGGGACTGCACCGTTATCAGTGTCTTTAATCAAAAGCCACATATTTAACTTTCTGGCCAGACAATAGCTTTCTATTCTGGAGCTGTTGATCCTGTTCTGTATAGTGCTAAAACACTGTTGACTTAAAACAAGACCTACTAAATTGGTCTGTAGTAGTAAGTTTAATAGGCTTCTCTGTACCTGTGTCTCTTATACTATAAGTCAGAGCGGTATTTACTGATGACTCAAAGCACACAGGATAGCCTTACCTGAGAACTAGCACACAGGCGGCCACCAGGGTGTACGCCAGGAGCGTGCCAATAGACATCAGGTCAACCAGATCCTTCAGGTCGAACAGGAACGCCATGATGGCTGTACAGGAGCAGAAGGACATGTGTGCTCACACACAGAATATTCATAATCTCTTACAATACAACACTTTAGACACATATACAGTCATACGCAGCAACACTGGTCTGATTACCTTTTATTGATAAAGATAATACATTCTCTATATATTGTTAAATAAAATATAAATAAACCTAAATAATAAAAATGGAAATCTGTTAAAGGCATGTTTAACTCAGCTAATGAACTGTGCACCAAAACTGACCAGGTTTGTTGCATGTATTATATATATAATTTAAAAATAATAAACAGCACCTCTGTCACTAGGGGTGCAGTGTTTGTGGCAAAACACTGGACTCTATAAATAGTGCTCCTACATCATCCCGTGTCACCGGCAACATTTTCTAACTGCGAAGTCAATACCATCCACAGTAAATCACCCTTTTGAAGTTCCAAGGATTAGAAGCACAAATAAAACATCAAAGGCTGGACGGACCAGAGAAAAGGACATTTAGATAACTGACCTGGTTCTTTTATCTCCGTTTATAGTTTTCTGTCATGGAGTGACAATTTCCATGCTACGATCACAATGGAGAAAAATTTCCTAAGAGAAGTGTTGCCCAACTCTGATCTAGGACAACATGGCCTACAGACGTTCCCTGCTCTAACATGGCTGAGCTGAGCTAAATATCCTGTAGAACTCTTTTGTCATTTTGTATTATTTATTCTATATTCAAAAGTAATACTGCTATTACTCAACAAATCCATTGGTAGCAGAGCTTGCTGTGGCCATTCCACCAGCGGGATACTATTAATGTGACCACATAAAATATTCTAATTCAAACTATAATCAAATTATATTAAAATATTGAGATTTCTTCTAATAAAGAATGACTTGTACTATATTACTACCAACAATAACCCTTTAAAACAGGCTGGAACTGCATTCACTGCTACAATGACGAGAGCTAATTACATAGTAAGGAACTGAGACTAACTTTTACTATTTAGACTTACTTTGATCTGTTTTCGGTTTGGACAGGTATGACTCTCCACTTTTGATTTTTTGGTTTTTCATTCAATCGTTATGTAATATTTGCCATTCTGTTTTATTATTTTAATTTTAAAAAATGCTAAAAACATAACATAACACAAAATTGGCGTTTTCATTTGCCAACTTTTTGGGAATTCACTTCAAATGTGGAAATTAATTGAATGGAAACTTTGCTAGTGCTACACAATGAAATTAACCATGACTGAATTAAAAGTATAAAGAATTTTTCCTTTTCTACAAACGAAGAAAAATTTAAAAAGTCTCCATAAAGCATAAATAAAATACAATTCTTATAAAACTAAACAATGTTTTGCTTATCACGGCTGTTAACTGCAACATAACTGATTTGAGGTAGATGTGAAAAAGCAGGGAAAGCACTAATATGTCCAGAACTCCAGGACCAGGAAACCACCACTTTATACTGTAGGGGCTTTATGCCAAGTTTGGCAAAGACAAAAAAGGAAGCACATATGAACAGGAATTTCCTGACCTAAAATTCCATTACATTTCCATACATCACAGTTCTTTCTGTTAAGTGACCAACTTGGAGATTTGAGTTTATGACAGCAAAGATATAAAAGTGAAAGTTCAGTAGAACCACACAGTGAAGCTACTGGAACAGCTAGTTAATCAATCCCACTGGTATGGCATAAACCATGCTAAGACAAGTTTACAGTAAAATCAGTGTGAGGACAGCGGGCTGTCTCCTGAGCTTTCCTGGATTCAGCTTTATTGGGATTGGACTCGTGTTTGGAACTGACATACTGCTAAAATGAACTGCAGAACAGGTTTTGAAAGGAAGCCGCTCCTGTTCTAGTAAGATCTCTGTGTTTTGGTATAAACGCTAGGGTCGTTAATTCTCTCGCCATGAGCAAGTTCTAGCACTCTCTCTCAGGCGGCCTCCGCTCCTTACCGGACAAGACCCCTGCGGATATTGTGGACACGATGGGCGTCTTCCTCTCGCTCACGCGGGCCAGAAAAGAGAAGAGGAGACCGTCTCGGGCCATGGCAAAAATAATACGCGGAAGAGGGAACATGGAACCCAGAAGACTGGGCACCGAAAAAAGTAAACCAGGGAATGTGGGGGGGTGGGGGTGGGAAGGTGTACATCATAATAGACAAAACAAAAACAATAAACAGAAAGAAAAAAATATATAAAGAAAACGTAAGCCCTCGTGTTCCGTGGGAGACACGGTGTTCACTATTTGCAAACATGCCAGACATGCTCTACATGCTTCTTCTGAACCCAACACGGAAACCAAGCCAATAACAGACTTCCGACACCAGCTACGCACGGACAGCTAGGTACTGCATGCACAGTGACAGTCAGGAGCACAGCAGGACAGCTCTGCTGAGCCTCAAGCTCAAGGTCAATACATGTTAGTAGTATTACGAGCCATTCTCACCTGCCATAAGGCCTGTTGTTACAGTAGCACGAAAGGGGGTTTTTGTTTTCGGGTTTATTTCGGCGATGTATTTGAAGAGCAGCCCGTCGTCTGCCATCGCCCACAAGACCCGGGGTGTTGGGAACATGGCGCCAATCAGGCTAGCATGAAGGGGGAAAAACAGGCCATGCCATGCAAGTCAAAGAATGGCAAACTGCATTCACTGTCCTATGGCAAAGTGCATTCACAGTCTGTGATGAAACCCAATCAACAGACACAAGCTGCTGTGGTTTCATCAGAAAAAGCGATAAACCAATAGTTCAGGCACTTGAACAAAATGCCAGCTCCCTCATATATCCCCAGTAAGAGTGTGATTAGATTTCCCAGAATATGAAAGATGTGCACTGAACTCCAGCAACTGTTAAAACATCTGGCTGGTTCTAACATCATCTTCATGAACATCTGAGTAGTACAGCTGGTTTATCACCGTTGATAAACAGTAGCTTTAAAGGGGCATTCCGGCCTAAAACCTTTGTATGGTGCTTTGTGGCACAGCATTATATCCCTGATCGGTTTGATAAATACTCCTACCTCACTGGTGGCCTAAAATCAGGAAGAAATCAACATCTTTATTCAGCAGATAATGAACAGCGGATAGAGGTTTTCATCCTCACAGTCTGAGGAAAAAACAAGTCAGACTGCGGTGCGATATCTACAGTGGTGCTAGAAAATTGTGAATATTTTAGAGTCTTCTATATCACTCCATAAATATCATCTAAAACAACCAGATCCACAAGACAGACTGTACAAATGGAGAAAATACAGGACCAGTCTTACCCTTCCCAGGTGTTGTCTTTCTAGAAAGCTCACTCTATGAGATGGGGCGTAATAGTACACAAGGTCTCAAAGGAACCCAGGATTACTTTTCCCAAGGGCTAGTGTTAACGAGCCCACCATCAGAACAACAATGGTGTGCATGGTGGGGTTGCAAGGTACAAGCTCTCTAAAAGAACATTACTACCTGTGTGCTAAAGATCATGTGGACAATCCAGAAGGCTACTGGAAAATGTTTCTAAAGAAAGTGTGTCTAAAGAAAGGAAAACAGAACCTGTGACACGTGGTGGTGGTGGTAGTAGTAGTAGTATCATGGTTTGGGCCAGTCCTGCTGCATCTAGGCCAGGACAGCTTGCTGACATTAATGGAACGATGAATTGTGAATTATGCCAGTCAATTGTGAAGAAAAAATGTCAGGACATCTGTCCTTAAGCTAAATCTTAAGAGAACGTGGATCATGCAGCAAGACAATGACCCTAAGCATACAAGATATACTACCAAAAACCTGGTGAAAGGGGCATACGTTAATGCTTTGGAATGGCCAAGTCACTTCTTTAACCTTAATCCAGCAGAAATGTTTTGGAGACATAAAGACCTAAACAAGAAACTCACCAACATCCCAGAGTTGAAGCTGTTCTGTACAGAGGAACGGGCTAAAATGATCATTTACAGCATTTAGCTGGTGCTCTTATCCAGAGAGACTTACAAGGTTAATCATATTACAGGTAGGCCAATGTAGTGTTAGGAGTCTTGCCCATGAACTCTTATTGGTGTAGCACAGTGTAGTCACCCAGACCGGGACCACATGTGGTGGTGACTCCCTGGTGGGTAGTGGTGTTATCCACTGAGCTACACCAACCTGACCAAAAATCAGATGCTTCAGTTCATATTCAGAAATGAAGGGTTCTTACAAGGGTTCCCATGCTTTCAAGCACCATTATAGATAAACCAGGTTACCATACTAACTCAAAACTAACCTAAGCTCTTCTGGCGAGTAATTTCCGTAGTCTGAGTAATCTATTCTCTTCAGTGTATATGGGGTAAAGACATTTATCACAGTTATAGTATGGCTGCTATATGACATTTAGCATACTAACTGTAACATTAGCCAATTGCCTTCTTACCCCAAAGCAGAAGCTCTCCCCACCTTCAATATACACCTTTACTTTAAACAGGAAATCTCACTTATTAAAATCTACTGCTATTGTTAATTAGACGTGTGGCAAACTTGTTTTGGCCGGAATGTCCCTTTAACTCAAATCTGTGAAAAATCATATTGTGCAAGAATAACGTTACTGGTTATGATAAACGTGCTTGTGAAAGTGTACCATCATGCATTTCATATAAGAAGCTGCACACAAGACTTCCCTGATATTGTCTATGCTTTAGGTTAAATAAAGAACAAGTACCTAAAAACTGTCCAAAAAATGACTAAAACTAGGATTCAAAAAGAATGGCAAAGGGCCATATCTCTGACTGAGTGTATGTCCTGATTACCAGACATGGCCCTGAATCACTCCTACTTACATAACTATGAAATTTGATTTATGACTCAACACTCCATGCCAAATTTCACTGCATATTTTTAGTAAGAGGCTCACATGTACGACCTCAGACAAGCGCACTCATGCACACGAAGCAGGGCTCAATCCCAAATCACCTCCTTCCGTCCCCCTCTGGCTCCACCTTCCAGGCAGATGATTAAGACGATCAGGAATTAACCTGGCATATGTATTATGTGCTCAAAATTACCCTGTAATATTTTTTTTAAATGAAGCTCATAGAAATGATCTATGGAAATGTAGTCCATTTCACAACCGTGTCTAAAGAAATCGTGGCCAGTGCAGAAGGGGTGGTATAATATACATTTCTATATTTCTATTATTATATTTAATAAAAAAAACAGTTATTAAATACAAAGCCCAGAAAACAGGACTCCTAATAGACCTGGTACCATCAGTACTTAAAGCTTTTCTTTTACCGGGGAACAGGAGGAAGTCAAGATCCACATAAAGCCCCATGCTCACTTCAGATCTGAAAACATTGACAGGTCTGTTGGTCCATCATTCCACAGTCAGAAGACATCTCAAAACTAGGGATCTGAAAGGATGAGTAGCTATCGAGAATTTCCTCACTGAGGAAAGAAGATCACATCACACAAAGAAGCTGCTGGTGTTCTCAAAGACCTGACCACCCCAGAGTCCAGACCTCAGCATCGCTGTGTTGTGGGAGAAGCAGAAAACCAACTTCCAAGACTGAACTTTGGAGGTTTGCAAGACTAATTCACACTGTGAGAAAAATAACGCAACTTTATGCTTCAAGACATTCCGGTAGATTAATTTTGATGTTTTTTCATTTTGAAATTTACTAATTTAACTGATCATCACTTTGTACATTTACGGTATTTAGCTGACGCTCTTATCCAGAGCGACTTACAAGGTTAATCATATTACAGGTAGGCCAATGTAGTGTTAGGAGTCTCGCCCAAAGACTCTTATTGGTGTAGCACAGCATAGTCACCCAGACTGGAATTCGAACCCCAGTCTCCCACATGTGGTGGTAGCTACTTGGTGGGTAGTGGTGTTACCCGCTGAGCTACACCAACCACATTTGTATGTATTGCAGGTATTGTTACTATATTGTCTATGTAATTTATACCCTGACCAGGAACTGGAGTCTTGTTGCGCCCACTGGACTTTGACCAAACAGTAAAAAAAGTGAATGTTGTCTTTTCTGTTTTTACCACCGCATAAAAAAATTACAGCATCCTATTGCAAAAACCACAATCCCGCATATCAGGAAGTCTGAGCAGCGTTACGCCCCTACTGCACTGACTAGCCTGTACCCTTTATAATAACTCCGAGCTGAAGCAAGAAGGAGAAAGAGGAGGAGGAGGTTGGAAGTGGTTGTGGATTGAACCCTTTTCCTCATGCAACATTCTTTAGCATGCAAATACAGTCAGGTTCACACTTACCTGGTGGAAAGAGCGCACAGAGAGCCCACTGCCACTGCGTAAGTGGCCCCCTCCCAGCCCACATACTTAAAGGCCACAGGCAGGGGGCTGTTCTTGTCCAGCATGTAATACGGCATCATCATGGTGAGCGCAGCCGACACGCCAAAGTAGGCCACGAAGCAGATGAGGAGAGAGGACACGATGCCGATGGGGATGGCCCTCTGCGGATTCTTCACCTCCTCACCTAGGAGATATTTAAGTGACCTATGTGCAAAAACTGTAATGTCCTCACTGGCGTAACGCGACATAAAGCAGCAGAAAGAGTTCAGCATCAGGGGTGTGAATCTCGGACCTGGGAATGAGTTGATTCAACGCATCAAGACATCATGCTCTAATAGGATCCGTTACTGAACGACCAGGCAAAATTCCTGTGTAAGGTGCATTCCCAATAAAGGGACTCTCCTGAATCAACTGTCCTAATACAGTTCATTCTGAATATACACTAAATGCATATCAGGACAACGATATTAATAGAGTATTACTCAAATCGATTATAATCAATTCACATTTATCAACACTGATGCAGTTGTATCATCACCTTCAGATCAATGCCCACATTTTCACACCCCCATTAGCATCCTGAGCCGCCGAGCAATTAAAGTGCTTGACCCTGAACAGCTTCAGAGTATATACTGTAACACTTCATAAACACGGAGCGAGAAGGCGGAGCTCACAGCAGAATTTACCCTTGTCCCCAACCTTATTATGGCACAGGCAGTCGGGACGGGTATTGGCCTTGCTTATTTCAACACAGTGCAAAAATTCAGATACTTGGATACAAGTGCCAACAGTGAATAACAAATCCATCCATAGCGATGAGCGCCAAAACTTATTTATGAGAGTCTTTGCAAGATAGAGGAGAGAAGACGAGAAGACTGAGAACTCTGAACATGCCTCATGCCTTGCTGATAGCTATCTTACCATCACTGGTCATCACTCATGACTTCAGCAACTGCATGAACAAGCTGAGGATAATCCAGCATTGCATACAAGGAGGGAGCTACCTGGAGGTCACCTGGGACCATGTCCTACCCACTTTCTCTGAAACTTTCACAAACGTTGTTTCCCTGAGACCATCTTGTGATCTCTGAAACGTTTAGTTCTGGAGAAAATAACTTTTGTTATCCTGACATCACAAGACGAATACGCTGTGACACCAAGAAAATTACTTTTGTTATTTTGAGATCACAAAACTATTATTCATGATCTCAAGATGACTACTTCATGACCTCTCTGGAATTCAACAATGTGGGTTCCAGAATAATTAATTTTTCCAAGAATTAAACAGTTTTTATGCTTCCTTGTAGATGTTTAAGATGGGTTTGCTGGGAGTGGGCTTTATACTTATGAGAATTATCCATTTATATAATGTATAAAATGTAAGTTTGATTTATTTATTAGAGAAATGAAATGTTTTCCTATACAGATTGTGATGTTCCCTCCCAAAACTAAATAAAACATAATTAATGTGTGTGATATTTGAATGAGACTAAACATGCAACACGGATGACATGCATACTAGCATATACTGTGTAATATATATATAATACACATACACACATATATATATATATACACATACACACATATATACACAAACATATATAAAACACACACACAAACACACACACACACATATATTTATATAAGGGCATTCATTTACTATGGGGGGAAAAAGGGTCTGCAGTCGAGTGTCATATAGTCTCCATGATTCTGATTTGACAAACCTAATTCTATATTCTCTGGTGGTACTTAATTGTCTTACAACACAGGCTCAATCTAGGAAATGCAAATCCCTGATTTGGGGGGATAACTAACTAAAAGCAGAAACAGTAACTCGGGCAGGTTTGGAGGAAGCTTTAGGCCCATCATGATTTCACATCTGCTGCACATAGTCCATGTGAGAATAAGATGGAAGACTGCAGAAGTAGGACGTGTATCTAAGTGTGTATCCTGGCGCTCGGCCTGCAGCCTGACCTTCCTCACTCTAACTGGCCTGAGGCAGGCAAGGCTGGTATGTTCCTGCCAGAAGCACAAAGCACAAGGGAAAGGCCAAATGCTTGTAGGGAGATGGAGGGGGGGTTCTGGGCTGTCCCAAACTTGGCAGTTTGCTCTTGGGAGAAATACATGCCCAGGCAAACCTAAAACCTGTTCCACCAATCAGAGGGTGGAAAATGCAGGGGTGTGAACGGTGCCCTGTGAGAAATCAGGGGTAGTGGGCCCGAAATCAATTTAGAAACCGGCTAAGAACCAGTTAGACGCTTACAGAAAATTGCACACAAACCCTCAGGGGGAGTTAAGGGGGCAGGTACTGGCACAAGCAGAACATAAACATTTACTGTGGAGGCCACGAGCTACACTTAAACAGAGGGTGGAAAAACAACTCACCATCATTCTAACAAACGTGTGGCAGTGCGTCACAGGTCTGACATTTGGTGTAACTCAGCAACTGGAGCACAAATACAGGGCTTCCCAACAAGCCATACTAAGCATCTGTATGGGAGACATTGGGAGGTCTTCCCACAGGAGTTAAACTGGGGTTTAGGAGAGGGGGAGATATCTGTATTATTATATGACGTATAGCAGTGACATAATCAAAAATGAGATTAAATCTAGAAACCTGATTTCTAGCTAGCTTTTGTGTGTGTTTAACAGCAGCTGTTGTCAACACGGTAAACGCCATAAGAGCGCTAACCGTTTCATTAAAATTTGGGGCAGTTTACATGTAATTTAAATTTTGTCTGAATATGCAAACTGCGCTATGCTCTACCTATGCAGGAGGGTGCTAGGCTTTTTACCAAAGCGTTTTCAGTGTGAACCATAAACTCAGAAATTGGACATTTTAACATTAATTGAACATTAATGCTTTAATGCTAAATTTCTTCATATCTGCATTGTTTTGTTTTTTTTATACTTAAGTGTTTATTGAGGCAAACATAGACATAAAACATTTACAACAATGAAACATCGCAGATAGGACAACAGAGGCAAAAGGAGAAAAAAAATGGGGGTGTGGGTTGTCTATGGTTACAGTAATCATGTTTAAAGATACAGTATCCTCGCATGTATGTCTATTTATCTTTTATGGTGTCATATGTTGTCCATTTACGCCACTTGTTAGCAAATATGTTTTCCCTCAATCGAAGTTGGTAAGTCATTTTTTCTATTTTTTTTATTTTTCCACCCACTGTTCTGTTGAGGGGGGGTCAATCTTGTACCAATTTCGTGTTATTGCTTTTTTGCTGGCTGTCAAAAGTATTCTTGTCAGGTATTTATCATTATCTATAACATGTTCATCTATATGTCCAAGATACATAACTCTGCATTCTTTTGGGACTGAATAACCCAAAATGCTTTTAACCACATCATATATATTTTCCCAAAGAGAGCACAGTTACATTTAATTTCTGCATTGTTACTGGTGTTTAATCTACTGAGCATGCTAGGTCCTTTCTGAGACATGGCTTATGCTATGTTTCTATTGCTCAGCATCTCAGTCTCATCTTTACAACTGAGTAAAGCCTAACTTATTTATTCATTATGCTGCAGTCTGGAGCCGGCAGACTACACTTGCTTTCTTCCAGGGTCAAAAATATGATTCAAAATATCTCAGTAATTCTGAGTAATTTAGTAATTTAAAAAAAAGTAAATCAGTAATTTACTCAGTAAATAAATGAATATGTCCCAAAGTAGACCCTCATATATGAAAAACAGTAACTCTACATTCTTAACTATTACTGCAAGTGATTTTGTAGTATTCCTATTCATCCATGAACGACGGCTCCCGTGCTCACATAATGCAGAAAAACTAAAACTGAGATGCTTTTATACACACATAGGTTGAAAATGCTTGTTGCACTTTACATTGTGTATACATTTCATAACGAAGGGACCAAACAAAAGATCTCGTTGACTGGTTACACTGACTCATATTAAAAGTGTGTTTTCCTTTTCCTGTAAAATCAGCAATCTGGAGACAGAAGGTTTTGCTCAGACAGCAGCGATATCTTAATGTACAACAATACATTAAATAAAAAAAACATACATTAGCATGATGCCTAAGCTAACCTATATCTATTTATATTTATATTGTATTATCCTACTCCGTTCTGTACCACTGTTTACATATCCTGCACTGCTAAATGATTTATATTACTGCATACTTGCACTGTCTGTATGGCTGACAACAGCCATCTTCTTAATTTGCTCAGCAAATGGTATACCACTACCTCCATCTATACTTTACACGGACACTAAGGACTCTATTTTTATACTTTCATGCTTTATATTGTATCTCTGTCTCTATCTGTACAACTCTATCTTGTGCTTCTGTTGTTACTTCTGTGTAGTTTGTATATCTGCTACTGGATGCCTTGAATTTTCCTATCTATACAATAATTTTTCTATCTATCTATCTATCTATCTATCTATCTATCTATCTATCTATCTATCTATCTATCTATCTATCTATCTATCTATCTATCTATCTATCTATCTATCTGTCTGTCTGTCTGTCTGACCTATCTGTCTGTCTAACCTATCTACCTGTCTGTCTGTCTGTCTAATCTACCTAGCTACCTGTCTGTCTAATCTATCTATCTATCTATCTGTCTGTCTGTCTGTCTGTCTGTCTGTCTCTGTCTGTCTGTCTGTCTGTCTGTCTGTCTAACCTATCTACCTACCTACCTATCTACCTGTCTGTCTGTCTGTCTAATCTACCTACCTACCTACCTACCTATCTACCTGTCTGTCTAATCTATCTATCTATCTATCTATCTATCTATCTATCTACCTACCTGTCTGTCTAATCTATCTACCTACCTACCTATCTACCTGTCTGTCTGTCTAATCTACCTACCTACCTACCTATCTACCTGTCTGTCTGTCTAATCTATCTATCTATCTATCTATCTATCTATCTATCTATGTATCCATCTATCCATCTATCTAGCTATCTAAAGGCTGGGCTGATTTATATAGCAAGCTGAAATACATATAGCCTAAACATGCAGGCCCAAAACAAGAATGCTCACGGACTGTTAGACAGAAGCGGAGCACATGCAGGAAAACTATAGTCCAGGAGCTCAATCCCGCTTGCTGTTCACACATTACACACTGCTTCAATATGACCTCCATTTTACCCTGTTCCTTTACCTCTTACGCACTCACTCACCTGTGGTGGCGATACAGTCGAACCCTACGAAAGCATAGAAGCAGGTGGCTGCCCCGGAGAGGACTCCAGTGAAGCCAAAGGGCATAAACCCGCCCATGCCCAGACTCTCTGGTGATACCTCAGGCTCTGATGTACTGGCCAGGGAGAAGAAGGGAGAGCATACACAACATAACATGTGATGTTATTAATTAAACATAGCCTTGTTTCATAAATACATCCATTTCCCTTTCCAAAACTATTACAGAACATACAGCTCTCTGATAATAACCAAAATTCATAATACCCTGTTCCACTGGCAAACAACAACAACAACAACAGTCTCCCACAAACCCCCCGCTAAACCACCATGATCAGCACTGAAATAGCTTTAGAGTTGATGATGAACCTGCTAAGTACTGGGAGGCAGAACAAAAAGGGGAGCAGGTGAACATGGGGATCAGCTTCTGCATGCTGCTCACTTGAAGCCTGAGGAGTTGGATCCTTTCAGGACGTCCTCAGGATTCAGATGCCAGTTCTTGAGTGTGCCTTTGACCAGGCCCGACACCACCATGAACATCAGCACCAGGACGTTAATGCAGGTGAATACCTTATTGACCATAGCTGACTCCTTCACCCCAAAAGCCAGCAAGCCTGTGACAATGATATTAAATGGGGAGTCCAACAGAAGCATCCACAAGTCACTGGGGCAGTAGTGCAAAATGTACACTAAAATATTCAAACATTAAGTAATAATTGGCATCATAATTAAACGCGTAGTAGGGATGTGACGATATAAGAATTTCATGTCATGACACTAGTGACCAAAATTATCATAATTCATGCTTTTAATGCAAATTTTTTAAAATTCTTTAAAGATTAACTTTTTAAAGACCAAACAGCTACTATAATTTGAATAAATTTGACAGTAATTCAACTCTATATTGTCAATACTGTCTTTGCTAGTGCTTTGAACGAAGACTGTAACGACTGGAGGTTGGGGTAGCTCAGTAGGTAACACCACTACTCAGGGTGCCACCTCTAGATGTTCGAATCCTGGTCTGGGTGACTATGCTGAGCTACACCAATAAGAGTCCTTGGGCAAGACTCCTAACACTTCGTTGGCCTACCTGTAATCATGAACCTTGTAAGTCGCTCTGGATAAGAGCGTCAGCTAAATGCCGTAAATGTAAATGGAGGTTTCCCTTTTTGGCTGTTTGACCTTTTCAAAAAGACGGCAATGCTATATTAAACATTAGCCACTATTAAAAGCTGAGGTGCCTAATTTCCTGCTGTTGCTGGCCACAGCTACGCTGGACATAAGCAGCTTTTCTCTAACAGTTTGACCCCTGACACTTTGCCTATGTTTTGCTTCCAAGCTGAATGACAAATTTCTTCATAATTTAATTGTTTAGAAGTAACAGTCTAGAAGTTAATCAGAGCGGTTTAAAATGAAATGCGGAATTACGGATAAAATTACATTTTAATGCTTCTTAAAGACTACCTCACCAAGTTATGAGGCTTGGCCTCAAAAAAAATTAAATCCTTTTATGACGGAGAGGTACATTTTAAGGTTGTTACTTTTTTTATTTCACCACTACTAAAATATACAAACTCAGACGAACTGTGGTCGTATTGGCTGGTAAACAAATAGGTCAGTCTTTATACTCTACAACGCAGAAGCTCACATCCAACCTCTCTGAATGCCTGAATGATTACCTCCTCAAGGATCAAATTTCTACTTTTAATATTGGAACCGTATGAATTTTACAGATTTTTATACCATAGTACATTATTAAAACCGTATACCGCACCATCCCTACTGCGCTGGCATTCATTCGGGGATCTTACAGGACAGGGTCTTCTACCAATCACTTTCCTGACGTGCATGAATGAGCTGATGCAGTACCTGAGAGAGAGAGGATGATGGCCACAGCAAACATGTCTGGATACTCGGCCAGCACACCAGGGGCATTCATGCTCATGTAGTGACGACAGAATTGCTCGATGTGTCTGCCAATCAGCTCGTCGAAAGTGGCACTCCAAGCTCGAGCTACACTGGATGTTCCTTTCAAATATGGGAGAACAACATAAGCATGAACGTAAACTGACTCTGCACTGGAACTGTTCACATAGGATAGTGAATTGTATTCTCCAGACTACTAGATTTACAGTCCAAGTCTACTCTTAGACCAATAAAGGGCCTACTCTCCTAATTGATCACAATAATGTTCGATAAATTACAAGCTTTGGACTAAATAAACCCTCTGGTTATTTTCACATTTGCCGTTTTATTACCTGCTGTTCTTTGCTATGTAAGTTTCTGTGGTCACATTTGTGCATATTATGCACTTTAATAAAAAACTCATCTAAATAATCTATTTAAATCATGGTGAAATGTGAATGGAGTCCCTGTAATGCCAGAGATTTGTCTGAAGCTGCACCCAGAATTAAATCAAGCATTGGTTTCGAATCAGTCATCTTTTTATACTCAATTTATATATAAGGAAACATGAACCTGCTCACGGCTCCTGTGTAAACTTAGCACTCATGTAGTGTCTTACCGATGATATAGGAGAGGATCAGGTTCCAGCCGGTGATGAAGGCCCAGAGTTCTCCCACCGTCACGTAGCTGTAGAGGTACGCTGAGCCCGTCTTGGGCACTCGTGCCCCAAACTCAGCATAGCACAGGCCGGCCAGCACCGAAGCCAGAGCGGCGATGAGGAAGGACAGCACTATGGCAGGCCCTGCATTCTGCCTAGCCACCGCTCCAGCAAGCACGTACACACCAGCCCCGAGGGTGCTGCCCACTCCCAGGGCCACCAGGTCAAAGGTGTTCAGACAGCGGGAGAGGCGCGAGTCCTCAGAGCAGTCCACCACTTTCACCCGCAACAGCTGCTTCCCAAAACGCAGGAGCTTCTGCAAAACCATGGCGCACCGGGTCCGATCTGGTCTGGGCTAACGTCTAAATCCACACAGGCAGCCTACCTGCAGGAACAGCATCAAATGAGTAACAGCAAACACTTTATATGCAATTTTATACATCTGGCCGACTAAAGAATGACCTCACTGTGTATCAACGGTTCGGTTTTATTGGCGGCACAATAAGTCAAGTGAGTATCGCTCAATAAAACTCCAATACAAAAAATTACTGATTCAGATGTATCTTCTTGATAAACCGTCAATGTTTAATTGGTCACATGATCATAACAATTTTTAAACTCAACTAATATTTGTAACTCCTAGGTACGGACCTACCAGCGGGTCCAGAATTCCATTTTTGCTCTTATGGATAACGTTAGGCCAGTTGGGAATGTTTCCATGTCATCACTGAGTAACACACCTAAGCTGAGAATTTCAATTGGAATTCCAACATGAACTGCTGCATGCAAGATAAGCTTCCTTACATATTTGAAAATAGGGAGATGATGTTGCAATATCTACAAAGCAAACATTGATGCTTCATTTATCCAAAACAACCAATAAACTCACGTTTCTTCTAGGTTTATATACAATGTTGTAAAATCTATGTACTCATCATAAAAGAATAGCTGCACCCAGAAGGAAGCGTTGGATTCGGAGGGAAGATAAAGGCTACCAGGAACAATAAATGAGGCGCTACACATCCACAAGTAGTGTCGGACATGCCCACATGCCAGACGTCTCAGCATGGAGTGGTGGAGGATACGCCAGGCCTTCTGGATGTGTGACACTACTTGTGTATGTGTAGCGTTGGTCATCTCCACCAAGCCAACAGCGGGATCCGTCACTGAAGATGACCCGCACGTCACTACATGACGTGGTGTTAAGGGCAGTTGCCGTTAGGGTCAGCATGTAGTCTTGCGTTGTGCAGCCGAACGTCTGCAATTGTGGACCCGTCCTTGCTTGCGTCACATGTGCAGCTTGATTCATTCGCATGTCTCACAACGTCAAACCTACCCACCAAGTTTTCCTCCTGATCCACTTCCACCAGCGCAACACAGACTACACCACCACGTCAGGGTCACTGCAGTGTTGAGAATGATCCACCACCATGTATGTACATATGTTTGTATATACCATTTATGATCAGTGATCTTAATTACTCCCATTTTAATAAGCACACCAACAGCTCTACTCTTATTTCATACTTCCCTCCCTCTTATACAGTTATTTGTTCGGGTTGCTCCTGTATATGACGGCCCATTGACTGTGATCAGCTTTTACGGCATACGCTGTTGTGAATGGCTGCAGTCTTCAGCACATGTTAGATCACTATTAATCATACAGTGGGGGCCAGCGCTGAGGCGAAATGAACGCGCTGTCCTTCCAGCTACAGAGGACGAGCTGGCTGCAGTAAGCAGCTGTGCAGTGATTTATGGGTTCGAAAATCTGTTCTCACGAAAGCAACTTAATTCAGTTGAATGAACAGTCCCGAGCGCTCCAGAAAAGAGTCCGGAGGCACCATCGTTCAGTTAGTCAAGAAAAAGACTACAGCAAAAGTACAGCCAGCTGGTGAGAACACCTGGACTGCTGTTGCTCACAACTCTCAGTTTCGGGTCTCAGCACTTATTTAGGCCAAGAAAAAAAAAACGCCATGAAACTACATTACCTGGTACACATAAGAGCCAGTCAGGGGTTTGTGTGTCTTCAGCTCGTTACAGTTCAGCTCAGTGTTGCAGTGTTTTCCTGCGGTATTGGGCAACATGGAATGAAATCCACCGAGTGTGACTACTGGCCAAGGCAGAGGGGCCCACAAGTGCTAATCCATCTTACTCTGGGACTCTATTCCGGAAACTGACATGTTACATAACCAAGAGACAGCCAGTATATATCGGAAACACTGTACATATACAGTGAACAGTATACAGTGAACTATGCTGTGTGAAATATGATAAATACACTGTTCAGCTGTAAGACTTCTAAACGCCACTTAGTGGAACCAATGCACCGACACTTTGAGGACACTAGTCACTTTAAATACACTCTGCTGCTAACTTTTCACTTTCCTGCTGCTCTTTCTCTCTATATTTATTTATATATATATATGTATATTTTATTTATTTAAGTATTGCTGTCTGGGTGTAATTGGGTCCTTGTGTACTACAATTTCGTTCCACCCCATGTACCAAGTGATGCGAATGACAATAAAGTCTCCTTGAATCATAATTAAGCATTTTAACAGGCTTAATGAACGACAAATTAACAGGTACAATTATTTCTGTCGTCATCTTCCAGCAGGTTAAACATGAGGGACGGATATGAAAGACCTGAAGTGAAAGAAAACCCCATATACACACACTGGAAGGTCCTCACAAGTTAAGACTTGCTCTTCCTGGCTTGGAAATACCTCAGCACTTTGGCACCGAAAACACTTAGGAAGGGAACGGGTTTCTAGGAAATTCATTTCCTGTCATGCCAGACAGAAAACTAACCAGTCATGGAGCTGATAAACTTCTCGCTTCTGAATGCCTACAGTGACATTCAAAAGCCTGAGCTCCCCGGTCAACAGGTCTCTTACTATGGTCAGCTAGATAATAGACGATATCAAATCCCAAAGGCATAAATGTTAAAGATTACACATTCGATTAATATTTCAACAACGTTATTGTTGTTATTTCCATCTTTTATTGTTTCAAAACCGCCAAAAAAAGGGAAATTGTTCAGGGGGGGTGCTCGTCCACTGTTCCTTGAACAAGGCTTCTAGTTTTGTGCGATTCCCGGGTCGTCTTGCACGCATCACTCTTTTAAGGTCCAGCCACGGCTTGTCATTAATGTTTATGTTGGGGGACTGTGAGGGAAAACCTTTGGCTTGCACCTCCTGAGGCAGAGCACTGTGGATTTTAAGGTGTGTTTATGATCATTAGCCCATTATAGAAGCCATTCTCTTCTCATCTTCAGCTTTACAGAAGCCTTGATGTAGTCTTCAAAAGCTACTGGCTTTAACACAAGCCCAAAGATCGATGATCGAGCCAACCCCTGCTTAACAGCTAGAGAGGGGGCTCTCTTGTCATGAACTTCCTCAGTCTTTATTAAACTCACCTTAACTGACTGCAGCCAAAAGTTCTATTTCAGCTTCATCAATCCAGCAAGACTTCTATCCGAAATACAAATCAGGCTTGTGTGGGTGTCCTCTGCAAACATCAGGCTGCTGGTTTCATGGTGAAGACTTCTTATGGTGAGGAGATTCTAATAACCATATTTGTGTTGGTGTTGCTGCACAGCAGACCAGTGCACCACCATTCCAGAGTCTGCTAAATCTTCCAGAAGGTCTTTTGTGGTCAAACGTTCTACCAATCTTATGAGCAGTTCCTTCTGGAGATCAATGGTTTCTCAATGGCAAACCACAACTTGACCTCCGTTGGTCTTCTTAAAGCCTTCTCTTGCAATTATTTGAATGTTCAGGGTCCTGGGCCGCTGCATAAAAGAGCCCATGGCTGCTGATGGTTGGGACATGGTTTGAGGAGTCAGAATTTTATATTATAAAGCTTCAAAATATCTACCACATGCCCTTTCCTAATGATGACCTTGAACAAGCCATAGCCCCGACGAGCTAATTAAGGTATGAGACCTTGGTAACAGTTATCTGAGAGCTCAAGTCTCTTGGGATCCCCCACTTTTGCATGGTGCTCCTTTCCTGCATTTTGCTAATTAACAAATCAAGAGCAATACACTACTCTTGCTCTAAATGTCGAGACGAAGGTTTCATCTTCAATCCTTTAGAAACCGGATCACCTTCTGCTCACTTACAGTCCAGGGTTACCCAAACCTTTGCATGCCACTGCATACCATGAACACCAAACCGGGCTACACGTGGGGTGAAAGTAGGTCACTCAAGTGCACGCTAAGTGTCTCTGGCCCTTTAAGAGCTGCCATGTTAAACAGACAGGCACAGCATGGTCTGGCAACGCTTTGCTTGTCAACGTGCGATTACCAACTTTAGGCCTGTTTTGCACATTTTAGTGGGAGTTAATGCCGGAAGTTCTAAATTAAAATGGGATTAGAGCTAGAATTCAGCAAATCCCGTTGACTGCTCACGTAGGCACGACAAAGGCGGTTCTCGATCCAAACTACAGTGCCTGATCCGGATCTTGCTATCGGTTCTAATAAGCATTCCGAACACCTACAGCGAAATGCAAATCTCCACCACAACCAGGAGAACCAGCCCTGAACTGAAAAACTCAAGACGTCGCTTTGAGATCCTGAAGGCTCAGAACACTCAGAGCTTTACAGCAGAGCACTATCCAGCATTTTGTGCCAACTGATGAGCATCCAGTATTTTATGCCAAATAGATGAGCACTGCGCGTGGGAAGACAGACAGACTCAAGAGCCTCAGCAACACAGCAAAGAAGCAAGGCACATACAGAGCTTAAAGCAACATGACCTTTACCTGCTGAGAGCAAGTGAGAGACACCTATCTCTGATCTCCAGGACACCGCAGACTTCTCTCTCTCTCTCACTGCAGTCCTACAAATAGAATAGCCACAAATCACATGGCCAAGATATTCCAGGCGGACTCTGTATGTGTATGTGTGGCACATTAAAGCTGCCCATCAGAGTCCGAAACCACCAAATCAGCTACGGTGCATTGGTCCTCTACACAAATACTGAGCGGTGCTACTTTGACACCTGTAGGCGTGCAATATCAGGCCACCTTGTGAGGACTGTAGGCGTGCAATGTCAAGATATTAATCTATATTGTTATAACTTCAATCACTATCTGCCTTCCTGTGCACATTGTGGATGTCGTCTGTACTTAACCAGCTGTTGTTTCATTATAAACATCCTAACCAGGCCAATGAATCACTAGAGCAGTGCAGTTTGTATAACAGTGCACACAAATAAGGGATGCACTGATAGGAGAATCTGATACCCCATATTTTTGATATATTAAATATCTGCTGATGCCAATACCAATGGCAGTGCATTAAGGATCTAAAGGTTTCAGTATGCCGATACACCCCTCTGTTTTTTCCGGGGGGGCTGGCATTTATCATCTTTTGCACACACACACTGTTTATAATTAGGCATCTGTCAGATTAAAACGTCACTCAAATGACTGTGCTGTTTATAAAGTGATCAAATATACTGCTTTGTAAGGTTGATTTAGAGAGTGGCATGATCAGTCCATAATTACACCCCAGTAGAGTCATTTGGAAGATTTGCACATACAAATGTTGAAAACTGTAAACATGCATCGCTCTGATATGGTGATGGTCACTATCGTCTGTGAATTCAACCCAAATTCCAAAACAGCCACAATAAAATACATCTATTCTATTTAATTATGCAGTCATTTACAAGCCTTTTGTAATAATCCTTCCGCTGAAGCAATTCTCATAGTCCAGCTTGGTATGACTCGCATAGCAACGGTTCACCACTTCCTGTTAGTATGAAATGATGTAGTATGGTAAAATGTTGCATTTACATTTAAGGCATTCAGCAGACGCTCTTATCCAGAGCGACTTACAACCGTGCTTAGTGTTCCGATGGATAATATTCCAGCTAGGAAGGAAAGTTTAGAGTCTAAAACTCACCATGAGCTCAGACACTGCCCGAACAGGGGCCAGTGCTGGTACCTAGAGATCAATACACAGACATAGAGTAAGTAAACCATTACCTGGCAACCCCAACCCAGTGCTCATACCTATAGAGCACAAAAGGTCATTAACGTGCAACACAATACACACAATTTACACCACTACTAGAGCTCACTCACTCAAGTGCATTACGAAGACATGGGTCTTCAGTCTGCATTTAAAGACTGCGAGAGAACTCCGCTGTTCTGAGGCCCAGTGGGAGTTCATTCCACCATCTGGGAGCCAGGACAGAGAAGAGTCTGGACGCTTGTCTTCCATGAGTCCTCAGGGATGGTGGTTCGAGACGAGCTGTACTTGAAGCACGAAGGGCTCAAGGTACAGCTCGACTCGTCACCATTGCCATAAGGTAGGGAGGCGCTGGTCCATTCTTGGCTTTGTAGGCCAGCATCAGAGTTTTAAACCTGATGCGGGCAACGACAGGAAGCCGATGAAGGGAGCGCAGCAGTGGAGTGACGTGGGTGAACTTCGGAAGATTGAAGATGAGACGGGCTGCAGCGTTCTGGACAAATGTTGTGTACTAGCCTGCTAACCTAGTACGTAGTATATACAGGGCAGTATTAGCGTACACACAACCGAGACACAGCCTAACTCTTTATTTCAGTCATGTGTAAAATTTAATTGATCTTCATTTACAATGCTCGCAGAAGACTCAAAAGCCTAAAGATCATTTAAAACTAAATTTGAAATCTAAAAAATTGTCTGCCCAAATGGCCATATCGAAATGCTAACGTAGGCTAACGCAGCTAACAAGCATTAAAAAACATGCACCACTTATCCGCTGTGCAAACTACGATCATCACGCTTGCCTCCACATGCTTTGGGTTCCTAAGTAATCTCAAAACAGACTTGTTTACGTGCTTTCTGACATTACGCTGCTACCACCGGTCATACGGTCTCTTTTAGCACAGGTCTTTTAGATTGCTTTTTAATTTGACGCATGAACGTAATGATTTAGGTATGCAGTTTGCTCACTGCCCATTGAGCTTCAGCAATGTTCATTAGCTTTGTAACTCTGGTGCAAAATTAGAGAAGATCCCTTTGGGTATTGAACAAGTCTATATTAAGCGGAACTCCTGAATACTTTTAATGTTTGAAGTTCTTTAATGAAGGTTTACACAGAGAGCCAACCATAGCTATGCTTTCCTCGAGATGGCTCACGGTCACACACTCCAGACCTCCAGAGCATGACCCTATCCGACACTTAACATTCTCGTCGGGGGATGGAGCGGGGGGGTTCATGATGAAGCTACGTGCGGCATACGTTTGTAGTCAGCATGGAAAGACCCGTGGAATCTAATTTGAAAATGGATCCATTTTTCCATCCGAGTCTGAGGAAGGATTGTGCAAGGTAGAGCGTGACACAGTTTTTTTAGCCAGGGTTACTTGTGTGGTTGGACAGTAGGACGGAAACAAACATACACACAGGCAGCCTGGCCAAATTAAGCTGGTGGGAAGAGCAGGGGTGTGGTGCTCCGCTCACCAATCACTACGCAAGGCTCTGTTATGGTGTGTAACAAGCAGCACAGGAATTGCTTAGGTCACCTTTAAAGGGGAATGTCAGCAGTTTTCCAAAATTTCTGCAACATTCAGCCATTACGAGGCAGACTAAGTCATCCAGAGTGGTCTGATGTGGAACAGCACATTGTATGGAAACTTGAATTTGATTTATTTGCAATGGTGGTGATAGGAACCATGGGTCATAATGTGTACATTCAAAATATAGCCATTTAATTTATTATCCACCACCACAAATAATCCTACACCAGTCTTCTGAGTGTTATATTTCATGTTAATGATCCTATAATAGTGGTAAATCTGAGAAAAATGCTTTTCATTGGTTACCATTTGGCCTTACAACCCCCTCCATGTGCCTCCCAGCCATTTCATTTAAAGTGCACGTATTACAGAAGACTGAAAATCTTGTGGACAGTAAACACAGTCTGTTCATGTGCCATCCAATTCCAAGTCCCTGCAGTTCATATACAACAACTATACAGCAAAAACAACCTGTTTTAAATCCAATGCCTCTGTAATGTTTACATATCCTTTACATATATACAAGTATTCAGGCTAAAACAGGTTAACCCCGCCCATTCCAACTGACGTTCTACGCAGTGCGTTTAACAGGACAGCCAATCAGAACAGAGGCTGTTTATCCTACGTCAGCCGTAAAGACACAGAAACATAGACAGCCTGTTCAATTTTAACACATTGTCCCAACAGCTAATGAAACAATTGAGCAACTACCACAAAGCCAAAGTGCTCCTGTTACACGCTCATCGTCAAAAATATTATCTGCACACAGAATCAAACCACAGGAATGAAACTTGGTGGGTAGGTTTGACATCGTGAGACATACGAATGGTTCTAGATTCACGTTCGGCCCACATGTGATGTTAGCAAGGATGGGCCTTATCGCTGTACCTGACTGACTCAACAGCCACGATTGCGGACATTCAGTGACCAATGATGTCCCCCATGAGTCATCATGTTAGCGCCAACACCACTGGCAGACTTAACATGCTTAACACCATGTCACAGTCACCAAAGACTGCAGAATGGCAGAGGGTCTTCAGTTATGAGTCCTGCTTTTGTTTTGGTGGAGATGACCAACAAATTTGTGTATGGAGGCACAGTGGTCAGCACCAAGATGAATGGTTTGTTGTCACATGCTACACGTCCAGAAGACCCGGTGTCTCTCCATCTCCAGCGCACAATCTGCAGGAACTGAGTGAGAATACTCAAGCTGCATGCGACACCATACTGAGAGATACTGCTTGTATGTGTGTAGCTCAATAAATATTGGCCATATCTGTCTAAATCTATTGTTTTCCAATAGCACTGCAGCCTCACAATTCTTAACTAGTGTTTTCTGAACACATTTTCTTAATTCTGGTCCTTTGGGTCCACCTTAATGCACATTTTAGGGTTTTCCCAGCTCATGACTAACCTGACCCAACTGATCAGCTCATTAACAGCCTATTACAGAGTTAAAGTGGGGGCTCAAGCACTAAAATGTGCAGGACAATGGACTTCCAAGGACGACTAATGGCATGGAATGGCAGAGTGACATCAAAAATAGAAACATGACATCTATCAAAACCACCATTGTTTTGCAGTTCCAGGTCAAAATGAATAAAAAAAAGAAACTCACTAATGAATTGGAGAAAACGAGAGCTCACAAGGCCCTATACAGTAAACAGTATCAGAATACTGAGAGAAAGGAAGCTATTAGGAGAGAAACTCAGTGCTGGAGGTCAGAGGAACACACATACTGTCTGGTTTGGGTCACTGATTGATACTCTTACCAAGTTAGCCAAGCACACTTTCTACAGTTTTGCATATACAACCCCCCACAACGATAATGTTTCCAGCATAGACGTCATGCAGGCTTTGTGACTGTGTATTAGAGTTTAAATGTCCAATAAGACACGGTATAAAGGCATAAAATAGTCATTTTGGGACCATTTGGACCAATTGCAGGCCATGATTTAAGAAGACATAGAGGGATGATTTAAGAGGACAAGAAAAAAAAAAAAACTTTGGATATGTGCCCTTTAATAATACTGAGACGATGCTGGAAATGCTTTAGACGAATGCTCTTTACTGAATGCAGCAGCGGTGAAGAAACCGCCGGACAGCCCTGCCAAAATGGCCAAGATAGCAGACAGGTCACCTCTAACTTGATGGTAGGCAAAACATTGCACCACTACGCCAGAGTCCAGCAGAGAACAACACAAGCAACACACCTACATATCCCCAAGCTAACAGGCACTCTCCTGGGTATTGTGTGTCACCACACTTCCAACGAGTCAGTAGAGCCTACTGTAATATGTATTAGACCAAACCCGTATGGCAAAACTACTGTCAAACATTGTTTAGACTTTAGCCACCTTATCTGTAACATTTATAATGTAAAAGATACTGAGGTACATTTACATTAAAGGAACAATATGTAAAGTTTGTGCTTATGATATTCCATAAATAACTAAAATTATGATCAGAATAAGAAGAAACAACCATTTTGATGATATTTCCATCTATTGTGTTGTAGAGATGACTCGTGGAGCTAGCATGCCAACCAGCTAACGCCAGTCTATCCTGCCTCATAATAGCACTTTGCATCTCAAGAGGTGATACTAAACCAATTGTATCAAGTTGAATCAGTCCATCATGAGAAAATGAAGAAGTAGCACTGCTGCCCTGACGACATATTCGAACCTCTTGCCAATCATGTTGAAAGTCCCGCTCCCGGATATTTAAAGACAGGCAGCCAACAAAAGGCAGGTTAAAGCAACAACCGCTGCTGTTTGCTCTATGCAAGAATCCAGGTTTGGCAGCAAACAAAAAAAGTGATATAAATAAAAACAAAGTAAGACTTAACATTTTTGGTGCTTTCCACCACTGGAGAGAGTTTGCTCAGTAAAAGGATGAAATATGATGCTCAGCTTGCAATGTTTCCTGGTGGGGACTGAATATGGGGCTGGGGGGACTGTGCATCTTTAGGTGATTTGTTGCCCCTTATTATTTCCAGTATGAATTTTACAAATTGCTGCATCTAATCCCCATCACCACCCTCAGAACAATTCTGACTTGCTACGATTCTCCAAAATGGAGCATTTCCCATCAAACCACTCTGTATTATTTTGTGGACATATAATTTGATTATGCAGAATTCCCCTATGGAATTTCACTTTCATTACTGAAGTGATCCTAAAGGAGAAAGCATCAGTAGCTGAAACAATGGCAGTGCAATACTGCATCAGATTATGTGGTGTGTTTTGGCAAACACAACGTGAAGCTATTATTGTTTTTCACAGGTTTCACGCGGGGTAGTGGCTCTGGCGTACTGCCTCAGTCTACAGCCTTGTGACTCCTGATTTAGTCTGGAATGTGGCAAACAGCTCAAATTCTGTCTCTGTCCTGTCAAATAAGGTCTCAAAGCTGTGCCAGGAAACAGCAATGCTGCTCTTGCAGGCTTAGCTTTAGAGAAAGTTCAGACCAAAAGTGGCAATACTACACGGACGTGCCTTCCACTTGATAGTTTAATGCAGCATGCCAATCAGGACGGGGTCAGTGCCCCTACGTTACAGTCATCCCTCCAATAATACGCTATATTTAGCCACGAACGTAGGCTTTAGACACGCAAGATACGGCAAGCCCGCCTTACAACTTCAAAAGAAAAAACATGTGACAGGAGTGACTTATCAGTAACTACACAACAGGACCACAGCCAACAGGCAGCAGTCTAATGTCCCCCACAATAGGCTCCAGGTCAGGCTCCCCTCGCTGTTCAGATGAGGAAAGTCCAGTAGTGGGCAGAGTAGACTGGAGCCACACTCCACTCAAAGTAAGTAAGTAACTGCCTTGCAGCAGTTTTATAAGTTTTATAAGCTGTTAGATGAAATTATAGGCTAATCATTTTTAATTTTTAAAAAAGGTTATCTTGCATCCATCAGTGTAAATAACATAAAGAAACAAACAAACACAAAAAATGAATGATGATAATTATCTCTGTGGTGAGAAAGAAAAGATGAGATGGCTGCAGTCGATGATGAGTGAGGTGAGATACGAGATTAAACGAATTAATAAAAACAAAGTTCGCTCTTTTAACAAGCTGGCTAACCTAGCTAGCCTTAGCACCAACTGGTAAAGCCAAAGGAGCCCTATGCATATACGCTTGACAATGGCTGCATTTGAAATGGCACCCTACTATACTGCACACTACAGTAGTATGTACCGAATACTGTATACACCCCGTGTGTAGTATGCAGTGCAGTAAGACGTTTTGACATACAGTGTAGTATACTAATACAGTCACATGACTAGTTACCTCAGAGCTGTTTTTACTGTATCCACTGTTTAGAGCTAGCTGCTGCTAACACTGCTCAGTTCAAATGAAGTATGTTTAGCCTAGCTGTTAGCCACGCTCAGCTATGTTTTTTTTTTTTTAATCATTTATTAAATTTCCGAGCTGTATATTTGAACTTTCGGAGGCTCATTCTGATGAATACATACCCCACTACAATCACTACACCCACATTTATACTCTGAGTCGGCTGCGTTCTGCTCCCCAGTGTTACTCGTCGCCATTTTCTCAGGCTAAAGCCGGCTTAACTGGTGAGGCCGCAGTGCCTGACGGGATGCAGTACACCATGAAGATAGCTCCCCCTATATATTAGTGACTCCGACTGGAGTATAACACCCTCCGGTTATCTTCAGTGCACTACAAATCTTCACTTTGGTCAGATACTGCATACTACATACATGAGTAGTATAGTTTTTTTAATTGGGTGTTTCTTGCAGTAAAGTTAGATGTTTGTGTTTCAACTGTCAGGCTAAAGGTCAGGGCTGACAAAGTTTGCTAGCTATTTAGTTAAGGTGGAGCTAAGGCTAGCTATAATTGTTGTAGCTGAACATCACATAAAACCCAACACCAATAAAATGGCTTACAACTGAAACGTGGAGATTTGTGTTCATAGCAAGAAACACCCTATAAAACATACAGTCTAGTTACAGGCATTCACAGAGGGCCAGTTTGCCGTTTGCCAGTGAAAGCTAATGTTAGCTATAGTTCGCTAACAACAGCTAGCTAACATTCCAGCCCAAAGGCACCCAATTTTTTCTTCTTTATTGGTTTAAGAATTGTAAGTCATCTCTCAACTGCAGCCATCTCCTCTTCTTATCACAGAGAAAGTGCTAGAATAACTGAGTAGTGTTTTTGGACTTGCGTTTGGACTGGACTTAACTGGACTCTGTGATTGTCATGTCTTTATCTTGATGCCGCCAACCTGAACTAAAGCATGACATTGATAGTGAGCATGGTGTAGTGTATTTCGCAAGTTGCTCTTAGTGAAGACAAAATAGGATAAAGGGCAAATATTTGAATACCCAACAAACGAGTATTCGAACACCTAAATACTCAGGTTCAGCCCAAGTAGGACAAGTAGATTACCTGGAGCTGAGCGGGTAGAACATCACCTCTTACACTAAACACAATTTATGAACAATTGCCTGCTCAAACACCCATAAGAAATTTGTCAAACTCAAATGTTTCAGATCACCAAACTACGTTTTACACACTGTTTAGGGTTGGTAGGTGTATATGGAAAAGCCATTGCTAAGGCTTTGGGACTTCAACAAACCACAGTGAGAGTCTTTATCCACAAACGGAGAGAACTTGGAACAGTGGCCTACCATTCTACCAAGAGTGTACTGTCGACTTATCCAGGCGGTGACAAAAGAACCCAGATAAACACCTATAGAACCTCAGTTAAGGTCAATGTACATGAGTGAAAAACTGTGGAAAAATCTGTGGACTGCTGAGTCAAAAGTGAAACTTTTAAAGACATGGCACCTGATACATCTAGCATTAAGTCAACACTGCACTCCACCATACCAAGAGTGAAGCATGGTGGTGGTAGTATAGAGTCTAGAGCTGTCTAGGTGGAAATTTAGAGTATAGAGTCTATAGTCTAGAGCTGCTTGGCTTCATAGGACATGGGTGATTTGTTATAAGTGATGGAAATGTGAATTCTGTTCTCTATTAAAACTCCTGAAGAGGAATGTCCGGCCATCAGTTTGTGATGTTTCATGTTTCATACACAGCCAAGTTATGCAGAACAATGACTCAAAACATAAGTAAGTACACCTGTGAAAGGCTTTGTGGCAGAGTCCAAGTCCAGACTTAAATCCCAATGGGATGCTGTGGTACATCCTCAAACTGGCAATTCATGTTAGAAAGCCCTCCCCTATAGGCGAATTGAAACAGTTACACAAAGAGGCCAGAATTCCTCCTCAGCGATGTAGAAGACAGATCATGAGGTAACGTAAAAAATTTATGGCAGTTGTTTCTGTCAAGGTTGGCACAAACAGTTATGATCAATTTGGTTTAAGGGGGGACTTACATGGGTGATAAAGACTTTGAATAAATCTTTATCTTCAATTCAAATAAATAAATATAATAATAAACAAATAAAAGCTTTGGCTGGATGATCTGATGAGACAAACTAGCAGCAGAAGAAATCGTGTGGGGGCAAATACTTTTTCATAGCACATTTTAATAGCAAGTTCCAGTACAGACTTTCACATAAACAAGAGAAGTCAAACCTTAGAGTCACGACACCATAAAACCAACTTTTACCAGCCCAGCGTTTGTGGATACAATAACGAAAGGATGGAAAGTTGAGATCTTTAGATTAAACATGAGATTTTGAACAGGTAGCATATATGAGGGAAGGGTGGGAAGGATGGTAAGGTCACTATATCCTTCAATCTATACTATATTTACACAGAAAACACTGTGGCAGCAGCAGCAGACCTAAACACATTAAAAGGTGAACTCCACCCATGTTTCAAAATTTCTATATAATCTGCCCGTTGATATGTAAACATCCATTCGGAGTGCTTTGATGTGAAATGATTAACTGTAGAGAAACCTTCCAACTTTCCAATATCTTTACAGTGATGGCAGTGATATGAACCAGAGGTCACAATGCTAACAACACAAACATAGCCACTTAATTTATAATCCAAACACACCAGTGAACGTACACACGTCTTCTTATAGTTCTATATGTAATGCTGATGGTAAAATAGTCAAAACTGGGGTAGGGGTGTAAATGTTTTCTATGGGGACTATTTTGCCTCATTCCCAGTTAACATTTAAACGGTCTGATCCATTGAAATAATGGTGAAATCACGCATCTGACTATATTTCCATATTTCAACGCCATGCATGTAACCATCACACAAATGCGGCCACAAATGTCTTAAAACATATTTTATGCCAAAAGCTCATCACAAAACCATCAGAAATACAATGGGTCGTATTTCAGACAGACATTTTCAGTGCAGCCATAACTACTTCCTGTGTTAACTTTTCTGCTAGGGAGATTTTAGAGGGAGACGTCTGGTTCCATTGACCACCACTGTGAACAATTCATTCTCGGTGTGGTACTCTAGAACTGAGCACTTTACACCAAACCACCCCGAATCTGCCTTGTTCACATCTTAACCACGTAACTACGCAAAAACGTCGGGAATTTGGTGAAGTGCCCCTTTAACTTACACCCGGTTAGTACAGTAACGTTAGGAGCCCACGGCGTTCAGTGACGTCACCCCCGTGTTTCATCTGTAAACACTGCATAGCATCAGCTGCCCGGATAAACCAAACTCGCTTGGTCATTGGATTGTCTGGGGGCAAATTTAACCCTCACTTTTGTCATCATGACTTTTGATTGTGCTCCTTTATAACAGTAACGTTGTCTTTCTATCCAGACATCTATAAGTTACATCAGACTTCTTCAGTTATTACCTCAGAATGTCAACAAAGTTGAGGAAAATGTTTTGGCTAACAGGAGGGTCACTGAAACCCCAAAACTCCGGAGACTGACACGGTTACAGTGACAAGCAAGTTTCTATAGGGTCTGTAGAGCCCCCTGTTGCATGTTGCAATTGGGGGGAGACCCCGTACCCAACCCCACCAGTAAAAATGGACCCCTCCGCCATGTGGACGAACGCAATGCTAGTGACCACTTATCTTCCGATTCGGGTTATCCGTTCCACCTTAAACAGTGCAGCAGTTGCATTCTGGCGCGAACGTTAACTGCCGCACCATTTAAGGTGGAACGGACAGTTCCAGTAAGAAGCTGGCGAGTGAACAAGTCGTCTCGAAGTCTTACCTCGCGGCCAGGATTGCACGACGTACAGGCGGTTTGGGCTCCAGTCCGGTGATGTTCCTCTAGCCGCTCCAAACTTGGCAGACGTTGCTCACCAGGTTGTGGCACTTGTGGTTTTGAAGCTTGACAGGTGCTGTGAGAAGTACGTGTGGAGCATAAGGAAGGAGTGTCAGGTTTCAGCTCTCACTTTTTTAGGAACGGACTCCACGAACTCCGCCTTCCCTGGGAAGATTCTGGGAGCTACTGTACATACACCGCACACCCAAAATTATCCGGACACCTTTCAGCCTTCAAACCAGTGAACCCAGCTACTGTAAGGCGCCAGCGTCACCAATAGGTGCAAACCATCCATTAATACCCGACCTTGCCAATTCTCATATGTGGCTGAATGCCATCAAATCCAGCACAGCAATGTTCCAGTGCAGCGTTTCTCAACCCTGGTCCTGGAGGCACTCTGTCCTGCATGTTTTAATGCTTCCCCTGTTTTCCACACACCTGATTCAACTTAACAGCTCATTAATAAGCCATTCAGAGTTGCAGGAGGCGAGGTAAAGGGAATCCACCAAGATGTGCAGGAGAGGGGGCCTCCAGGACCAGGATTGAGAAACACTGTTCTAGCACAAGTCGTTATGCTGCAACATTCCAGTCAACACCCTTCATCTTGGAAGAAACATTAAATCAGCAGGAATTTACAGACACAAGGCATGTGCTGTTCGGGTGCTGTCCCCAGGAGAAAGCTATGCCATGAGATTGGGGAAAATGTTGTTGGGTTTTTTTTTTACGTTATTAGAGGCATTTGATTATAGATCTGAATGACCGGGAACAGCACCATAAAGACGAGACAAAAAATAAAAAAAATAATAATAAAAAAAAAGCAACCTGTACCCAAGGAACATACAACACTACTGTGCGAATAACCAACCTTTTAAGAACAAAATACTCCTACATTAATTATTAAATTTATAAAATATATTTGTCCTTGTTCAGACTGCAAACCTGTGAAGGGACTGCTGGGATACACTATGTAGTGGCTGACATCCATGTCACAGCATCCCATACAGTTAGGATGGTGGTGTCTGGGAACACAAATACGATCTGATCACTTGTAAATAACAGTGCATCTCAAAACATCTGATTTGAGGAACAAACAGTGGAACTGCAGCTTCAACCAAAGCTTCAATTGTCAGATTTTTATTTACGTTCATAAAACATACTCTCAATCAAAAACAAAAAAAATAACATTAAAAATGCACAGAATGTCTTATTGCAAACAGAAGAGGTCACATTTTAATGACTTGCTAAGACTTTTGTATGGCACGCACCCAAGGAGGAGGAAGTGATGCACTGTGGGGCATTCCAAGAACAGCTCCGAAAGGCTCCCGCAGTTAGTAACCATTAAGATAACCATTAAGAGGGGTCTTTACCTTTGAAAGGTAACACAGGTGAGCTGTAAGAACAAGTTCCAAACTGGTTCCAAAATAAAAAGCAGAAGCTGAGAGTCTTACACAGCAGACAGAAGCAGTTCAAGCAGATCTTTAAAAAGACACCACTGAAAGCCCCCCTCTGTACAATGGCAGGCTCTCCTTCACATTGGACCAGCCGTCTGAAATGGACCATCACCTCGTGTGAATTAATCAGCACTCGTATGACCGCGTGTGAAGTTGATCAGGAGCTATGCGTCTGGATTCTAGGTCTGCATAAATGACCTCAAAACAGTCCACCATAGATTACAGCCAAACGCCACAGCCCTGTAATCCTCATCCAGCGTGGGTTACATCGATATAGCCAGCTGAATAACAGTGTACCCTAGCACCGGGAACAAAACCAGCAAAAACCAAACTCAACAGGCATGTACAATATCCACAATATATACACAGCAGACAGTGAGAGAATCCCCAAGACAGGGCGCTCCTCAAGCACGGTTCCTCTCATTTACTCTCCAGCAGCGTCTTAATGTCTTTAATTCCATGTTCTGATGCAACAGCGATCACATGATCGAGCGCATTGATGCGACCGAGGACCTTCACCACCTCCTTAATGTGCTCTCTAAACAGAAGACATAAAAAAAACGAACATGAGGTCTAGACACCTTAACATGCAAAATACTGCACAGCCATGTCCAGGGAGACCTCCCTATATTCACATCCAAAGATCAGAAATTCTGCCCCTTTCATGCTGCCCCCTGTCCCATTTAAATGACAGCAGCATTGAATAAATTAGGTTTGCATGTCTGTACGCTGCAGACGTCACATATACATTCTGTGTACCAAATTCATTCATAGCTTCAAAGGTTTAATAAGTTCAAAGTCAAAAAGGGGTTAAATTCTAGTTACCTGGCATTCCTTTTGTCCACATCAGAGGCAGTGAGACTGGAGCGGTACAGTGAGGTGGCCAGGTGCTTCATATACCGGCACAAGTTCTCCAGCTGTGGCAGAGTCTGCTGGCCTTTCAGACTGCTGAACCAGTGGACAGGGAAACATTCCACCACCTGGGGGCAGCAGCAAGCACAGAATATTTCAGGTTGTGACCATAACAGTCATAAACGGCTTAGATACAGTTATGAGCACTAAACGAGTTTAATATGGTAGAGATTGCACTGTATGTGAATGCGCACGATTCATACCTGCTGGCATTTCTCCACACTGTCTTCTCCAACGTCTGCCATCTGTAGTGCTGAAAGAATGTAGCGGTTTAGTGTGCTGTCAATAGCAAGCTCCATCAGAGTGTTCTGAGACAGGACGCCATCCCACAGCAGGATGTTCCCCAATAGCTGCAGACAGAGAAGGAGAGAAAGAGAATTGGAGACATTACCATTAGTGTTCCAAGTGGAAGGAGACAGGAAGAATACAAGACAACTTAAAACAGCTGATTTTAATGATGGTTTAACTGAACTATTACTGCTTGTATTTACAGAATGGACTTTAATGAATTATCTTTCTCTTAGGGGTTAATTAATGAGAAACAGAAACACCAACACAAAGAGCAGCAGGTAACATTCACTTGTTTATACACTGATCAGGCATAACATCAATACCACCTCAATGTATCTACACTCTTATTTCATATCAGCTCCACTTACCACATAGGTGCACCTTGCAGTTCTACAAGTCCTGACTGTAGTCCACCTGTGTCTTTGCATACTTTGTTAGCCCTTCAACAATACCCCCCATCCCCCAAATGGTCAGACCCCCACCATGCAGGTATTATGAGGGTGAAGCATCATTCTCAGCACTGCAGTGGCACTGATGTGGGGGTGGTGTGTATGTATCAGACACTGCAGTGGCACTGATGTGGGGGTGGTGTGTATGTATCAGACACTGCAGTGCTGTTGGAGTGTTTAAACACTGTGCCCACGTACTGTCCACTCTACTAGACACTTTTCCGGTCCACCTTGTAGATGTAAAGTCAGGGACGGTAGCTCATCTGCTGCTGCAAAGTTTGTGTTAGTCATCTTCTAGTCCATCAGTGGTCTTAGAACGCTGCCCACAGTACGCTGTTGGCTGGATAGTTTTGGTTGGTGGACTATTCTTAGTCTAGCCGTGATACTAAGGTGTCCAGCAGCACTGCAGTGTCTGATCCACTGACACCAGCAGAACACACCGCCATCATGTCAGTGTCAAGAATGACCCTCCACCCATATAAGACATACTCTGACGGGGTCAACAATGTATACAGAGAAACAGATGACCTACAGTCTGTAATTGTAGAACTACAAGGTGCACATAGGGAGTAAGTGGAGCTAAGAAAATGGAATGTGTAGTCATAACAGTGATGATCTGGAAGAAGGATGGGATGACTACAAGGCAGCAAGGTATGGATTTCTCTTACCTTTACACATGACCAGAACTGTCTCTGAGAAAATAAATATGGCCCGGAGTTCTTGTTTTCCATGACACTTAAAGAAGAAGACAAAAAAAAAAAAAAAAAGTATTTAATTAAGGATTTAAATTTTTACTTTTAATACACTGTTTAACGAGTTGCACAATTTGCATTACATATATATAATGTCTGTAACATACTTTTTTGGAAACAGCGGCATGAAAACATCTTCATCTAGTGACCGTCGTATGCGCATGACAATGGTCCTGAGCAGCTCCTGCAAACACAAACTTCAGCTTAACACTTGCCATAACTGACATGTCACTAATCACAACCATCACACACTTTCTAAAATTCTCTCTCTTCAACAAGCTATATTATTGTAACTCATTTAAACACAAAAATGTAAATGTTTATTTTGGTTATTTTAATTTTAATTTAACTGTGACATTCTTTGTTTTACAGGCCTCTAAATCTGTTGCATTACTCTTGCAGAAACAGAGCTGGCTCAGTGCTCTAACCTGCGTGTTGCGGTTTTCCCCATGCAGTACAGTCGGATAGCCTTTTATCAACCTCCGCATAAAGGCCACCAGCCTGCAAGTCTCGCTTCGGGACAGCGGGTCCCACACCTGATCTGCCAGCACTGAGGAAACCAAAGCCATCCAAAAGAGAAACAATGATTACACAACCGCACCGATTCTGAGTTCCCTTTTACCATGAGCTATAATAACCAGACTCACCTGCAAGTTTGGGGAGGACCACCCGCTCTACAATGGCGGGCAGCAGACCAGTATCAATGTCTTCATGGGGTGTGTCGGTCTGCTCTTCACAGCCATAGAATAGCAGTGTTTCAAACCACAGCATGTACTCAAAGTTGGGGCAGTCATCCTACAGAGAGCAGACAAAGCAATTACCTCCTCTAATCCAAATCATTTAAGACATTCAATGAACATGGGTCATTCTCAATGTCTTTTCACTGAGTGGTTTTCAAATCACACATTTCAGTCTGCCAGCAAAAGATTATCCAGCTAGCCAGAAAGCTTCCAGAATAAGAGAGTCAGTCATACCTCCAGAGGGGACCAGGGAATGAGTTGTAGTCTGATAAGAGGGTTGAAAAGTCTAGGCAGACACAAGCCGATGTAAGCGTCTCTGTAGCATGTAAAGTAAAGCTTCCTCCACACCTCAAATCGAGTCTTGATGCAGTCTAAGGAATGGAAATCCTCTATGACATCTTCAAAGACCTTCTTGGAGTCTTTCAAAATGCGATCTAGTACAAAGTGGAAAGAGTAAGAAAAAGAGTAGTCAAGTCAAGAGGTTTCTGTGATCCTTCAATCCATGTACAAAGACACAGTGGAGTGAAATTACGTTCCTTCAGGAACAAGGTGCAACATGGGACAACTGGAGTACAAGTGCAAAAGTGTGTAGGCCAGAGGAGAATTAAGAAGGTTTCTAGACAGCAGAAATTTGTCAAAAAAAAATAATAAAAATAAAAAATCAGCCTACAACTCGAGCCAAGTATACTGATGTGAGTGTTCCCCTTCACCCACTCATCATGCTGCAGTGCTTAACAAAAACACAGCTGTCATTTGGCTTCTACTTGTTTGGTTGTGCATCTAATTTGTCAATCAGACTGACGTTTTTACTCTCTGCAGCCCATGTGGAGCGTTTCCCGACATACACAAGAAGAATTTTACACAAAATCTCAAAACCCAGCAAAAATCTCTTGCATTTCTCCATCCGACCTACATTCACTTCGCCTGAGGTCTATCTGTTGTGTTAGGCGTATTTAAGAAAGAGATTGTAACTTAATTTAAAGTGTAACAATATTTCAATAAAACCATCAATAAATGGTCTGTAACGTTAGCAAAGCTGTAAAGTAATTGCTATAGGAATTCGCTGAATGTCAGGAAGATGTTAGGTATAGTTATGTTGTGATACGTTAGGTATAGTTTACAAAATAATGGAGTCAGTCACACTTGCAAAGTTGGACGGTGGGCTTCTTTTAACTGCGTCTCATTTTGCAAAATCGACAGAAACAAAAGCGCAAAACCTAGGTCATTAAATATTCTGTATCGCAGAAGTGGTTGTTGACACAAACCAACATGCATTTTGTTTTTCTTTGTTTTCCATTGATCAAATCTATGACCCATTTGAGAATTTTTAAATACAGCGAAACACACATCTACTCCAGGGAATGTGGAAATTCCGTAAAAAATTAAACCTAACATAGTAACAGTTTACACTCAAACTAGGAACTGATCGAACCTGCAATCAGCTGGTGCAACTGGCAGCTAAATGCTGGCTCACTGAGGCCCAAACCAGCGGTAACATTTCTAAACCAATGCCTCATTAAGGTTAAGATTAAGCACAAAGTTGACAGCGACAATATTGCCCAATGGGCATTAATATTGTCAATATCATCCAATTTATTTACATTAAAATGTGTCACACTTTTTAAACTGAAACATACAGTTACCTTTTTCTAGGTTGAAGCTAGTTATGTCTGTGGAGGTCTCCTCGTCATCGCTGGATAGCCCCTCTTTATGTTCGGCTCTTTTCCCGCTCTGTTCTCGAGCTTGTCTGCGGCGTGCTCTGCACAAACCCCAAACATACACCATGCACACTCAGTCTACACCTTACAGCTGTTCGGCTTTCAGTTGAAAATATGTGTGGTGCAGACTGTCTTACCTCCTGGCCTCACGCTCTGCTACCCTCCTCTGTTTGCTAAGCTCCTGATATGCTGCACGGTCTCGGCCAAATGGGTCCAGATTAGGGGCCATAACAGCCTTACCTGCAACAGAAAGAAGCTGGATCAACCTCCCAGACTTAAGGAACTCTCCAGCCCTACAACAGAGGCCTACAGAGTTAGCACTGCAAAGTTGTACTCCATCTATTTGCACATAAAATCTAGGTTCCATAGTTACTATGTTTCCTATCTCAGATTGAAATGATTGGTATGAGGATAGGTCTGCATTGCATGCAGATTAACTAAAATCTGTTAGCGGATCATCTTTACAATCTTGTATTACATCACATAATCAACATAAGATAATTCACTAATTCGCTATAGTTCACAAGGTAATCTGTATTAGAGGCTTCAACCACCCCCACTGTCTGACTCATACTTACTGACATCACACCTTAGCAACGCTTCAGATGTGACAGTATCACACGGGTTCAGTCAGTTCTCACAAGAGAACTGAATACATTTTCATATCAGAACACAAAGCTCACAGTCCCTCATACAAAACACACAAACTCACACCGAAACAACTCTGCCAGTTAATAAGCAGTAAAGAATGGATATTAACTTTTTACAGGATTAAGGGACGCACACGTCTAGCTGTACCAGCGACAGCATAGTGAGCCTGACAGACAGGGCTGTATAAGTGTGGGTGCTATCGTACAAGAGGAAAAAAAAATAATGAGGCCATTCAAATAAATTATAAAAACCTTCAAGATGGACTGACTTGAAAGGCTTGAAAACTCCGCCGATTCATCTTTAATATCATCCTGTCTTCTCTGGACACGCCGCGCTGCACGTTGCCTTAGTAACTGGTGCATGGCAGCCTCCAGCTCCAGAACAGCAGGCACCTGAAAGATATGATGGGTTCTGTGAAGGCTGCTCCCAGATGAGTTGTGGGAGAGCGAGAGAGAGAGAGAGAGAGAGAGACACGGCGAGAGAGCACAGGAGTGGCTCTGGGCCTTGGTGCCTTTTACTGAGGCCCAGGAGGGCAAAGTTGCAGCCAACTCATCCATCAGAAAAAACAGGCCAGCCAAACTGGCTTTTAGCTTTGTTTACATTTGGCATTAACATACTATGGGATCACCATCCGACAGAGAGCAGAACAGCTAAAGTTGTTTTGCTCTTCTGTAGTTGAGCAAATTAGGAATTTTGGGTGTGGATTTCTCGAAAAGATAAAGGGGTATTCAGAATAAAGCTCATGATAATTCCTCCCAGCAATTTTAAATTGGTTCAAATGCCGACTGTTTTGCCCCATGTACACGTTTTCCTCTGAAGTTGACTGTTGACTGAATCCTCTAAATTACAAGGTCATAAAAAAATTGAACATTTTGAACACTATAGACAACTGGATGAACTTTGGTAGAGAATATTTAAATCAGACTACAACTGGACCCCCACAAAGTAGGCCTATGCTACACGTTAGCAGCTACAGGTACAGATATTAATTCATGATAGTCATTGTCTCAATAAAGCACAGATCACAATATGCTATTCACAATATAATATTCTGAGACTTTCTCTGTCGTTGCTCTCCTTATGTTCTACAAGTACTGACGTGTGTGTGTGTGTGGGTCCGTCCAACACCTATATTACTGTATGCATGGTACAGATACCAATGCATTATAAAGCTGTCAGTGTGAATATAGAGGACATATGTTCAGAAATCATACTGCATTGACAAATGTATTACCATACTGCCCAGCCCTAAATCCAAATACTTAATTACACTACATCCAGATATTTCAATGCCAAATGTAAACAGGGCCTTTGAATTAATACACATTGAACATTCTGACCATAGACTCACTGGTTCAGACCGAATCAATTTGCCTATTCATGATAACTGATTGCTGCGCCCAAGCAAAGGCACCAAAACATCATACTGTGTCTTCCATGCATCCCTTTAAAGCTGGAAGTAAAAAGACATGCTATTAAAAAGGTGCTTCTGGGAGCACCAATGTAAGCGCTGCCCCGCTCATATTCCAAAACTGCTGTAGTAAAAAAAGAACCACGGGTTACTGACATCACCACTCCAACGACACCAGCACAGAACCTGAACAATTCAAATGCTCTAGTGAAGCGGTAAGCCTAATTCTGAATTCAAATGTGCCTGGTAGAGATGTGGGACCTCACAATTACTTGAACGTGACACTTGTTATCCATCAATAAAACTATTTACTACATCTCAAGTACCAAACAAAAAACAAAAACAAACAAACAAAAAAAAACATCACCACACTTATTACATCGCAAAAATCAGCAGTCAGGCTAACGCAAGAAGAACAGCTGATTGTTTTTTTCTTACCTTTTCACTGAAACACTCAAGCAAGTCTCGGACATACCCTCGCATTTCTTGCAAGAATTTGTACTGCTCGGCAGTGTGCTGCGAGGAGTCCTCCAGCTGCAAGATACTGCTGTTGGAGGCCTGCAGCTCCTCTTGGACCTGCTCGTAGCGCCGGGCACTGGCATCGCGGCCCTGGCGCATGGAGCTCAGCCTGGCACACAGGATACACACATCAGCACACACTCCCAGAGACAAGCACCAGACATGCCTGCCTGCACCTGCAGCTGCTCCTTCTACTGACTAATTCGAAAAGGTCAGCCTTAAGTATTGGCAAGGAGCTCTGCAGGCCAGTACAACTCCAGGAGCAGGTTCGGGCACTTCTGGTCTAAATGAAGTAGCTCTGCAAAGAACGGCTGCCATTTGAAGACATCATACTGCAGAAATCCAAACTGTTATCAGCTCCAGACACTTCAACTATAACCTATTCTCCCTAAACAAAAACACTTACGGGTATAATGTGGGTGATTTCACAGTCGTTAATCTGTAACCACCAGAGAAATCTAGACTGCTCGTATTCAGTGTGCTAATGACATTAGCAAGTCACACTCATGGATCACGTCTGAGTCATTAATGCTTTTATGCATCGACCTTAAAGCCATTAGGGACAGATCCGAGAGGAATCTGGCTGTGTTTCACTCAGTGTGGGTGTTGGACTCAGCTGGGTTGGTATAAAGGTGGCATGGGAAGCAGAAAAGAGACACAGTCTGAGCCTACCTGTCCATGAGCCGTTTCTTTACCAGAACTGTGCTAATGGGAGTGAGGCTGCTGCTGGGGATGGGGTAGGGCATTGAGCCCTCAGGCTTTACAGGCTTGCTGTTGTCTGCCCCAACTGCAGGATATCCATAAGGCATCCCGTAGGACACTCCATATTGCTGTCCCTCATATCCACCTTGGTAATACATGCTTGTATCTTCTGGTTGGCTGGTTTGGACCTATAGGAAAAAGCAATAGGAAATAGATTGTGATAAACCATACAGAGCAAGATGCTGTAATCTACCAAACATATTTACTAATGCCTTGTAAAGCCATTGCATTTTTATTACTGGTTCCTCAAAAACTCCACAGCTCCAAGTCCAGATATTATGGATAATAGACAAGTAACCCAATATAAGGTCACTCAGTTCAACTCTACAGCAAGCCCCCTGTCATCAGATATCGTGGATCATATACAAGTAACTCAATAGAATATTGTTTAACGCGTGTGACTCCACTTGTGTAATCAGTTGCTCTCAAATTGTTTTCAAATTGCTGATTATCTCCTGCACTGTTGAAATGAAAACATAAGCCTCACCCGCCCTTTGTGGATCAGATTTTACACCGTTGGCAAAATAAATAAATCAACGCCCAACCAATCAGAATACGTCCAACAATTCCAACATGTCCGTCACTGTATTAAATGTTCAGTTAAACAACAAAACCTAAGCATGTTAACGTTCATATAGCTTCATTGTTGCTGCTGTTCCCAAAATAGCAACAATATTCACTGCAGTTCAGAAGAATTTTTTTTAAAAACTGGGATTACGTTTACAGTTCCATGTATTTGGTTTGTTTAAGGATATTCTTTTTTGTAGCCGGTATCTAATATATACGCTTTCTAAGTTACACCCATATACCAAAAAGTAAAGCTTAGTCTGTAATGTGTGCCCCTTTAACACAGTCGTCTTAAATTGTCTTAAAAGCATGATTTTACCTATTTTATTTAAATAATTACAGGCAACAGGATAGTCGGGCTGAGCAACAAATATTGTTGTTCTAAACTTTTTTTGGATTTGAACTAAAAGAAAGGCTACAGCTAATTTAAACCTAGGTACAAAGAAGGGGGAAAGTATGTTCTCCCAGAAATATACTTACCCATACTTATCAATATGCCTAACACTCCTAAAACCTTATTTCAATGCAGATTAACACATACAAGAGGTGTGTGTTTCTGTTTGCATGTTCACACTACAAGCATCAAATTTACAGCAAATAAATATCAACCTCAAATATCAGCCATCACTGTCTTTCAGATAAAGAAGTGTAATTCTGGCTGCAGCCAGTCTGAGGAGCTCACCTGTGGAATGCTAATCCCCTTCCTGATCTGCTCCTGCTCCCAGCGACTGACTTCCTCATCATTACCTTCAGTATCCAGAGCCTCGTCATCACTGCCCTCAATACCTGCAGCATCACAGGGATCATCAGGACACTCCAAGACATCCGTTTTCATATTAGACACACACAACTTAATCTCCTGAGCATCACACTAGAACACTCACCAATCTCTTCAGCAATTTTCTGCCGCTGGCTCTTCTGCTTCACCCCACTGAAGACTATCCTCTTCTCATCTTCGTCGTCGCTTCCCCCCTGCTCGTCCTCATGCACCAGCCGTTTACTTGCTGCCTCCGTCTCCACCAGTGGAGCATCTCCTCCAAGCTCACGGGCCATTTGCCGCCGTTTACGTGCAGCGTGAATGAAGGCTGCATCGGGGATCTCACCTGTGGTGAGAGCAGAACCGTCAAACGTTTGTTTGACATCCCAAACACTGAATTAAGCCTGCAGATTCTCCTTCTGGAAGAAACCATCAGGAAACCAACCTGGCCTGAGGGAGCTGAGCGCAGACAGAGACTGAGAGAAGGCTCCTCCTCCACCACCAGGCTTGGCTTCACTATCGTCCTCCTGGTCATCATTACTGTCCACCTCCATCTCTCCTTCGCCCTGTTCACTGCTGCCTCTGCTGTCCAACGGCTCATCTTTGACACCTGTCCCAGGCAGAATGGGCACACCTGAAGCAAACACAACACAGACATATATACATATATGCACCAGCCACAGGAACACCTGACGCACACCTTTATAGAAATCAGTGTGATAGAAGTTAGACTGTGTTACCATCGAGACGTGTGGGTCCTTCCTGAGCCACGAAGACGCTTTTCTCCTCTCTGTACTCCTTTTTCAGCTGCTTGACAATCTTCTTACTATGGTTCGACTTCTTAACCCTGAATACCTCAGTGTCGTCTGAAATAAGACACAACATGAATGCAATAAGCAATAAGCCCTGAACTGCACCTCATACTGCCTATACAGTGAACTACTCAGTTAAGTTAGCAAGCTAGTAACAAACGATAGCTAAAATAAATCCGGTAAACAGCAATTTAGAGATTAGTTGTGTTTAAAAAGACATGTTTTACAGAGGGAAAGAGCATTTAATACAGAACACGACCGGCTGACATGTGCTCTTCGTTCACTTCGTGCACAGCTAATGGGAATTAGCCAAGTTAGCTTGTTAGCCGTGTAGCCCCTACTCTACCTTCTTCGTCGTTAAAGCTAAGCAAGCTAGCTTTAGGTTCCTCCCGGATCTCCTTCTTCTTCTTCTTCTCTTTGGCAATCTTCACAGCACTGGCCTGAAAGCCGTTTCCGTGGCTGTTGACAGCGTTGCTGTCCCCGCTAGCTGCGCAGAACCCCCCCGCTGCAGGCCCGCACGGCGCCGGCTGCTGCTGTTGCTGTTCCGCGCTCTGGAGCTGCTCGATCTGGCTCTCGTCTTTCTCCTCATCTTCAGAGTCATTCCGCCGCCTGAAATTACACCTTCTCGCCTTTTTAAACATCACGTCGTGGCCACCGACGCAAGCGCAGATGAACAGGCGGGATAATGTGGGTTATTTCTGCGAGGCGCCAAAACACGGGCTGCGGCTGCTCCCAGTCCTCACCATTTTACCAACGACGCACTTCTTTGTCGATAACGACTTCGACAAGCGCACGAGGCCTCCGCATCAGTACTGCCTTCTGGCGGAGAGCTTCAACAAAGCAAAATAAAAGTCACGTGTCAATCAATAAAAGGACCGCACATTATACATACACAATACAGCTAAATTAATAAATATATTAACAATAATACAAATATATAATATATTTAAATATAAAGTAAAAATAGAACAAACAATTATAATATATTCTTATTTATTTATTGATTTATTTGATATGTTTTGCCATTCTTGCTTGATATAGGACTGGGCTGCAGTCATATGAACGTGTATCAGTATCAAAATGACAATGAAAATGTAATATGTAAAATGGTTTGTAGTATAATGCTATCTTAGAATTTTTATTTCCCAGTTATACATGCAAGTATAGGGTCAAAATTATAACTCTAGTTCAATAATGCCATTTGCATTTGTCTTTTGGTGCACTAGTATTGACATCTTATTTAAACAAAGATTTAGACGCCTCAGAAGTACTTATCTGATTATGCAGTGATGCTGTCAAAATGGTATTTCAACTATTTAAAACGGAATTAACTCGTATGCATTTTCATTTTCACTCTCTATGTTTTAAAGTTGCAACATCAGGGAGCATGAGGAAACAGCTTCACCTCTCTTGTCTGCTCTGCTCATTCTTTGGCAAAATGCCTTTGAAGATCTTTTTTGACCTGCATTTTTCTTTTCATAGACTTCCCAACCTGTCAATCACCTTATCAGGCCATGGCCAACAGCAGTTCACAATAAAAATCGAAACTAAAACTGACATGAAACCATACCTTAACTCAAACTATTACATTTTTTGGAAGGTAAAGGCAAAACTAAATTAAAAAAAATAAATAAATTAAACAATTAATGCACACTTAAAACTGACTAAAGTCCAGATTAAAAAATAACTAAATAAATAAAAAAAAAATTCAAGACTGTAATTACCCTGATATGGATTTTATTCGCTGGATAATCTGCATTAACTCCATACTGTCTTTAAACGAATAAATATGAACGAATTTAGGTATTAACGAATATAATATATAATATATAAACGAATAAAAATGTTGTACTAGATGGTTATGGTTTGGTCCAATATTGGTCCAATCATCATGAACTCCTTATGCAATGTAAAGGACAATCACTGAACTCATATGATGTGAGTGAGTGTGAGTGAGTGAGTGAGTGAGTGTTAGTGAGTGAGTGAGTGAGTGAGTGAGTGAGTGAGTGAGTGAGTGTTAGTGAGTGAGTGAGTGAGTGAGTGAGCGAGCGAGCGAGCGAGTGTGAGTGAGTGAGTGAGTGAGCGAGCGAGTGTGAGTGAGTAAAAGTGTGAGGGAGTGAGTGAGTGAGTGAGTGAGTGAATGAGTGTGAGTGAGGGAGTGTGAGGGAGTGAGGGAGTGTGAGTGAGTGAGTGAGCGAGTGAGTGTGAGTGAGTGAGTGAGTGTGAGTGAGGGAGTGTGAGGGAGTGAGTGAGCGAGTGAGTGTGAGTGAGTGAGTAAGCGAGCGAGTGTGAGTGAGTAAATGTGTGAGGGAGCGAGTGAGTGTGAGTGAGTGAGTGAGTGAGTGAGTGAGTGAGTGAGTGAGTGAGTGAGTGTGAGTGAGCGAGCGAGCGAGCGAGTGAGTGAGTGAATGAGTGACTGGTCAGTTTCATGACGTGCTTAACTAAATATACCGACCAGCTGCTGATACAATGCAGTTAAGACACTGCAACACTAAGGCAGTTGATACACTTCTCCATTTCATTCAAGTGTTTCATCATTTCTGTCTTTCTTGAAAACTACACCAAGAGAATAGATGGACCCACAAAGAAGTGTCAGAGTGCAATGCTGTTCAGAAGGAAGATGAAGGTTACAAGGTAAAATCGTAATAAATGATGGTAAATTTTGACTGATATGGACAATACAGAAGCTACACATACAGAAGTAGTGTCTCTCAGTATGCCGTCAGGCTGTCATGTTTCCTAACATAACACATCAGGTGTCTCTGCATGGAGAAGAGGCTCCTAATGGTGTCCTGTGATAATCCATCCAATGCAGCTTGAATATTCTCACACAGCTCCTGCAGATTTTGCAGTAGAGGTGGAGTGCTGATAGCGTGTCCAATACCATCCCACACATATTCAGTCTGGTATAGGTCTGGTGATGTGGCTGACCATTTCATTAGTGGTGGAGGTGGAGTGATGTGACGGGATGTGTGACAACAAACTGTTCATCTTGCCGCTGACCACGGTGCCTCCATACATGGACTCATTGGTCATCTCCAACCAGGCAAAATTGGGACTCGTCACTGAAGATGACCCGCTGCCGTTCTGAGTCACTCCATGACAGTCTGGCACAACACCATTGCAGTCTTCGGCGACGTTGACATGGTGTTACGTAGTCGTTATAGCGGTCTACGTACATGTAGTATTCCCCCTGGTATTTGGGGGTACCACACTGGCTAGCTTCAACGGCAGCACATATGGTTTAACGACTATCCTTTAGGAAATGGTCTAAAGAGACCAGCGATCATCCACACGCCGAAGTCTCACACATCTCCACTTATGTTTTCATTTTGGGACGATTGCTCTTTACACCAGTCTCTTGGGAAATCGGGCCAATTCTCATTTTCTTCCTTTAGAGATATCCCAGGCATAGTTACAGTTGCTTTGTTACGAAAGACCAATTAGGTGGACCAATTTACTAGCACCAACCTGAAGTAAACCAGGGACACATCACTACTTACTTTTTACTACTGACTATTTACTTACGGCAAAGACAGAAGCTCTGTGTTTCGTAGGTGCAGCAAGTCTTTCCCCTTATTTAGAATTCTGGTTTCCAATAATGAGTTTTTGTTCTGTACAGTGTACAATACGCAGAATATAGCATTTACACAATAACCTATAATTAGACATTAGGTATTCCCATGCACGAAATCAAAACATCAAACGAAATATTATCATGGAAAAACAAACATTCTTCACAAGTTGGATGTAGGATGTAAACAGTTAAAGTTTTAAATGTTCCCTCTCCAGTGTGTACATAAAAGCTTACCTGGAAAAACAGATCTGAATACATCATATTGTGATTTTGTATCCCAGTTATTTGCATATATCTGCCTTTTTAGCCTATAGTAATACAGTCCCGCCCACTCATGTGGAAGTTAGAAGTAGTGTTCTAGCCTGGACAGCTTTTAAAAGTTTAGCTCCGCCCTCTACATGCCGAAGTTATAAGAACTGATCTTTTAGATTGAGACACAGGACAGCCAATCAGAGCAGAGGTCATTTAGGCGACATAGGCTCAGTCAGAGTAACACACAAGAAACGTTAAATAATTAATACTTATGCCCTTTTAGAGTATAAAATTGCACAAATGTCACAAGTGGACCTCAGGCGACAAACACAGCACAGGAAAGACAGAGGACATCAGCTTCACAGCTGAAAATCACAGCAGCACCTAAACCAGCGGACTACAGCCCGCAAACTGTCGCAAACAGAGGAAACAGATGCGTGGACACATGAGGGCCACAGTTTACTGACCCACGTGGTAGATACTAAGGAATAATAAAAAAGACGATTCAGCGGGGCCCGAATCCGCCTGTCTGCTGAAAGAGACAGACAACCGCCCCTAAAACGAGCTGCAAACTGTTTAAAAGGTGTGAGAGAATCTTTATGGTATGTGAAAATGTTTGCAGAGTCACCAACAGCTCGATTATTAATGACTTGATTATTATAGTCAACCATATTGTGCTGAATTAGCCTGATAGGTTCGTTACATCTACTCATGGCTCTCTGTGTATGTGTAGGGTCGCTTCTGCATGTACCTGGAGCGTCCTGGATGGTCTGGAGAAGACCAACTGGCCCTGCTTCAGCCACAGATGCCTATATAGAATGACTAATTTATAATCATATACCGTTGAGTGGATAAGAGCCAAAAGGCTTAGACCTGATTATGATCAGGCCAAACTTTACTTAAACAAACCAACCAACAAACAAACAAACAAATATGTCATTCCTTACATATTAGAGGTAGTTCTTATAAAGCAAAAATGATGACATCATCAAAGAAAAAATGGCTTTCCAATGGAGGAACTGAAATATAGGGGTTTTAGGCAATAGGTGTGATGACCCTCCTCGCTCCAAAGAAATGCATCTCTGTGGTTTTGGAATAAACCTGGTGCTGTTAAAACTGTAGTTTGCTAATGATTGGCCTATTACCGTAATTACATCAATCCACACTGTAGACTTGAACTACTACATGCAGGTGACGAAAGACAGGCCGTGTAAATAACAGGCTTCAGCCACAGCTGCTGCTCAGAGGACGCAAAACTAGCCTGCAAGCCAAACAATTACCCAGACAGGACACATACATACATCCAGGATAACAAGTACTTAACAGTGACCAGCGGCGCAAACCAAACTGCCGGATTATAAACACAGGGCACAGATTAGACTGCCCGAGGGCAACAGGGCAGCTTCCTCCTTCAGTGGTGCAGCAGACACCACAACCTAAACTGCTGGTCCATTTAAGGTGGAACAGAAAATCCCAGGACTGTTGTTTTTAGCACTGTTGCCTTTAGCCTACCGCATCACTTAAGGTGGAAAGGGGAAATTCGATCTTGAAGCTACATACACTGATTGCATCATTTAAGGTGGAACGGGATCTATCCTTCAGCACTGTTGCCTTCAGCCTGCTGCACCATTTAAGGAATCCGACTTCAGCTTTACCAGACCATGAAAGGGGCGTGTACTGCACACCTGTACCGTCCACCTGCTCTCATATATATACACCGCGCAACAGCCGCCACCTAATGACCCAATCTATGAGCGCGCGCCACCCAGACAGACAGACAGACCGCGAGACAGACAGACAGCGAGACAGACAGCAGGGAGTGGCTAAGTAGATAGGCGCTCACAAACTGAACCGCTACATGAAGAATGGACGTCCCCGGGAGCTGCGCCTGGTTCCTCGCTCTGCTGAGTTTCTGCTCCGTTCTTGGCCGAAGCGCGGCCATCACCAGAACTTTCTTCATCGCCATCCGAGAGGAGGAGTGGAACTACTGTCCCGGGGAGCTCAACCGGGTGAGCGGAAAACCTGCTGCACAGGACGAGTGAGTCTAACTCGGTTCATTCCGACACACATCTCAGAACAGGGATGAATGAAACTCAGACAGGGCTCCTCACGTTAAAGACCCAGATAAGGAGTTTTAAACTTTGTGTCTGTGTGGGTTTTGGCTTTACTGAGTCATTTATCTCCACATGGGACCTTAACTCGTCTTCAAACCCTCCATGGGTCACGTGACTTCGTATCTATGGCACAATGTTTTATACAAGTAGCTCGGATAATTTTTCTTCTGTTTATTTATTTATTTATTTGTCTACCTATCATAGATGGGTTAATGGCAGTAATATATAGTCATATAAAACTGATGTTGGCAGTCTGTCCATTGCATACTGTGTTAAACATTAATTAAGCATGCATTAAATATTATTCAGAAACTTATAAATGACAACCATTTGGACTGGACATGCAGAGTGGACTGGATAACAAAATGAGCAACGTGAATCATGACAAAGTGGAAAACATTGACTTTGCAGTTATAATATTTGAATTTGAATTTAGATACCTTGACCAATTGGCAATAGTCCTCTACATTTAACCCATCCATTCAGTGAAATACACACACACAGACACATACACTAGTAAACACACATATACAAGGAAGCAGTGAACACACTTGCCCAGAATGGTTGGCGGCCCTATCCATGGTGCCCGGGAAGCAGCTGGGGTTTAGTTGCCTTGCTCCACCTCAGCCATGTACTTTCGGTTTAAGGAATCAAATATGGGTGCTTTCCTAATTTCCAGCTCATGTCTCATACTCAGTAAATTCATATTTAATATAATTATATAATCACAGCAAGAAGGATCTGGGTTTGATTCCCGACCGGAGGGTCCGGTGTCCTTTCTGTGTGGAGTTTGCGTGTTCTCCCCTTGTCTGTGTGGTTTTCCTCCTAGCGCTCTGGTTTCCTCCCACAACCTAAAGGCATGCAGTCAGGTGAATTAGTGAAGCTAAATTACCCTTCAGTGTGTGTGTGTGTCTGTGTGTGTGTGTGTATGGGTGTGTGTATGTGTGTGTGTGTGTGTGTGTGTGTGTGTGTGTGTGTGTGTGTGTGTGTGTGTGTGTGTGTGTGTGTGTATGTGTGTGTGTGTGTATGTGTGTGTGTATGTGTGTGTATATGTGTGTATGTGTGTGTGTCTGTGTGTGTATGTGTGTGTGTGTGTGTGTGTGTATGTGTGTGTGTGTGTGTGTGTGTGTGTATGTGTGTATGTGTGTGTGTGTGTCTGTGTGTGTGTGTATATGTGTGTGTGTATGTGTGTGTGTGTGTGTGTGTGTATGTGTATGTGTGTGTGTGTATGTGTGTGTGTGTGTGTGTGTATGTGTGTGTGTGTGTCTGTGTGTGTGCGTGTGTGTGTATATGTGTGTATGTGTGTGTGTGTATGTGTGTGTGTCTGTGTGTGTATGCGTGTGTGCGTGTGTGTGTGTGTGTGTATGTGTGTGTGTGTGTGTCTGTGTGTGTGCGTGTGTGTGTATATGTGTGTATATGTGTGTATGTGTGTGTGTGTATGTGTGTATGTGTGTGTGCGTGTGTGTCTGTGTCTGTGTATTTCCTGTAGAACCCCTTTAGATCCCACAGTCATTAGGTTCTTTTACGATGTGATATCATCCCTTGAAGAAAAGCCAGAACGCATTATAAAACCAGCTGGAGCCAAGCAAATAGTGGAATATGTTTTATAGCAGGGATAGTAACAGTAGTATCGAGGCTTATGCACACATTCTGCCTTTGCTGCTGCTGATGCAGCTAAAGACTCGCACAGTTCAGTGACCTTCAGACTGTATTTGTCTTGCACAAAGACAATGACCTTGGACTGGCCACACCAGTCTTCTAGTTTGAACATGGACAACAACCCCAAAGTAGCTGAAGTGTCTGGTTCCTAGTACCATCACTATGAACAGTTCTGTCTTGTTAAGATTCTCCCAAACCAAAGAATGCAGAAATAGAATAAGTGGAAACTGCCTGTATTGTCAATGGAAACTAAACATATGTCCGCTGTAAATGAAGTAAGATTAACAGTAATCATATTTGCTGGGTCCATTCATCATGAAATGTGCACACAATGTGAAAAGGCATGTATTGTGTAAGTGGTATCATCATTATATGTGCAAACTGAATGGTCTTTTTTCACTAACCGTCATTCACTCTCATAATAAGCCTGAAACAGTGTGTAAAACTATGTATTCAGGGTGGAGTCCCATGTTGGCTGGCTACTGGCTTGCTAACTCACTCGCCGTAGTGGAGCTGATGATAGATTCAATGGCCATAAGTAGTTAGGTTTAACAGTTCTTCTTCTGGAAATTCTCTTTCCTAGTTTAGTAATGAGCTTCATTACACTTTAACTGAGATCTCGCTCACCCCTTGTTCTGTTGTTGGTTTGAGAAGTGAGTATCAATTCACTCTTTCCACCAAACTCTTAGACAAGTTCGGATCTACAGATATGTTACGACACATTGTGAAGTTTTCCAGAGGTATCCCGGGCATAGTTACATGTGCTGGGCTATGAAAGACCAACTGGGTAAACCAATTTGCCACAGTGCCACCCTGAGACAGACCAGTGTTGCACATATGTTAATCCAGAATACCAAAGACAGAAGCTCGGAGGTGACCTTTCCCTGAATTTGTGTTCAAGTGTCTACTTTTCCATAATAAACAACACTATGAAACGTTTATTGTCAGGAACCCCCCAGGAATTTTCATTTTGGGACATTTGTGTCCATGTGGTTAATTAGGAAGGCCCAGAGCCCCCCAGGACCCCCGATATGCGCCTTGGTCTAAAGTAATAGATTTCTGCTTCTTGTGTTGTAGGCATGCTGCTGTGTTCCTGCTACAAGGTCCCCATCGTATTGGCCATGTGTACAAGAAAGCTGTGTTCAGGCAATACACAGATGCGTCTTACACAGCGGAGATCCCCAAACCCGCCTGGCTGGGCTACCTGGGGCCTGTGCTTAGAGCTGAGGTTGAGGACGTGTTCGAGATTCACCTGAGGAACTTTGCCTCCAGGAGCTACTCTATGCACCCACACGGAGTCTTCTATGAGAAGAACTCAGAGGGTAAAACATCCACAGAAATAATCCTCTCTGCTCATAATGCGCTAATGACACGGCACGGTGGCACAAGAGCGTATGACCTGTCATAAAGCAGGAGGAAGGTGCTAAACCAAATAACAGTTTATCTAAGAGGAATCCAGCAAGTGAGGCAATCGGTGTATACAGTAGATTCTGACTCTCCATTGTCAAAGATAAGCATCTTGAGCTGTGTCTTTGGTATAATTGACAGGGATGAAGAGTTGGGATTTAGCAGAGACTGGTTATTTTCCCTTGTCCTTGCCATACCTCACACTATAATGAATTTTCCCGAGATGTAACGGGCATTAGGTCATATATTTATTACAATGGAACAGAAGTTATAATCAAAAGTAATGTATCAGTGGTGCCGGAGTTTGCTCCTGGTGATTCACCTGCAGGCTTTTATTCCAGCTCCAATCATGATTGTTTACATTTGGGCATTTCACTGACACTCTTATCCAGAGCGACTTCCAAGGTTATTCGTATTACAGGTAGGCCAGTGCAGTGTTAGGAGTGCTGCCCAAGACTCATTGGTATAGCTCAGCAATCCCTACCTAGACTGAGATTCGAACCCCTGTCTCCCACATGGGGTGGTAGCGATGTTAACCGCTGAGCCATACCAACCACATGTTCATCTGATTCATACACTCACATGTTAATAAGACTTGGTTAACCCCTGAAATTCCAATGCTGATTATGTCCAAGGACATGTTGTTCAGTAATTATGTGGAGACCAATGCTATTGAGTTACAGAAGTGATGGATTGGAAATTCTGGCTATTGTTCAGGGTGTAACTGAATAAACTGGGGAAATATTAGATATAAATAAAGTAGGTCTATGAAGGGGATAAAGACTACTAATAACGTATCAGTAATGCCCGGTTGGTCATGATGCCCGGTTGTCCACCTGATTCTCCAGAAACTTGATGCTGTATATTGTTTTCTCTTGGAGAGGACCAAGGCCAGACGGGAAACTGGCTAGCCCTTTCCTTTACCTTTTATCCTTTCTTTGTCAATAGTCTTGCCCAGTATTGGTCTGACACTTAATATGGAGGAAGTTGTCTTCCCGTAAGTGGGGGTGCTCTTAGTGCCATTGTTAGGGCTTTGGCAGTGGGACTTAGCGCTGATGCTAGACTGATAAAGGGTCAGCATATCAATGGGGTATTTCTTCTCACTTCAGCAAAACTGCCCAGTCAGAGTCGAGGAAAGAAACATTAATTAGCATAACATTTATCCATTACCTCAAACCGATTTGGGGGTATGTGGGGGTCATTTCCCTGGGCCATTGTTTGTGAGATGGCCTTTGTGTATTTGTTCAGGGTACCCGGAAGATCTCTAGCACCTAAATCCTCAGGAAAACCCCCGAAAACATCCATTAGGATACATGCTGTTAAAGACATGCAGCATTGTTGAAATAATTAGCGGTGTTAGACTGAAGGATCCGAGTCAGGCAGGACTGAGACAGAAGTAATCTACACTGGGCACAAAGTCAAAAAAACCCAATAAGCTCTGGTGGGACATGTTGGTACATGTGGATGGTGAAACAAAATAATGGAAATAAATAAATAATAATAATAATAAATAATAATGGAAAATAAAATACTCAAAATTTGGCCTATATAACAGACTGTATATTTCATGGTTTTATAAATATATTAAAACTGAAAAAATTGTGGATTAACATTTACATAGACACATTTCAGACCAAGATGTAATTTGGTGCCTTGGCTCAGGGATACAAGAGGATTAATAATTTAATTGGGAGTGTTCAAACTTTTCCATATGACTGTGTGAAGTGTAAAGTGTTTGTATTTCAGTGAGCTTCCAAAACACTCCCAGCCCAAAAAGACTATTGATGGCCTTAACAGCAGATCATTATGCTAACAGATAAAGTGAGTTAGTATGACAGTGGTGAGCTTTGCCACATTTGTTCCAGCTAATCACCCTCTTCCCAAGTCCCCGACTGGCTGGATCAGATGTGTAAGAGACGTGTCTGTTCCTGTAAAATCATTTGAATATCGGTGGAAGAGCTGCTGGAACCAGGGCCGTTTCAAGGTATTTGGGGGCCCCAAGCAAAGACACCAACCGGGGCCCCCCCAACCTCCACACCAGAAATCTCATGCCCAAACCCCCCTCCGGCCAAAAAAAAAAAACATATCTGGCCGCGGTCCACCTTCAAGAACCACAGCATATACACACAGTTTAGGTCCAACACACTTTATGTAAAAAACACAGCAATAGTATCCCATAACAACAATTATAAAAAATAAAGTGCAAATTGCATAGTAAGTATAAATACACACAAGGTAAATTTGAACAGCTGAAACAAAACACTCCCATATGCAAAAAAGAACACATTCTTCACAAACAACCTATAGTGCAAGTTGCATAGTCTTTTTTAAAATCCAACATAAATAAAAGAATAACCTTTAAGGCCATTGTGTGCAAAATATCTAGAACTTCTGTTTGCGAACCTTTGCTTCAGCAAAGGCAACCACAATGTCCTCCATGTCCAAAGATCGACAAACTTCACGCTCAATTGACATAAGTGCCAATCCTGTGAGTCTCTCTTGACCCATGGTGGACCTCATGTATGTTTTTTTAATCAGCTTCAAAGCTGAAAAGCTCCTCTCTCACCTGAGGCCACTGACACAGGCAGTGTCAGGAGTAGACGCAAGGCAATGCTTAAATTACTGTACAGATCCAACAGCTTCTCACTGTATATGTAATTAAGCATGTCAAATGGACAGGTGGCTACGTGGTCTGGAAAAGTGTGGAGAGATGAATTGATCTCAAGTGCCAAGTCATCTGCATCAATGTCATGGAGGGTTTGTTCCAATTTCTTGCATCGCTCATGAAGCTTGCCATTCTTTATTGTTTGCTTCATGTTATCCTTTGAGAAGAGAAAGTCATAAAGGTCATAAACACCTTTCAACCTTGAAAACCTGTCACCCAGGCTTCTGAGGGCTGTATCAACTAAGGGCAGAAAGAAGTCTCTTCTGAAAGTCTCATCTGGAGTGGACTGAGTTTCCTCTGTGCCTTCATATTGAAACTGTCTTTTCTTTTTACGCTGCCTTTTTTCAGGAAGGTTCATTTCCATATCCAGATTTTCTGCAATATCTTTTGCATCGGTTTGGCAGGAAGCAAGCCCGTTTTCCCTGAAGTCTTCAAGGTACTCTCTTACTCCTTCTGTTTCTGCTCTAAGTGTTCCCATGGACACATTTGGACTTTGTAGCAGCTTGCTGACATGATTGACCTTTTATTTATGATTATTGTGCAAAGCAGAAAAGACCATGTCTTCAATTCATCATGTAAGCTTTTGGCAGAGGACATGGTCTCTGAGTCCCCCTTCTCCATACCAAATGTCTGGAGAGCAGACAATGCTTCCAGGATCTCTGGCAACTGGTATCGCACCACCTTCACAGAGTCAATTCGAGCCTCCCATCTTGTTGCTGACAAAGGTTTTAAAGTGAGCTGCTTTACATGTTTCCTTAGAACTGCCCAGCGTTGTACAGAAGAACTGAACAAGTTGTACAGTCTTTGCAACACACCAAAGAAGGAGGTGGACAGCACTGAGGACTTGGCAGCATCTGCCACAACCAGATTAAGTGTATGACTGCTGCATGGGATGCACAATGCTTTGTTATTCAATTGCAAAATTCTTGCCTGAACACCCTGTTTTTGGCCCATCATATTGCTGCCATTGTCATAAGATTGACCACGGCAGTCAGAAATGCTCAGGTTGTGTTTCTGCAGATGGTCAAGCAGGACTTCAGTCAGGCCCTTACCAGATGTGTCTTCAACATCTATAAATCCAAAAAAATGTTCTGCAATAGACACAGATGGATCGCAATTGACAAGTCTCAAAACAACGGAAAGCTGTTCTTTGTGGCTGATATCAGGCGTGCAATCCATAATAACAGAGTAATACTTTGCTCTTTGTGCTCTTCTCACAATTTCTTCAAGTACTTTGTTTCCAATTAGTGCAATTATTTCATTTTGAATGGTTCCACTCAAGTAATGCACTTTTGCCTCTTGGTTTTGTATCCTTCTTATGTGTTTCATTCATAACTGGATCGAACTTTGCCATCAGTTCAACTTGTGCCAGAAAATTCCCATTGTGAGGGTCATACAACTCACTTGTGGTCCCTCTTAAAGCCTGGTTGCGTTCTGCTAAGTGACAAATTATGGCAATCACTCTCCTTTATGACAGCTTTCCAATGCTCAATCTCAATCTGCATCAAGGTTTTGCTGTCTTTGATCTATAGTTGTCTTGTTTTGCAGTCTCCTCTGCAGCTCATGCCAGTTTCTCATATTGTCACAGTGCCCCTTTGAATATTCGTGTTCTTTTAAGTGATAAGTTAGGTTCTTCCATTTATGGAACCCACAGTTGCTTAGGGCATTGTCACGCTTCCCAAAAACAGTGCAAGGGAAACAGAACACTGAGTCTGTGCTCATGGAATATACCAGCCATGATCGAAGAATTTTCTCACCATTTTTTATCATGGTTCTTCTGTAATTCTCTTTTGTTGAATCTCCGAGGTGGATTTTCAGAATTTTGGGGGAATTCTATATCTGTGATTTGCACTGGTCCTTTCCTAACAATTTGACAGCGCTCACTATCAGTTAGGACTTTTGGCCACTGCGCAGGGTCATCATCTATAATGAAAGTGCTTGTGGTACCTTGTGCTGTAGAGGTATCACCAGTGCTGAGATGTGGTGGAGATGCAATTTGTGTTGATGTTGAGGCCATGGTACCACTGGATGTAGTTCCTCCCATATCTTCTTCTCCCATGTTGTCTTCCTCATCAATGAGAGTTGCTGTTGATGATACACAGCCAGGAAAATAAGAAAAACATTATTGACATAACACACTTTTCATGTACAGAGTGCATCACTGAGTGTCTGATGCCTAGACAAAAGTACAGGCCCCATATTCAGAAATCTGACATTTCCATGGGCAAGACTGACTGATTTTCACAGTTTTGGGGGAATTCAATATCTGTGATTTGCACTGGTCCTTTTCTAACAATGTTATAGTGCACACTATGAGTTAAGACTATGGGAAACTGTGCAGGATATCAGCTATAATTGACAGTGCTTGTGGTACCTTGTGCTGTTGAGGTAACACCAGTGCTGAGATGTAGTGCAGACTCAATGTATGTTGATGTTGAGGCCATGGCACCAGTGGATGTAGTTTCTTCCATGTCTTCTTCTTGCTCATTGTCTTTCTCATCAATGAGAGATGCTGTTGATGGTACAGCTGGGAAAAGAACGTTTTTATTAATATAACACACTTTTCAGGTACAGCGTGCATCACATAGACATGAGGAGGGGCCGTATTTAAAAATCTGAAATGTCCAGCAAAAATATGCATGACCATTTTATAACAATATTAACAAATTGTAAAAGGTCAGTAATAACAGCTTAGTGAGAGAAATTCATTCTACCTTCATCAGAGGCATCTTTAGGAAGAGGGCTTAGAAATTTAAGCAAAGCACCTTGAGGTAGAAAGAAAAGATATGGTTAGAGATAGCATTACAATATTTTTTTCTGATTTTGATATTTAGATGGATCCCAGCTGCATTGATATAGCTACCAATGCTAAACACCTCAAACTAACTACTTTACAAATTTACTACTTGTAGCTGAACATAGCAGATTTAAGTATGCTGTTGTCTGAGAATTAGACAGATGCACCTGATGCTTTAAAGACAGTGAACAGCTGGCATAGTGCATGCATGGATACTACTAGACACGTACTCACCATTTGGTACATAGATTAGAATAGCTAGCTAGCACCTCAGAGAAGCTAGCCTACGCAACCTTAATCTCAACTGAAGATAAGAACGGTAGGCTGAAATACAATAAGCAGTGAATCTGGAACAGACCTGTGTTTTCCTGTTAATATAATATATTACATTATGGAGCTATATTATCAGCCTGTTCGAGCCTGTATACTGCACTAACCTCTAACCTAATTGGTTAGCTAACTTATTCCTAGCTTTGACTGCCATGCACGTAGCTAGCTAGCTAACAAACATTACCCGGGACGTATATATTGTTTTTAGCCTACCTGCTGCTAAATTACACCATTTGTACAGGTAGGCCTAATTTATCCAGTGTAAATCATCACTTACCACTGTCTTGTGTTTTTTTGTGTTCCTCTTCCTTCTTTTGTTTTCTCTTTTGGCTTCCTGATGGATAAATTCGCTTCATGGTTAAGTTTCATATTTGCCGGCGTCTAAAACTTGGCTGTCTGCCAGGACAGTGTCTGCCTGCCTTCAGCAGCTGGTGGGAGGGGCCCCCTTGAGGGGGATTCTGAGAACAGTGTCATTGCTCAATGACTTTGAGAATGTAAAGGGGGGCTCACACAGTTTGTCGCTGCATTTAATTCTTAACCTGTTGTTGTCTGGGGGCCCCAGGCCAGCTTGGGGCCCCAAGCAATTGCCTGGTTTGCCTGCCCCATCGCGACGGGCCTGGCTGGAACTGTTTGAGTGAAGAGTTTTTAGTGTGGTTAAAAGCAAAAGTGGGTCCACTGCTAAAAATAATAACTCAGCAGGTAAAATGATTTTATATCCAGGTGATATTCCTTTAAAGTATTGTTCTGGGATTATTGTAAGATCATTTAATGAGTATATGACTTATTTTTAGGCATTTTTAAGCTGTTTTCTCACTATATTGGTGGATAGCTTGACTCGTTTCAAGCACATTTCTTAAAGTAAAAAAGTAAAAGGATCTGCCCATGTAGTGACAAACTGGGCTTAACAAAATTTTGTGCTAACAAGTACAAAATTCTGGGAAATAATTTATATTATCTTATAATTAACCTAAAACAACACATATCAGCTACATATCTTGCCAGTATCAATTTTTTTGCAATATAGTACTATGTTACTTTAAAAAGTAAATTTTAAAGTAAAGGATAGCTTTTAATTTAAAATAAAGGATAGCTTTTCATTTAAAATAAAGGATAGCTTTTAATTTTAAATAAAGGATAGCTTTTAATTTAAAATAAAGGATAGCTTTTAATTTTAAATAAAGGATAGCTTTTCATTTTAAATAAAGGATAGCTTTTCATTTTAAATAAAGCTTGTATGTTCCTGTGAGCATTACAGTTTGGTACAAGCTTCTAACATTCCCCTGCATTCTTTTCATTACATGTTTAAATGATTTAGAGTTGGTTCTTTTCATTCTTTAAGAGATCCTTTAACTTTTACCCTGACTGAGCCTCTGTTATCTGTTGGTTATTTATTACTTGCACTGTAAAAAAAAAGTAACTATGTTAACCTGAAATGTTGGGTTCAGATAATAAGCTAAAAAAATCTAAAACTCAGATATTCAAGTTCCGTTAACACGCCAATTCAAATGAATCAGGTTACTTACTTTCTGAAGTTTAAAATCAGGAACATTTTTACAGTGCGTCTATTTTTGGCCAATCAATTATGGTTAGTAGCATAAAACTAAGAGCTGTGTACTTTTGTAATAAAGGTGAAGCAGTAATTCTGCTAAAACAATGAATCAGTTTTCCTGCAGAGGGAAATTTCCCCTAGCCTTGAGTTCAAGATATGTTTCCATACTAAGCTAGTAGAACCATCTGTCACATTCCTGTTTACATTACGGGGAGCCAGGAGGAGCTTAGGTTTTGGGCTTTCACGAATACTGAAAATGAACCATTGTCTTCATTATTACTAAGCAGTTCTTCTCTGGCTCTTCTACTGCTAGCAAAAATATTGCTTATTGCAGAAAGTGTAAGACCCATGCAATTCTAAGTTCTCCCATTGTCTAGGATTCTCATAGGCTCCACTAGTAACAACAACAAAAACAAGTTGTAACAGTAGCACAGACTGTAGTGGTGTTGAACTGTTAGTAGTGTTAGTGTTAGTGTTAGTGTTAGTATTAGTGTGTCTGGAGTGATATATTTGGGATTGATCAGATGTTCTGTGTTTTAGGGGCGCTATATCCAGATGGAACCTCTGGAGCTCAGAAGGAGGATGATGGTGTTCCACCCAATGGTACTTTCACCTACAAATGGACCGTGAAGCCCGAATACGCCCCAACTCAGGGGGATTCCAACTGCTTGACCTGGGCATACCACTCGCATGTGGTTGCCTCCAGAGATATCTCCTCTGGACTCATAGGAGCCCTGCTGACTTGCAAGAAAGGTTGGAATATGTTTATCGTCAACGCAAACTACTGTAAGCAGTGATGTGAAGGGTTCTTTGGAGTGATGCTGTAAAACACGCACTTGGGGAGCCAGTTTAGAGAGTTCAATTTGAGCATCTCAGTTATTGTGCCTGGCTGTGCTATCAAATGTGGTGGATAAGATGTTCGAAAATTGCAGGATTGCTTTGCTTGTAGGATTGCTTTAATGAAGCCTTCATCCAAAAGTTTTTAGGGACCCCAAACTGGTTCTTCAATCGCATTAGAATTATGGAGGACCATTTTCATATTACTGTACTGATCTACAGTAGTAGATTTATAAATTAATTAATGATGTTATGAAACTCTTTGGCAGACGTTACCCTCTATTTTCATCTCTGGCAGTCACATTGGTTTCCTTGGTTTCATTTTTCTCATTAACTAAACCATACGTCCACTTTGTCTGGTTTCCCTTGCTCATCATTTACTTGTAGGAACTCTGAGGTTTGCTCCTGAAGTGGGGAGTAACTACTCTCAGGTGCAAAGGACAGATGTGGACCAGGACTTCCTCCTAATGTTTAGTGTGGTGGATGAGAACCTGAGCTGGTACATAGAGGAGAACATCCAGACCTTCTGTTCTGATCCTGATGGTGTAGATCCGGCTGATCCAGACTTCCAGTACTCTAACAAGATGAATGGTAAGTGCTAACCTCAAGTCTTCAAGTGTGTTCTAAAGATCTTCGGTAGAAGTTGTGTTCAGTATCTGTAAGAAAGTCGAGGCCGTTCTCGTTCTCACTCGGAGTTATGCAAACATTGAGAATCCATATGATTCATCTTCCCACAACATACAGTGCAGTGCGGCCAATGCAAAAGGGTTGCATGGGCTCCCTCAACATGAATTACAGATCTGAAAAAATCAAAAACAAAAAGGGAAAAATTACTTTGGCCAAAACTAGCCTATTTTTAGGGGAGGTTAAATTTTGAACACGGTGTATTATTCACACTGAGTGCTTGTACATCGTCTGCTACAGTTCTTTCTTTTCATTGGACAATTTGTCAGCATGCCAGAGAAATATATTTTCAGTCCTTCGGGGCCTAGTTATTATCAGCTAGTGCCAGTTATGTCCTTGGCAGTGTGTCGTAGTAACAGTCGAGCGCTGGAGGTTGGGGAACCATCCTTGTAAAAAGGGGGATCACTGGATTGATTACCTGAACTGACAGGACATGACAGAGGTGCTTTTGAGAAAGAGACCTAACCCCAACAGCTACCTGGGTGCCGTGGATAGGACTACCCTCTGCGCTGGACAAGTGTGCTTCCCTAAATTGTTGGCCTGTATATTGTCTTTCTTCTCATGTGAGGAAATGTAACAAATGCCTCAATTTTGGTTTTGCATCACATCCTAGTACAAGTACTTGAGCACTCCCTAGTTTGATGGACCATGATGACTGGTTGGTGGAGCATTGTCCCACTAAATGTCCCCTTGTGGCCAGGCCTAAGTCTGCCACTAACCCATCATCTATGGTCAGGATCTGGCCACTGCTCCACTGCTGAAGAGACGTTTGGTTGACCGACTTTCTTTCACTAATGGACCAGTGACACTTCACTTCCTGTTACACCCGTACCAGTGTAATAATACCAGCACCTCTGGGAATGGTCCACTAATCAAATGATATCCAGTCAGCTGTGTTCCATGGGGGTCCTTTTTTCTAATGACGGCCAGGTAACTAGGGGCTGATGAATTCTGCAGCAACAGTCAATAACAGAGCACCTAAAGTGTGTAAAGGTCAGGGCACCAGGCACCTGATGAACAGTGTATGATTGTAACACCTGTCTTTGTTTTGTCATATAGTTATTAATGGCTATGTATATGGGAATCTTCCTGGAATTGAGTTGTGCCAGAACCGAACAGTGTCTTGGCATCTCCTTGGCATGGGCAATGAGGTGGACGTCCACTCAGCATATTTCCATGGACAGACGCTGCTCATGAGGGGTCACCGGGTCGATGCTGTCAGCCTGTTTCCCGCCACCTTCCTCACAGCAGAGATGACCCCCACGACAACAGGAACATGGCTGCTGAACTGTCAGGTCAACACCCACATACAAGGTAGAAGCATTTTGTTTGTTTTCCTGGTTTACAGTGATGCTTCAAACTGCGTATCATAGCAACCGCTCACCGGACAAAAAAATGTGTCACCTGAGTGAAACGTACCTAGTAGCCTGTGATTCCTCCACAAGCACCAATAACAGCTGTGACTGGATTTGGCATGGACTGGACGTTTCTGGATGTAGGCCACAGCAATGTTCAGCCACTCTTGCATCAAAGATTTGATGGATGCCTTTTCCTGACACAATTCCGAGGAGAATTCCCTGTAGACTGGGATTTGTGCCACTGCTAGTAGACCTGGAAGACCGTACGCTTCCATACACCTGCAGATTCAGCTACTTCCTTCACACTATGGTCTTTGGCCACGCCCACATGCAGTCACTCCTTTTAGCCAATCATTGACATCTGCTTTGGAGCCATTTTCCACACATTGAACGAGACATTCCCTGCACTGTAGCACCTCTTCCCAACCTATGGATCCCATCACTCACACCGCAGGTATATATAGCCCCATTATCCTCATGCCAATGCCATCTGCAGGAGCCTGAAGTTACTACCACCTTAAATAAGCAAGGTGATATATTTTTGGTCCGGTGAGCTTATGTGCGACTGTATGAGATGATTGGGAGATTACATTGTAAGGAAATCTGAGTATTTAGTTTAAGAAAGCTGAATAGTGTATATGGCTGTACTCTAAAGCATACACTGGCTTGGATTTAATGTTGTATGCAGTAATGATAATGGTGTGCAGATGGTATGCAGGCGCTGTTTCGTGTTTCACCCTGTGGACCGCAAGACTCCAAGGGTGACTCCAAGGCTCCTCTGAAAGGGAAAGTGAGGGAGTATTTCATTGCCGCTGAGCTGGTTCAGTGGAACTATGCCCCATCAGGAATGGACACACTGACCAATGTTTCGCTGTCTGATAGCCAAAGGTATGCAGCTGCACTGACTGTCGCTGAGACTTCACTGTTGTGTGGTTATTTGTATTATATTGTCGTAGTATCTGGATGCTCTTCATATTATTAAAATGTGTTTTGACAGAGAATGTATAGTAGGTAAACAATGCAAAGTTTTAAAATGTGTCAGTCACACCACAGTCCACATATTTTAATTAGTTGTTTACAATCAAAGATTCACAGACAGTGGTTCATTTTGTATTGCGTTAAAAGCCTGACCACCAGACAGCCATGTTCTTCTCTAGACTCGTCCACTCCAGCACAAACGAGTAGCATAAGGGCACACTAATAACGGTACCAGTAGAAAAACTCTGCATATGGTGGTGTTTTGTTTTTGTACTATGACAGTTAATAAAATCTATCAATATTTTTATTTTATTGTTATTATTATTAATATTACTCTAAAAAAATGGAAATAATCTATCATGGTATACGTAATATATCACAATTGACTGAATCATAACCCCTGTACATTAATGGGTATTGTACTGGGTTCTTGACAATGCCCTATCCAGCCCTTAATTGGCTGCCCTGATCTGATTTCTACTGGCTGAAACACTTCTTCAGTGTAAATGGGTGTGGCTAAACTCCTACAGGGTTAATAGGCAGATTTATGAAAATTATGTGGGACAGAAATGACAAATTCTAAATTAGTGTATAAAATGGACTTGGATTTGGGCATGACCTTTGGATTTGGGAATGACCCCTCTCTACTACATCACACATGGTCATATCAGAGTAATAAATCCACCTTCTTGTATCTACACCTAGTTTCTGCTCCACTGGCCATATAGGAGCGGTATATAGTTCTACAATTACAGACTGCAGTCTGTCTGATTCTCCAGCAGCACTGCTGTGTCTGATCTACTGGTACTAGCAGCGCACACACACCAACACCACCAGCATGTCAGTGTCACTGTAGTGCTGAAAGCGATCCACCAGCCCAACTATATCTGATATGTGGGGGTCTGACCACTGAGAAGTGGGGTTGAAGTACAGAGGAACAAATGGACTACAGTCTGTAATTGTACAACTCCAAAATGGAGCTGACGTAACTGACACTGAGTGCAGATACAGGGACGTGGTTTTAATATTCTGATGTGACAAAAGAGTGAGGGAAATTCCGAATTTCAGTTTTCCATGCTTAGAAGAAGCACACTGTTCTGTAATCCTCAGCCCCTCAGAGATGTTTTTCGGGACGGATGGTGGTCGTCTTGGTGGGGAGTACATGAAGGCAGTATACAGAGCTTATACTGACCACACCTTCACCAGCATGAAGGAGCAAACCAGCAAGGATATCCATCTCGGAATTCTGGGTAAACATCTTGCGTAATGTCCACCACAGTAATGTAACGTATGTATGTAGTCATTTCTCACTCACAGTGTTAGCTACATAAGGCTTACTGTTATAAACAGTGCTCGGTACAGCTTGTCCAGTTACCAGGCCTTGAGGAGCAGAGAGCTCGCTCCTGTGGGATATTATTTTGTTATTGTTAATGATGCACGTTCCCAAGCACAGCGTGTCTCCATATACTCTAGATCTGTTTAAGGCTACTCATAAAAGTTAAGAAAAAAAAATGATTTGCATTAGATTCATCCTGTCCATAAACAACTTGAGCACCACTTTCCTGTTTGGTTCTGTCTTCTCTAGGTCCTGTACTGCGTGCTGAGGTTGGGGACATTTTGCTGGTCACTTTTCTAAACAAAGCTGACAGGAGCTACAGTATGCAGCCCCATGGCCTCCAGTATCTGAAGGAATTTGAGGGCGCCCAGTATGAGGACGGTGAGCGGGCTATCTCTGTTCAGTAGTTAGTGAAACTGCTTATGTGACAGTGGGGCAGCCAGGTAGGGCCGTGATGGTACAGATTTGTTCTTACTGTGGTGAAAAGAGCAAAGTATTATCACTGTAAGCATTGATAAGATCACCAACACCCTCCGTGAACCGCTGGTGAACTCAGAGTCCCCTTCAAATGTGCATGCAGGCCAGTGACGGACAGTACTGAAGTAAATGGAATGGGTTACTGTACATCAGGAGTTTTTTTGTGTGTTGATACTTTGGACCACTTTTTACTTTAACTCCACTATCCACCTACTTTAACCACTACATTTCAAACGCAAACACCTTACTGTTTACTCTACATTGTGTAAAATTTATCGTTTCTTTCGGCCAACTAGAGGAAGGCAGGTAAAGCAGAATAGGGTTAACGTAAACACTGACTGACAATCACACATCAAAGCATCAGTGAAAAAGATCAAACATGTTCCTGACTTTGTGGGTAAATAGGCCACAATACAGAAATATGTGCACACGCACTCGTGACTGGGGTTTCTGAATTTATACAAACACTATTTTATTATTTGGCTTGTTTATGTTTATGACACCTACAGATGCAATATAATAAAGGGATAAAAAAATAAACTCCTTTGTGAGCCTGTTTAAATCAAGTTCTTATTAAACTTAAGCTAAATGAAAAATATACTTGTTTGCAGAAAGTTTTTTTATAGGTCTAGCTAATGGAAATTGTTTGCCATCAGTGTTCTGTGCTTATGACCATTACGATAGACATCAGTCTCAGACCAATTAATGACCTTCTGCTAAAGACTGGTGGACCGAGAGACACTACAGTCTTGAGAGTCTCACTAGAGAGTTGAGTAAGACTCTTGTTTCAGAAATGATAATAGGACATTAGAGCCTTAATAAATCATGCTCCTGTTACTCTCCATACTTAAGTACATCTGAAGGGACATACTTTAGTACTGTTACTCCAGTGGAGGTCTAAAGGGAGCAACTTCTATATTTTACTGGAGGGATATTTTACTGTGGGTATCTTCATGCACCCGTGCTGCCGGCATACGGAGGCTACGGATTAGAATGCATTTAATTAATTATTATTAGTTTAATAAGAACAGTTTCAATTGTAGCAATAACATACTGGCACTGTGCGACCCTGAGCACCACTCGTTTGGTCATTACATATTAGATTTAAGACACACTGAGACCCCAGACAGCCACTTTAGATAACGTCACTGTCAGTCTTTCAGATAAACATATCCCAGCTAACGTTATGGTCTAGTCTCGCTCAGCTCACTAAGAGCTATCAGTGAAGTAGTAAACCGATGCTAAGTGTGATTAATGGCAGTAAATGAACTGTTACTGCTGTTCCTGCTATTGCTGTAATGTGGTTATTGTCACAGCCCAAGCTAACTGAATAGCAGGAGCCTGTTCTGGTGCACTGAGGACAATTTATTAAATGACCACTAGATCTGTTGCATATGGTCAGTCACAATGGACAGTACTCCTGACACATTTTGCTGTGCCCAAGACCTCCTAAAACCTTTCTGGGTTTTTTATAATGGTTGTAGTTTTGAAACTGTGCTAATGTAATAGTATGTTTTAAATGTGTTTTAAAATTCCTTTCAGGTTTAGGATTATCTGTCTAGGATTACAGGATTGTCTATCTAGGGTTAACAGAGGCCGAGCTGATCAGAGCTGCGGCTGAGGGTTGCTTGATAAGTCAGTGAAGATGCAGCCTCCACCTGTAATCTGCTGTAACTTTTCATCCCTATTCTTTGAATAACTTCACAGGCGCTGTGAAAAACGGGTCCCACGTGCAGCCAGGAGACTCCTTCACCTACAGGTGGGAGGTGAGGGAGGGACCGTCTGAGAGCGACCCGCCTTGCATCTCCTACCTGTACTACTCCTCCAGTGATCCCATCAGAGACACAAACTCTGGCCTCATAGGCCCCCTGCTGGTGTGTAAGACGGGTGCACTGAGCGCCAACGACACACAGGTAGGACTTTATCCCAATTTGTGCTGGATTAGATCGACCTGCACCCTTAAAAACAGGCTTCTCTTCTTTCTCTAGTAAAGGCCATAGTGACATGGTGGTAGAATGGTAGAACGGTGACACCTCAAAGAACCGTTTCAGTGCGCGATGGTTCTGGCATTGTTGAATGGTTCCTCATATAGTTTTGCTCTGAGATGGGAAACCTGTTGTATGTGGCTCTTTAAAATCTTTTGCAGATGGGCTCTACATATCACCAAAGAGAGCCCTGTTATTGTTTGTGAGTCAAAGAAACAGTCAATGAAACAGTTTTTTAAATTGAATTTAGGAGATTGTAATTCTGGTGATTGATGACTTCTCTATCATTTGTGCAGGAATCTGCTGTAACAGTAAGTCAGGCAGTAATGAAAATGAATTACTGTATGGTGTTTGTTAAACCTAAAGCTCCCTCTGTCAAACCTGGAGCTCCCTTAGTTTAACCCGAAGCTCCATCTGTCAAACCTGGAGCTCCCTTAGTTTAACCCGAAGCTCCCTCTGTCAAACCTGGAGTTCCCTTAGTTTAACCTGAAACTCCCATAGTTAAACCTGGAGCTCACTTAGTTAAACCTGGAGCTCCCAATGTTAAACCTGGAACTCACTTAGTTAAACCTGGAGCTCCCTCAGTTAAACCTGGAGCTCCCTCAGTTAAACCTGGAGCTCCCTCAGTTAAACCTGGAGCTCCCTCAGTTAAACCTGGAGCTCCCTCAGTTAAACCTGAAGCTCCCTCAGTTAAACCTGGAGCTCCCTCAGTTAAACCTGGAGCTCCCTCAGTTAAACCTGGAGCTCCCTCAGTTAAACCTGGAGCTCCCAAAGTTAGACCTGGAGCTCCCAAAGTTAGACCTGGAGCTCCCAAAGTTAAACCTGGAGCTCCCTCAGTTAAACCTGGCTCTCCCTCAGTTAAACCTGGATCTCCCTTACTTAAACCTGGAGCTCCCTCAGTTAAACCTGGATCTCCCTCAGTTAAACCTGGAGCTCCCTCAGTTAAACCTGGAGCTCCCTCAGTTATACCTGGAGCTCCCTCAGTTAAACCTGAAGCTCCCAAAGTTAAACCTGGCGCTCCCTCAATTAAACCTAGAGCTCCCTCAGTTATACCTGGCGCTCCCTCAGTTAAACCTGGAGCTCCCTTAGTTAAACCTGAAGCTCCCTCAGTTAAACCTGGAGCTCCCTCAGTTAAACCTGGAGCTCCCTCAGTTAAACCTGGAGCTCCCTCAGTTAAACCTGGAGCTCCCTCAGTTAAACCTGGAGCTCCCTCAGTTAAACCTGGAGCTCCCTCAGTTAAACCTGGCGCTCCCTCAGTTAAACCTGGAGCTCCCTCAGTTAAACCTGGCGCTCCCTCAGTTAAACCTGGAGCTCCCTTAGTTAAACCTGGAGCTCCCTCAGTTAAACCTGGCGCTCCCTCAGTTAAACCTGGAGCTCCCTCAGTTAAACCTGGAGCTCCCTCAGTTAAACCTGGCGCTCCCTCAGTTAAACCTGGAGCTCCCTCAGTTAAACCTAGAGCTCCCTCAGTTAAACCTGGAGCTCCTTCAGTTAAACCTGGCGCTCCCTCAGTTAAACCTGGAGCTCCCTCAGTTAAACCTGGAGCTCCCTCAGTTAAACCTGGAGCTCCCTCAGTTAAACCTGGAGCTCCCTCAGTTAAACCTGGAGCTCCCTCAGTTAAACCTGGAGCTCCCTCAGTTAAACCTGGAGCTCCCTCAGTTAAACCTGAAGCTCCCTCAGTTATACCTGGAGCTCCCTCAGTTAAACCTGGAGCTCCCTCAGTTAAACCTGGAGCTCCCTTAGTTAAACCTGGAGCTCCCTCAGTTAAACCTGGCTCTCCCTCAGTTAAACCTGGAGCTCCTTCAGTTAAACCTGGAGCTCCCTTAGTTAAACCTGGCGCTCCCTCAGTTAAACCTGGAGCTCCCTTAGTTAAACCTGGAGCTCCCTCAGTTATACCTGGCGCTCCCTCAGTTATACCTGGAGCTCCCAAAGTTATACCTGGAGCTCCCTCAGTTAAACCTGGCGCTACCTCAGTTAAACCTGGAGCTCCCTTAGTTAAACCTGAAGCTCCCTCAGTTATACCTGGAGCTCCCTCAGTTATACCTGGAGCTCCTTAGGATAATACATATGTTTAAATGGTCTTCACAGATAAGTAGCACCTGCCAATACACAGCCTTGTATAGGTGATCGAGTTTAGCTTCTGTTATATCACACTGTGATATACATTCAGTCTGACGGCTCAGTCCAGTGGTCCAGTCAAATCATTACTTAATCGGAATACACCTCCACTGGTAAACGAGAGCTGCTTGACTAGTAGTGGCCCATAAGGACAAAACTAATCCAGTTTGAACTGTGTTTTTTTCTTTTACAACCTATTCACAGCACACAAGCGGAAGCACTGGTCTATGTGCTTGTGTATAAGAGTAACTGATGTAGGTGCTGTTTGTTCCAGCTTCTTTACAGCCAGACTGGCTGATGGATGAATACTCTGGCCTTTCACAAAGTATCCAGGAGCTCACTCTGTGTGGGCTTAATGAAACACACTAGCACATTTCTAGTACTTTTGATTAGCCAGAGCCAGTGTATAAACAAAGCTTCTGGTTCTCTAATGACCCATATCAAATCAAGTGCTCTGTTAAACATAGAGACAACTGGCTATTTAGCCCAATGAGTCAAGCATAATTAAAGGACAATTGGGTATAGATGGAGCAACAGCATATAGAGTGCACCTATCTGGATGGCATTATTTAGGTCATTGGGCCACGGGCTAATTCCACGTTTGGAGCAAAAGATGTGATTCCAGTATTGGCCATTTCCAACCATGCGTCCCTGGTGTAAATATGTCTGTGCTGGTTTGGTGTTGATGACCTACACCTAAATTAAGTGAGGCCAATCTTTCTCCGAGTAGAGTTTTTGTTCTTGCACACAGAAGACTTTGTGACTTTGTGTGACTTTGTGAAACACCCACATACACACACTAGGGGGCAGTGAGCACACTTGCCCGGAACGGTGGGCAGCCCTACCCATGGTGCCTGGGGAGCAGCTGGGGGTTAGGTGCCCAAGGGCACGTCATTACTGTCAGTTCAGGGACTCGAACTAGCGAGCACAAGGCTGGTTCCCTAACCTCCAGCTCATGACCTAGCACGTTTCAGTGTATTTCATGAGGTGTGATTCATCTCAAAGGTAGAAAATCTCTTAATGGACTTTTATTATTCACTCATTTCTAAAGAGAGACGTGGACCATGAGTTCTTCCTGCTCTTCTCCATTTTGGATGAAAACCTGAGCTGGTACCTGGAGGAGAACATTCGGTCATATGGGACAAACGAGTCTGACCCACAGGACGAAGCCTTTGTGGAGAGCAATAAGATGCATGGTAGGCCTGTTCACTCTTCACTCATCCCACCATCAATCATGAATGTTTTGTTTTTGCCAGTGAAAGTTAAGAGTATTATAGATTTCTGTGATCCAGTACCGAGTTGAGCACCTAGGCATTTAGATCTCTCCGGATAACATCTTCGCTGGAATAGTTTTATCTGTGAGAGACATTCAGAGTACTACAGTCGAACACTGTAGTATTGGTAGGGCCAAAGTCTTACTTACACCAGCCACTGACCGTGGCCACACAATGGTCATTTCTGCTTGGAGTTAAACTGATAGACTGAATGAAAACCCAGCTTCCTGACAATCGCTGTTGTGGGGACGGCTCGTGCAGTCCTGCTCAGGCTATAGGATATATGTTATGCCACACACCACAATGAACAAATGCTGTTTATAATCATAAAGAATATTAACTTTATTTGAAATGACAGGTATTAATAACAACAGACTGACTACACCAGACCTTAACATCACCCAGAGTCCAGACCTCAACATCACTGAATGTGTTTTGGGCTATTTGCATCGTGAGAAGCACAGAATACAACCAACCTCTAGGACTACTCCTCTGAGCTGTGGATACATGTTGCTGCAAATTTCTGAAGTTTTGAAAAAGTGAAAGCAAGTCTGTTGGAAAGAATGGAAGCTGTAGTGAAGGAAAGACTAAATACTTAAAAACCGATGGTGTGTCATTTTCTGGAGTTTTTTCCCCATGATGCTGGAAAATTAGTCACTTGAATGGCCTTCCACAAGTCTGTTGGATAAGCGTTTCAAGTGGCTACTCACCAAGCTGCAAGAGAATGTCAGGAATGCAGAAAGATGACCTAGGCGAAAACAGGCCACATTAAAGAATCAGCAGCAAAGAATGACTGGGTATTTGTAGCCTCTGCATAATTCCATATGTCTTATTTCATAGATTGTTATATTTGGTTCTGATGTGTACTAATGTGTAAAACAATCAGCTAAAGCTAGGAAAGCTTTTCTGGCGGTAGGTGTGTCAGAAATATGGCTGGTATTGTTACTGTACATATACCCAGGTATTACTGAACTACTACATACTATGCCGCTTCTTTAAATTAGACATATGCCTCCTTTTGATGTTAATAACATGTTTATAAAGCTTCTCATGCGTGTTTGGTCTGTGTGTCTGTGCATGTGTGTGGTGCAGCTGTAAATGGCTACATGTACGGGAACCTGCCAGGGGTGGAGGTATGTGAGGGTGCCCGTGTCAGATGGCACACGCTTGGGCTCGGCACAGAGGTGGACGTGCATGCGGTTCACTTTCAGGGGAACACTTTCCTCCGAGAGGGCACCACCCGCGACACGCTCACCCTGTTCCCACACACCACTCTCAGTGTGTTCATGCAGCCAGATGCAGCCGGTGAGTCACGCTTCTACTACTGCTGCAACTATCAAATCAAATCAAGGTTTATTTGTCACATACATAGTCATACATGGTACAACCAGCAGTGAAATGCTTTTGTGACAGCCCAGCCACATATTATTAGATAAAATAAATGAAATAGAGTAAAATATAAAAGAGTACAAAACGTAAAAATAAATAAAGGTATAAAGTAGAGTGTAGGACAATAAAAGAGTCATGTAGCATACGAGGTATTAAGTTGTATATAAGGTGTCTGTAAAGTGTCTGTAAAGTGTCTGTAAAGTGATTCCAGTTTAAAGTGACTACAGTGTAGTTGTGCAAAGTTGAACATAGGTAGTGCAAAAGATTAGGCCTAGTTACTATTTTTGTTTAGAGTCCGAATAGCATGTGGAAAGAAACTCTCATTCTCTCTGTTTTGGTTTTTAAAGCACGAAAACGCTTTCCAGAGGGCAACAGAGTAAACAGTCTATTGTTGGGGTGACTGGTGTCCTTGACTATTTTCCTTGCCCTTGACCAGCACCGTTTTCTGTAAATAGAGTGCAGGTCAGGAAGCTCAGTATGAATGATGTGCTCTGCTGAACTCACCACTCTCTGGAGAGCCTGTCTGTCCTGCATGGTGCTGTTACCGAACCATACAGTGATGTTCCCTGTTAAGATGCTTGCGATGGTGCAAGTGTAGAAGTTCCGTAGAAACGCTGTCGGGCCTTCTTTACCAGTGCGGTGGTGTGGCAGGACCATGACAGGTCCTCTGAGATGTGGACTTCAAGGTACTTGAAGCTGTCTGCACGTTCCACTGCATTCCCATCGATCACAACAGGGTGATAGTTCCTCTCCTGCTTAATGCTGCAGTCTTTGTCTTGTAGGACAAAGGAGCTGATAGTGGACTGACACTGACACTGTTTACTCTCAGTGTCTCAATGTTCTGGTTCTGTGTTGAGCTGCTAGCAAGGAAAGAAGGGTGACGAGATTGGGGCTTTGAGAGAGTCTGTAAACATAACTTTTGGATTGGTTATCCAAATATGTATAAAGAGTAAAGCCACTGTTATCATATTGCAAGTCCAGTTTGCTTCTGGTTTTGTAGATTACACACATTTCCTTCAAATAGAACAGGGCCGCGTTCACTCATAGAAACAGTGAAAAGAGGTTAATAGAAACAGTGAAAAGAGGTTAACGTAGAAAAGATGAATGAGGGGATGACACAGTGCTTTTCACATCATTTTTTTTTGTGATTCTATTACATTCTACCAAACTGCCTGGATTACATTCTGGCCTGCGTGTTTCGCCAATACACCCAATGAGTGCTGGGATAGGCTCCCCCAGCCCAAAACCTCTCACTCTCTGCCTGAAACACTCTGTTAGACTGCCTGTGTCTCTAAGGCCTCTTCTTAATAAGAAGTATGGTAAGATTGGTTAACTTACTTACCGTGTTCTGATTGGACAACTGGAAGACCAGTTTCCTGCTACCCACAGTTCTGACCTCACCCAGCTGTGGTTATTCCTACAATGGTGTCGATTCTGCCGTGTTAGTTTGAGCCAGAGTCCCATCATGACAGTCCAGTAGAACAAGTTGGTAGACTAGGCTAGAGTGGTACATTTTAGCTCTCTGTGCGTTGTGGGGGCATGCCCGGAGTGCCTATTGTGTTACAAGATGATGTCACCTTGTAACAGAGAAAAAGGCTGGAATTCCAATGAGCCATTTCAGGCAGCTGAGGATAATGGTTACTGTGAGGGAGAGCTTCTCTCTCTGGCATGTACTTTGGGCTTTATAGCTTTGCAGTTTACTTGCACAAAAATCTCTCTCACATATCTCACTAAAGAAAAGGTAAACAAATGAGACATAGATCCCCATTAATATAACGTTTAAGGCGTAGTAACTTCAGGTTCCTTGCAGATGGTGCTGCACAAGGATCCATAGAATGCGAAGACGTGGTACAGTGCAGTGAATGTTTCCTTCCATGTGTGGAAACCCAGCCCAAAGCAGAGGGAAGCCATTAAATATCTAGGTAAATGGAAGCGTACGGTCATAGGGGTCTTCCAGCAGTGGTAAAAATCCCAGTCTACAGGACATTCTCTTCGTAATTGTGACAGGGAAGGCGTCCACCAAATCTGGCCCAACTGCACAATTCTTTGATGCAAGAGCGACTGAACACTGAAGTGGCCTACATCCAGAAACTTGTCCAGTCTAAATGAAGGTTTCCTGTACCTTACGCTGCGACTTGTGGGTTTGTTCACTGTGTGAATACAGGGCTGTTTGAGTTGAGCTGCAGAGTGAGTGAACATTACACAGGAGGGATGAGGCTGCAGTACAAAGTGAAGATGTGCAAGGAGAGACTATCTGCTCCTCCAGCTGCACCTACAGGGTACTACTTTATTGCTGCAGAGGAGGTGGAGTGGGACTACTCACCTGAACGCAAGTGGGAGCTGCAGAACTTCAACACCACAGAGGATGACAGGTGAATACACTTACACAAATCAAAGCTCAGCTGGACAGGTACAGCCCGACTGTATAGCACTAACAGCACCCATGTCTGCGAAACTCTTAGTGCTGTTATTACTAAGTGCCGTCAGGTGGTTTCCAAGACTTCATTGTGCCTTACCCATTCTTAGTATCTGTAATGCCACCAGGTGTCGTACTTTCCCACTGCATAATTACACCAAGACTTATATAAAACTCCTCCTTGAAGAACCAGTGAACCCCTCAGACATGTCTGTCGATGCAAATAGCTCAAGCATTACCACTTTAGCCATGAACAGAACACTCTCTTTGGAGTAATGTGTCTTGACTAAGCGGTACAGACGGCTATGAATCATCAGGCTTCACCTGCTTTCTCTCTGAGAGGAAAGAAATGTGTTTTTTGATTATCTTCAATCAAATACACTCGAATTCTACACATTCTGGGTAACAAATTACATTAAGTATTGACTAATGAAGTAACTGACTAACTTGAAGTAAAATGGTAAGCATGTAGTTGAGCATGTTTACTTAAGACAGTTAAGCATTATGTATTCCTTCATGTTAACTAACACATTACTTTAAGTTAATTAGTCAATATTTGATGTAAAGTGTCGTCATTTTCTGATTGTTCCACATCATATACAAATTAATTATGACAAAATTAAAATACAGGATTTTTCAGCAGAGTAATATCATAATTTCCTTTTTTATCGTTATTGGGTTTTCATCCAAATTAGCTAAAATGTCATAGCTGTCCAAAGAAAAACAGGTATCTCCAAAATGCTAACTTTGCAGGAGAGGCTAAAAACCTTATTTAATCCGCATGAAAGTCAATGGAACCAGACATCTTTCCAAGCAGTTATGGGCCATTTCTGTTGGTTCATTCTTCATGAAATTTCCACACAGTGTAAACAGCAGCTCATGTGATCAAATGAGACATAAAAGTAAAAATCCACAAAAATGGAGATACATGTTTTTCTTTAGACAGCAATGATATATGAATTATTGTGGGATCGTTTGTGTCAACCATTGATCTTTTTCCCAGTCCAGGCAGTATATTTGTGGGGACAGGTGAGAACAGGCTCGGCTCCAGATATAAGAAAGTAATTTACCGGGAGTATACTGATGCAACCTTCACGACCAGGAAGCGCCGGCAGTCTGCAGAGGAACATCTGGAAATACTGGGTAGGGTAGTTTAATATTATTTTTCATAATAGAAACTTTGACTAACATTATAGTTGGACTGTCACCTTTAAACCAGTCAGCTACTGTAAATACATATGTGTATGTGTGTTCATTAGGCCCGATCATCAGGGCAGAGGTTGGCGAGGTTCTGCAGATCACTTTTCTCAATAAGGCTAGTCGGCCATACTCTATTCAGCCTCATGGAGTGCAGACGTTTCCCACAAACCCACAGCCTGTATTACCAGGTAATGACCTGTTTCCAGTTCATAAGGCATTCCTAATGAAATAGCTGCAGTCTGCAGTTGCTGATCTGCTCCTGCGCAGTTTGCTGTTAATGCCTAATTAATAGTAATGCCATTGGGTACCTAATAAACTGGCAACGTTGGTGTAAATACAACTATATTACACTAAATGGCTTAAAATATTAATAGGAACCTTTGCTTGCAGGAAACATGAGTATGTACCTATGGAGCATTCCAGAAAGGTCCGGCCCAGGGGTCTCTGATCCAAACTGCATCTCTTTTGCCTATTACTCTACTGTGGACTTTGTTAAGGTGATCGCTCTTGAACACTGCATTGCTTGGTGTCTGAAAGGGTTATGCATAGGATTAGGACAGGACTGGGATATGCCATGCTTACCTATGTACCACTGACACAATCTACTACTGCTGTCTTATCAGCCCCGCCCCCTGCCCTATCCATCTGTGAAGGGGTACTACCTTAGAACCACCATTGACTAGGCGTTATGTGGCCAGTAAACCACTCTCAGTAAATCACTGAACATGATAGTGGCGTGTTAGTGTTAGTTGTACGGCATGTTAGACACATCAGCTTTTATGGCGCTATTAAATACTGTGTACCTTTAGTGGCCACTTTACTAGAACCATCTATGGTGTTTACCCTATTGTTACTGGTGTTGGATGGTGTGTTGTGTTATAGGACACGATCAGCGGGCTAATCGGACCACTGGTGATCTGCAGAGAAGGAACGCTGGGACTGGACAGACAGAGGCTGGACATAGATCGAGAGTTTGCTCTTCTCTTCTTCGTCTTTGATGAGAATAGGTCATGGTACCTGGAGCAAAACATTAAAACGTACTACAACAGCTCGCTACCTCTGGACAGAGGCGAAGACTTCCAAGAAAGCAACAAGATGCACGGTGAGACTTTGAAGGAGTTAGCATGACCTTTACGCAGTCGAGCCACATTATTATGACCACTGATAGCTATTATCCATGTAGCATGGACAGCAGATAGACAGGTGGGGAGTGAATCAGTTAGGTCTATGTAGGTTGTCACAGGTACCTGGAGCCATGCTGGTTGCAGTGCATAACACAACTGCTGGAGGGAGCGTGGTGGGGGATCCATAGAGCAAACACGACAACCAAGGTAGTCCCACAGATGTCTGAAACTGGGAGGCCAGGGTAGTATTTGGAAGGCTTGGTCATGCTCTTTTTATGTGACATGTCGCTGGAAGATCCCATCTGTCTATGGGAAGACGATCAGCATGTATCGCCCCTTTTACCCATGACAGCAAGGGATGGAGGGTATGTGTGTCAACAGCCCATCACACAGCTTATATACCCACTTAGCCAGCTTTTGACAAGTGACCTCCTTCATGAGCTTCATCCTGCCGCCGTCACAAGGTCATAATAATGTGACTCAGCTGTGTAGTATTTAATCCATTAAATGGCCACTGCAAACATGTAATATCCGCTTCTGTAACCCAGGAATAACTGGTTTAGTCCATGTACTTGAGAAGTTAAAGGTCTAAGCCTGGTATTTGAAAGGGTTAAAGAAAGCTGCTCACATGGATTTCAGTTGGTATAATGCATCTCTTAATCATCCGCCTCTTCGGCCCATCTCAGACCATTAAGGAGGTCAGAACTGTTAAGTGCTCTTAGGCAGTGTATTCAGTGTGTTGAGTCAGGTGTTCTGTATACAGGCATCCCTCATGATCTTCTTCCTCCTCTCGACAGCAATCAATGGCAAGCTGTACGGCAACCTTCACGGACTAGACATGCAGAAAGGAGAGCGGGTGAACTGGTATCTGCTGGGGATGGGCAGTGAGGTGGACATGCACACTGTCCATCTACATGGTCAAACCTTCATCTACAAGGTGATGGTGCAACACAACCCATCAGTGTAGCAATGGCTTTTTTTCAAATGCACATAAACACATGATGCACCTCTCGGATTAAACGTGATTTTAGACAAAGCTTGTACACGATATTCCCATTATGCAGAATGCATAACATATTTCATAACATGGTGTCTCAAGCCTCATAGCTCCTGAGAGTCCTCTTTGGACACTAACCATGTCTCTGCGTTTTTTTAATCTGTAGAAATTTGATGTTTTCTGTAACTGAGAGAAGGGAAATAAGGAAACGAGACTGTAAACTTTTCCTCTTGTTTTCCTCTTTTCCTCTCCTGTCCCGCGCAGACCGATCTGGCCCACCGGGCTGATGTGTTCGACCTGTTCCCGAGCTCGTTTGAGACACTGGATTTAGTGGTGGATAGCGAGGGAACGTGGCTGCTGCACTGCCATGTTGCTGATCACATCCACGCAGGCATGGAGACCACCTACACCGTCCAGCCCCGGGCAGGTGAGCCAGTATTTTTTTTTTTTACTTGCACCATTGTGCACAGTGCTAAAGTCCCAGGAAACACAGTGTAAATATTAAAAACATATAATACTAAACAACAGACATGTAATAAAACATGACTTATTGGACCTGAGAACCCGAGGTTAAGTGTAATGGACATCCCCCAGTCCAGCACTCCCAGCAGTGAGTGCATAAGTGAGTACTGTGAGTATTAATGATAATAATAATACAATCATAACTGGATTTCTGCAGATATCTGAGCATTCAAGAGGTCATGTAAACATCATAATCTGAATTCTCAAATTGGATTAAGGCCTTGAAATCTGAATAAAAAATCTGACAGCTGGGTAATTGGGTTTCTCAGGGCATGCATACCCTTACTCTGATTTCTTTTATATTTTCAGTCTGACCATGTGCATTAACAGGCCACGGTTCGAGAAACCACATTTAACAGTGCAACTGTGAGATGACAACAAAAAGCATGTTATGTTAATGCCACATCTTATTCTCTGATTTTATTGGCTGATGGCAAAGCAGAAATCCAATTACTGGCTGACTCATGTAGACCAGTAGGTCTCCCGTTCTCTGATTGGTCAAGTGCATGTAAAGGTGCTGAATGGATGCCTGCATTTTACAGCGCATGTAAATGCTGGCAGGGAAGGTCGAATGAAGGGATTTACAGACAAATTAACAAAACAAAATGGACTGACAGACAAACTGACTTGCTAGCTTGCAAGCTCATGTATGCTAGCTAGATTTGCTTTGCTGATCCTAGATTTACTCAAACACAGAGAGGTAGTTGGGGAGCTCAGGTCTGTGAACTGTAATTGGTGGGGATGCTGCTTGAGTAAATGGCACCCGAGAGAAAGTACTGCCTGTTTGACATGAATGGGTGAACTGCATCGTCTGTTTATTGAGCTTTGGAAAGTTGTTCACAGAGCATTCTCTTGCCCACCTACTTATGCAGGGTCCCTGGGGGTTTAAAACATGTATGCTACATCTGGTGTGTATCAACTACAGACAAACTAATGAGCAAACAGAAAGCTCACAGGTTTGTAAGTTACTGTTGATGCATGTGTGAGATGTCTGAGGGTGACGGTATTTGTTCACTAGTGGTATGTTGTTGCTGTTGTTGTTTACTCTGTGATCTTGTGTTTCAGGTGGCAGTCATGTGAGCCAACCTCTGAGCATCTTCTGGATCCTGGCCTTCATTTCTACTCTCAGACTGATGTGACCAAGAGAACGTTATTTAGATTTTATTAGAAATTAATTTGTTCCTGGTTTCAGTGTTACATGATATGCTGGTGTTCTAAACCAAAACCCACACAATTTGTCGTTTTTAGTTTTGAGACTTTTGAGTTTTTTTAAATTTTTTGGTCCCATTTCTTTTAAATAAGCGCTGAACAGCTCCCCTGACAAGGACATGCAGTAGAAGTAATCCTCCACAGGGTGGCACTATTACGCAGGTGTGAGGTGCTGAATAGTTTTATAAACCTGGCAGTTAAAACTTGTTCAGCTGCTCGAATACATCTCCCTTAATATTCACATTCGTATGGAAGGATTAACTTTTTCAGTGATGCTCTGTGATAGCCGGCTCTTTTAATTTGTTTCATTAGGATCGTGATTTATATATCTCATCCCCACAACACAGCGGGTATCTCAAGATCTATCTCGAGATATTTATATTATTATCATGACATAACAGATGTGATCTTAACAGAATAAAGTTATGTTGTGCTATGCCATAAAAATGATATATAAGTCAAGTTCAAAGTTTTGAAGAAGCAGCCTTTGTTTGCCCATTATTATGATAAATATGCCTTGAAATCTCAAGAAGACGAGTACAAATAAATTATGGAAAAATGTAAATAAAAATCAATCCTTCTGTAGTTTTCTTTAATCACAGGACGCATTTCCCTAAACTCAAAACCCATTCTCAAAATAGTACCCCGTAATCTTACAGCATAATACAGTTCAACTGCAACAGAAAAGTTCTACTGACATCTGGAAAAAATTTTAAAGTTTTTGCCCAAATAATTTTTGACATTTTTTAAAACCTGGAAATATAAACTTTCTGAATGTTATATAAATATCAGCAAACTCCAGATTTCAGATCCCAAATTTCAGATTTTGGGGGTTCCAAAAATGTTATGGAAACCTACATGACATTAAGACTAGCTTTATGATGCAGTTTTGCATGAACTCAAAAAATCTGGATCTCTTTTCAGGACCTGCAGAGAGAGATGTCCAGAAAGGGCTCTAGTGTTTCTAAATGGAAAGTCCTCAAACTGCAAACCCAGTCTTTCTGTAGAGACTCTAATGTACATAAATACATACATACACACACACATACACATTCACACACACACATACACGCACACACACACACACATACACACACACATACACACACACACACACACACACACACACGCACTTAGCTAAATAAACAATAAGTCCTTATCAGGAAGTTGTGAGGAAGTGAAGGAGGTCTAATGTGCACATATAGTGACGTAAAATTAGAAATACAAATACATCCCTACCTATTGATAAACCAAAACAAAACTTTATATTAGTCATTATTGACAGTAAACGGGAAAAAACTTCATTATACAAACAATTTTAGCACATTTTAAGCCAGATTGATGGGAAAAAGCTGCTGAGCACCAAAAATGAGCCTTGTCTGACTATCGAAACGGAAACACTGTGTGATCCGGGTTTGATATACATACAGCAATATTCAGCTTTATCAATGTTTCCTCTGTGATGTACCAACGCTCTGCATTGGAACTGACCAGATTTGTATGATGCGATGTGTGTGTCTAATGTTTTGGGTAGTTTGGGCTGTTTTACAGGTGATACAGTGTGGCAAATGTTTCACCTGTATTCAGAGCTACAGGTTTTGCCAACAGCAAAAGAACAGAAGTTCTTAAATTATAATTAATTTACAGTCGATTTTGTCTTTTTATTTGCCTTCATTGTACACATTTCTCTGGGTATTCATTTCTACTACCCTAACTTGGTGCAGTAAAGCTGGTCTGCACTGCCTAAGATCCTCATAATCATAGGAAACCAGTGACGTTACAGAAATCCAGGATGCGGTTGAGCAGCCCAATGAAGGAAAAGATCTGATCCTTCACTTAAACCAGGACAGCTGCAGAAAAGACAATGCATGATGCATTTGAAGGACCTCAGATGTCATGGTCCACCCAACCGCCAGATTCCAACCCAGTAGAGAACTTGTGGGATTACTCGGGACAATGTGTGGAGATAAGAACTCCAGCCATTGTGAGGGGTATTGGGAAAAGCAGTGAGGAATGGAGCAGCAGGTCTAATCAGTTACTTTCAAAATATCATGTTGTCACCACAACTTAATAAGGCATAGGAATGACATAGTTAAGAGTGGTCAGGTCTTAGTAAACAATAGGAACAAGACAATTAATTTATTACCACAGATATAGAAGACATAGGAATGAGATAATTAAGTTGTGGCCTCAACTTAGTAAAGAATTAGCACAGGATAATTAGTTTGTGACCACAAGTTAAGCAAGGTAATAGTTACATCATGGCCATGAAGTGTAGGAATGAGAAAACTAAGCCGCAGTTACAAGGCACAACATAAGCCCATAAGGCAAAGGGACTAGATAATTAAGTTGTGGCCACAACTTAGTTAGGAGTGGAAACTAGATACCCTAATCATAACCGTCAATTAGTACAGCATAGGAACGTGAATATTACAGACAGTTGTATTTTCCTTACGGCTGTGAGTACATGTAAGTAAATCACAGGAACCAGATAATTAAGTTGTGGCCACATCTTAGTGAGGAGTTTGAACAAGAAAATGAAGTTGTGGCCATAATAAGGTGCAGAGACGAGATCAACTCAGTTCTGGCCTTGACTAAGGACCCTGTGTCTTAGTAAGCTATGGCCACACATCATTGTTATTAAGAGGAAATGTCCACAGCTGTGTTTTGGTCACTGTTGTTTATCGCATTGCGAGTGATGCTGAAGACACTTAGAAATATCATTTGAGTGGCCAGACTGAGATGCAGCTGTCAAAATCCGAATGGAATCACATTTCAAACCCCCTTCTAATGTGGTTTGGATTTTGTTTGTAAAAATCAGACTTCATGTGTTTATCAGTGGTCCAGACTATCAAACATCAATGTGGACACAATCTGGATATCAGATTTGGGCCAGCAGTCTGAACACAGCCATTCAGGTGTAGCCTGTTTGTAAGACCCGAATTCGATAACGATCGGTGTGCTTGGGGAGTGCTGGAGTAATGCGATCCTGCCGCAGCACGGATTAAACTCGGGAGTTGGAGGAGGTGGTCCTGCAGAACGAAAAACACTTCCTAAACAAACTAGACCGACTTGAGCACTTCCCCCCATCCCTCCCCCTATCTCGTGAGATGAGATGAATACAGGTAAAGTGATGGAACAAAAGGTGAGCAGTTAAAGGAGGTGTTTTGATGGTTTTGGGTTTTTTGTAAGGGTGTGAAAAGGGTGAGAAGATGTGATACGTGGGACACAGCAGCCTGAACCACCCTTTCGTAAAAGGTTACTTGAGTCAGTCTATCCAACGATGCAAAGCTCTGAATCAGAGTATGCTAACCAGGTCCTGCGTAAAGTGGGCTACAGCAGCCTGAACCACCCTTTCGTAAAAGGTTACTTGAGTCAGTCTATCCAACGATGCAAAGCTCTGAATCATTAGAGTATGCTAACCAGGTCCTGCGTAAAGTGGGCTACAGCAGCCTAAACCATCCCTGCACAAAAGGTTATCGCTCTGAATCACTGGATTATGCTGTTTGTAACCAGTGCGGTAAATGAAGACTCACAGTAGCTCCTTTTCAAGGTCCCAAATAATCAGTTTCAGTTTGTTACAAACGCTGACCTGGTGTTTGACCCTTCCAAGTCGCAGGCTTTGAAAGAGCGTCAACACTCGAGCAAGGTTTGTGTGAAAACAAGTAGCGGGTTAGCCAGCTGGTGCTTATATAACAGGGTGTTTTGTTCGCCCGGCACTCGTTCATGTGCTTTTGGGGTTGGCAGGAATGATCGGTGACATGCCTATGTACTTCCTCACGTAGGCTTTCTAGAACAATCTGCTCTGTGGGGGATTATGTCTGTAAGAATGGTCTGTCATTAACGCTCAAGTTAGCCAGTAAGCTACCAGCAAGCCCCCTCTAGCTGTACTTTCTCACTGCACTCAGACACAAACACCTGCCTGCTCATTCGGTGCCCTTTCCTGTCTCTGGAGGGTGGCTTGGGGAAGACCACTGTTGGTCGGGTCTGCAAGGTTGCAGGTTAACCCAGTGATCCTATAGTACCTAAACCACTCTAATGAAAATGTTACTTCAGTTGAATAAAGACAGAAGTAGCTGCCAACAACCGAGGAGTACTGCTTTCCCTACAAACGTGCAGCAGAACCTTTCAGGCCTACACGCAGCCATTATATAGATATCATCACTGTACAAACAAAAACATGTCTCTTCATATTTACTTCATGATTTCTACTTTTATGCAATATTTGAATGCGGCTGCCGTTTACATTGTGTGAAAATGTTATGACGAACAAACCGGTACAAATGGCCCACAACTGCTGGGAAAAAAGTCTGGCTCCATTGACTTCCATTAAATTCTATTCATTTTTTGCCCTCTCATGTAAAGTAGCTATTTTGGAGATACTTGTTTTTTTTGGACAGCGATGATATGCTTTCTTAATAGAGTCCAAAAAACTGGGGCGCTGTAACTTCTGTCCACCCTTCGCTCGTGCTGAATACATAACTGATACAATTTTTTTCTAAAAGTTGGACTGAAGTTAAAAAGGCAGGCGGTCATCTTCAGTGACGAGTCCCGCTTTTGTCTTAGCGGAGACCACCAGCGAACCCGTGTTGTCACGTGTCACATGTCCAGAAGGCCTGGCCTCACTCCACCTCCACCCCTATCGTGCAGGAGCTGTGTGAATATATTCAAGCTGCATGGGATGGATTTTTAGAGGACACCATTAGGAACCTCTACAGCTCCATGCAGAGACGCGTAGCATGTTGCGTTAGCTAAACACCGCGGCCTGACTGAGACACTACTTCTGTATGTGTAGCTCAGTAAATATTACCCATATCAGTCTAACTGTATCATCACTTACTGTCCCTGGTAACCTTTATCTTCCTTCCCAACAGCACTGCGACTATTCTTTGGATGATAGTGTAGTTCAACAGTTCTACACTAAAGCTTCTCACGAACAGCTCGTATGCCAGTAGGCCTGTGGAAGCTACACAGCCCTTTCTTATAATTGATGGATGGATCAAATATGAAAAGTGCAGGTCCACATGTATACCAGTCTTCCTCGTTTGAACTCCGAAAGACACATGACCTCATTCCTCAGGTCAGTTCGCTCCTGCAGGGCGGGGTCTTGTGTTGTTTCACATAAGCACTGATGAGATTTGAGACACAGAGACTTCCTCAGAGTGATTAGCCCCGTCTGTGAGGTGCGCACAGTGCTGGCCCTGTGTGTGATCGGCGGGGTGACTCATCATCGCTGATTAGGCGGTTCGATCACTCAAAGCTGCTTTTCCAGCAGCTCTCGGACTGACGGCCCTGTTGCGCAACTGCTGAAGCAAGCAACAAGAGCTCGGACACTAAGAACCTGTGCGCCCCACTACAGCTGTTTTACTGGAACCGAGAGTTTCTGTGCGAGCACGCCAGTGTTTGTAGGAAGGCTGGAGGTTTTACTTCCCCTAACAGAGTGAACGAACACGGAAGAGTCATCAACCCCAACCCCCCTTGAGTTTGGTGGAGCTCGGTCTATCTACACTGTTGCGTAAAGCGCGCTCTGCACTTCCGCTTAGCATCTCTTCCCCTGATAGCTAAGCAGCTGTGGGTTTTTTTTACATGTGACGGGCGCGTGCTTTTTTATGCAGTCTTGCAGTACAGATCGCTCCCCTGTGTTTCTAGAACTACTAATAAATACAAAGCGTCCCCGAACTGTGTTCACCTCCTCGTCTGAACTGGGCCCGGTTACCCCCAAACCATGTTATGAGAGAGAGAGAGAGAGAGCGTTCAGGCTAATGCTCGCTCTACCATTAAAGGGTTGATCTCATTTGTTCATTTCAGGTAAATATATCAAACATCAAAGAAATCTGCGTAATTAGAAGGTTGGTAATTGGTACTCAAAGTCATTCAGCGTAGTTTAACATGAAATGCATATTTATCACGAGTTCACACTGGTGGTGATAGGAACCAGACATCGACTTTCAAAAATTCACTTACAGGATATTATTGCATGAGGTCTCTGACTATTTTATTATTATAAACAATACATGTAAAAGAAAACTCACATATGTGTTCACTGGTGGGTTTGGATAGCAGTTCAAAGGCTATACTTGTGTTGTCGACAAGGCTGGTTCTTGTCACCGCTGTAAATAAAATAAAAAGTAGAGTAAGGCTGCGTCTCAGATGTGTACTACACACTAATACTACAGAGTAGATACAAGGTAATAACCGTAATAGTATGAGTACAGCAGGCTAGCACACACAATATTAGCACACTGCTCCGTTTCATACTAACAGAAAGTGATGAGGCGTACGTCACATCAAGCTGGACTCTGAAGGCTGTTCCCCTGGAGGTTTTTATTAGAAAGCACAAACAAATAAACACATTACTTACTAAAATACATTTATTTTTACAGGCTGTTTGGACAGAGCTGGGTTCAGTGCTATATATTACATTTATACACAATTTCTGGCCATCATTGCATGAATTTTACAGAGGTAAGAAGCTCCTCCCTCTTCGTTTCCTCTTGTGCTCTGAGTCAATAGTGTCATTATCATTATCATACTCAGAAATTGACTGGTTCTAAGTGTGCACAGTGGATTTTTGAGTATGCTTTGACATTCGTAGCTGTGCAGTATAGTATATACTTAAAAAATAATTAGCATTACTATTAAGGGTGCAATTGGGATGAACCCTAAGTTTCCTTACAGAGCCACTTCCCAACAAACCTCCCTGAATGAATCTGTTTACATCACAAAACCTTAAATCAAAAACATGGTGCAGTTTCCCTTTGATCTCTGTATTACATCACTAGATGTTTGGCTTATTTTTTTTTTTTAGGAACGCATCAAAATTGACATAAATAAATGTGTGTCTGCATACACAAACAGTTCTGTACCTGTTAAGTCATATTTGGAAAAATAATACAATTCCAAAATCATATTTTCATCTTTAGGTTTTTTAGAACACTTTACATAATTATACTAATAATATTTAATAATAATAAAAATAATTCTTATTATTGTTTATTTTAAAGGTATTTACACAGTAAACCATGATGAGTAGTAATAAGAGGGTACAGGCAGTAGAACAGACAGGAGGGCTGAAGCGCCTGTTACCTGTACTACTTTCATCAGTAGTTTGGATCTCGCTGCTGATTGGCTGCCGAGCGCTCCGCAGGTAGCCAATAACATTCCCCCAGTGTTTTCCAGCCTTGGGTTCCTATAAATCAGGCAATCGGCCAGCGGGAGTTTCTTCCTGAGTGACGGCAGAGAGCGGGGCTGAGAGTGACGGGGTCTGTGAGAGTTTAACTTCACTGTTACGTCGAGCACACGGTCGACCACCTCGGGTTTCTCTCAGGTAAGCGCTTTATGTACCGTGATAAAGTCATTGTGCCTTTCGGTGAAATATGGGCGCTCTGCAGTTTGTTTACCGTTGGCTGTAATTTGATTAAACTACCGTTAGCCGAGCATGAAGCGCGCGGGTCTTACAAATGTCGAGTTTCAGTCAGATGTGTGAGCCATAACTCCGGGAGTCTCAGTCAGATGTGTGAGCCATAACTCCGGGAGTCTCAGTCAGATGTGTGAGCCATAACTCCGGGAGTTTAAAAGCTGAATACAGCCTGGTTCTCCCAGTGGCTGAGCTGTATTAGCTCGAATCTCAGTCCTGAAATGAAATAAACTAGTTTGGTACATGTGGTGATATATGGACTGCATTGCTAACTACTGCTATACTGAAAATCTTCAGTCTCCTGCACACAGATAGCCCAAACTGTAGCCTCACCCTGTCTCCTATATATGCATAGTCTCTGAACACATTATATAAAAAATGAAAGTCTGATAACTTCTAATAAAATGAAAAAAGTAGTATTCAAATTTTCCATCCCACCTTAAATTACACATTCGTTACATACAGCTTTTAAGGTGGAACGGAAAATTCAAACAAACTAACTTCAGCTTTAACACTGTGTCATCTTTTTTGACCAACCTACAGAAATGTCATTACTGGAATGAACTGACCTTAATCTCTCTTTCTCACTTCCCCTTTCTCTCTCTGCTCTAGTTCTTGTGGTTCTCTCCAGAGGAAGGCCTTCTCAGTCGGTCTGTGTCCATCTGTCCGCTCCTAGTCCTCTCTCTTGGTCATCGCTGCCATGGCTCCCACCCTAGCCACAGCGTTTGCCCGCCGCTGGTGGATGGCGGTGACGGCTATCATCGAGAACCTGCTGTTTTCTGCCGTCTTGCTGGGCTGGGGCTCACTGCTCATCATGCTCAAGTCTGAAGGCTTCTACTCCAACCTCTGCACAGACCCAGGTAAGAAACCCACCGTACATGTTTGTTATCCAGCTTGGTAGACATGTCTTGATGATTTAGGGAATGTTTAAAGGGTAAAGACTCCCGAACGATGGGTGGGGGGCAGGGTGGGGGTAAGCAGGGGGGCAATAACAGGAACATACATACATACACTGTGGTCCCAGGCATGTAACAAATCGTTATGCTCATCAACCATTAGCCCCCCATGCACACTTCCCCCCAAACTAAGGAACCTTTCTCCAGACGATCTGTAAATGGTTCTGCCTGATGATTATGATGTGTTATGATGGCCTCTTTGATATTGTTGCTGTCATGAGAAAATCTCATCTCGGAAATAAACACACACTGTCCTAAATATCGTCGCTGTCCAAAGAAAAACAGGTATCTCCAAAATGGCAACTTTACAGGAGAGGCCGAAATCCTCCTTTAATTTGAATGGAAGTCAATGGAACCAGACGTCTTTCCAAGCAGCTTTGGGCCATTTCTGTTGGTCTATTCTTCATGAGATTCACACACAGTGTAAACAGCAGCTCGTGTGATCAAATGAGGCATAAAAGTAAAAATCAACAAAAATGGAGATACATGTTTTTCTCTGGACAGCGACGATATACAATATGTTAATGCAGTTTTTATTCGGACTACTTTTGAGTCACTTCTATATAAAATGGTAATATGCAACACTGTATACAGGTCAATAGAGAAATGTCTTTCATTCAAACAGACATGTAGCATGGTGCTGTAACAGGGCCAATAACTTTTATCAGCTGTAATTAAGCTCCAAAGCAAAGTCCCCTGTAGAAGCCCAAAGCCCTTTGTGCTCTTCTCCTCAGAGGAAGAATGAGTTCCTCCCTGAGGAGCCTCACTTCACTGCAGACTGCATTAAATCACCTCTTAATCAGGGTCCCTGTATTTAGAGTCCTCTAAAGGGCTGGGAAGATGAGATGTGGTTCCACAGGGATTCAGTGATAAGCCATAAATTGAGAGGCCTAAGGCTGGATAGAATGCAGCCAGTCATTTACCAGCGTAATGGATGTTTTACTGTATTTCAATGGCCTGTTTTTCCCTGCCCTTTTCGCAAGACACATTCTCAGCCTTATTGATTGTGTCACGATTGATTAATTGACTTCAGTATTGACCAGGTTGTTCAACAGGGTCTAAATGCTGCATGTTTTTTTGGGTCTGTCCATACCTGGACACGCCCTGTCCCAGGCCTTTCCTTTGTCCTCTGCCATTTGAATGTGAATCAGTGAGAAACCGGGACCTGATAAATCACAAAAGTCGAGTTGATGGACACAAAAGCAGGACAGCAGAGGGAGAAAAGGAGCTGCTCGTGAATGGAAACAGTAGGAGTCTTATTGACTGGGGACTGATCTGGCTACTGCAACAAAGACCTGGCCAGTGTGATCTCTGCTGGTAGTTGCATAGCAATGTGTTTACAACACCTTTAAAGGAATGCCTCAGCCTTTTCTAACCTAATCTCTATATGGCTTATCTGTAGCGTGCTGATAACTGCTGTGGGCATACATTTACACGAATTTCCCTATTCTTAGAAAAGAATATGAAATCTATTGGGGAATACTGGGAACTTGCTTATGATAAAAATAAATAGGTCAGTTGATGAAAAGGATCTAAAATTAATCTAAAATTACAGGTCTTATTTTGAACTCTAGAGAGAAAAACTACTTTTTCATTTTACCTGTTTTTTCTCTTAATCATTCAGAGACTTAAATTGCTTTGGAAACCAGCCCTAGCTCAGAAAACCCGTCTTTTAAATCTTATTGGAGATAATTCACAAAAATTCACATTTCAAATGTATAAAAAATATAATTTCTCAAATTTCTTTTAATGGAGAATTCATTAAAAGATTGTAAATGCATGTTTCAGTCAGAGGGAACCAGGTTCTTTGTCCTGTGAGCTTAGTTTTTACTCGTTTTTACTAGTTTTGCTCTCTGAATTCTTTTCTGTTGGTTCTTTATTTTTTGGTGCATATAGAATTTTTCATAAGGCACAGCTTTGCTGGTATTGGCATAAATTTCATCACCTCATATCCATTCAGAGCATGGGAACGCTCCTACTGTATTTCTACAATACGTTACCTTAAATTTCTTTGGAAACCAGGCCTATCTCAGAAATCCCATCTCTCATATCTTACTGAAGAGAATTCTCAAAATTTTAAAATTTGACTATCAAAATTTCTAATTTCTTTTGTGGAGATTTCATAATGAATATTTACTGACAGAATTTAGCCCATTGGCTCTGGCTGTAATTCATTTTAAAGTTATTGGGACGTGTAGAGTATTACTGTCCCTGGTAAGTGACTGGAGATTAGAAAGTGGAGTATTCCACTGACATACCTGAGTGATCACATCTAGTGATCACAGCCTTTCAGGAGCTTCTTCTAGAGAAGTATGGATTGAAGGCATTAATGGCCTGTCAATGAAATGCAATAGATCTATCAGCTCTAATCACTTATAGATAGGGGAAACAACACCGGGCTAAAGGTGCTAATCAGAGGAATGTGAGGTCCTAAAGCAAACAGATAATTAGCACAGAAATCATTAAGGGCAGCAATTTCCAGCTCTCTTTTCGGCACATGATGAAGTCCGATCCTGATAGCCATGTGTGGCGTGGCCCATGTGATCCTATGGCCAGGGCCTAGATTTCCCATTCAGTCATGTGGTACAGCATTTTATGGCTATATGAGGGAAGGTCTCCTGAGGTGGCAAAGCTCCAGCAGTGCACATGGTGTACAGCTTTCTCGGCAGAAATGATCAAGTGATTCAGGCCTTTGCCCCGCCGTAGAGTGAGTGTGTGTGGTGGCCTCACTCACCCGTCTGTTCCTGAATCTATCAGATCTGGCAACCGCACTGCATTGGCAGTAAATGAAAAGGGCAGTCTCAGCGCTAACTTTACCTCCTCCGTGCCCTCCCAATCTCAGTCAGCCTCGTGCTAAGCCGATTTACCGCCTGACCAAAGCATTTCTGATGCACTTATTGAATAAACTGTGAACTTATTTTTAACACTCAGGTGAAAATATTGCTAGATGTGCTCAGAAATTCCACTGCAGTTCCATGTGTTTCCATTGGGACCTCACATTCACTGGCTCTCTTTGCAGAACTGTTTTGGATCGGCATAGAATGGTGGCGAATGTTGTTTCACACCCAAACACTGTGTGTGCGTGTCTCACACACTTGCATTAGACTATTAGTTATTAGTGAATATCACACGAATCAAACTGTTAGTAGCAGCGACTTACAGTCGCGTGACCCCAGTGCTATGTGGTACAGCTGACCAACAGAGCTGTAGCACAGGTGGATAGACTAGATACGCTAGGGTAGATACACTAGCACCGCTAATGGGCTGTTATGCTAACTAAAGGTTGAATCAAGGTGGTTCCTTTTGCTGCCTCTGTAACAATCTGGACTAACATTAACTCAGACTGTAAGTGTCTGGACAGCAGCAGATGAGTGATTACAGGAGTTGCAGATTTTGCCATGAGCATTTTTACTGCCTTGTATTAACACACTTTCGATTTGGGGTGTCCCGCTCGATATCCCTGTCACTGGGTTTAAATGACAGTATTGGCAACATTTCTGATACGGTATTGGTACCGTGCTAGTGTCTTTAGAGCATGGTTCCTTAGTGTTTCTACTTTTCCTACTATTGGTTCAAGATTCGCCTACAACAAAAGCCAAAGGGATGTTGCAGAGCTCTGCTAATAAAGGATTGCGGGATCCTTAATTAAAATTATCACTTGAGATGAAATAACAGCAAAAAATTAAAAAACAATAAATAAATATGTAATATAATATAATACATAAATGCTGCAGAAGAATTTCTCTAAAAAACAGCAGTGAAGCTTCTCAGTAGCACAACCATTGGAGTTATTCTCTGCATAACTTGGTTATGGCCAAGGTGGGACTGATTACTTCTTCACAGTATACAAATCACATTAACAATTAATTGTGACAGTATTCGACAGCCCATTAAAATGTTACTTAGGAACACGTAAGTGAATAATGGGAATAGTTACTATGCAACCCTGGTAAACAAAATTCATAAGTTATTTAATAGGCTTATCGTTAGATTATGTCAGAGCATGTTAATGTCTTACAGTTGGCAAAAACATGTCGCCTACTATTGCTCCATTACTGCGTTACGTTTAGCCTGCGGTTCGCTGAGTATGTGACTGCTATCTGTCAGGGTGTGCCTGCTGATAGTAGTGGCATTTATCTAGTAAGCTCTTTTTAATCAGACTTACTCCTGTGCATACATTTCTCATGCACAGTTTATCTTAGTGGCGCTTAGAAAAGCACTGCATTAGCACTGCAATGACAAACACAAAAACACCCAGCGCAGTCCTGGACGCATAAACAGCCCTGAATACATATTTGAACATATTTAATAGTAGGAGCTGTTAGATGTGTATATAGCTCTGGGACATAGTTCTAGTCCAGCCAGTTAAGGACTGCAGCTGGAAAATGACTCCTTCCTTAGTTGTGGGTTTGTTGGTGGAACACCGGATGACATAACTGACGCTAATCAATTATTTGGAAAAAGGACCCGAACTGTACACCTCCTTATATGTACACTCTTTGTCCAGTATATCAGCTCCATTTACCATATAGGTGCACTGTTGTAGTTCTACAGTTACAGACCATTGTCCATCTGTTTCTCTGTGTACTTCGTTAATCCCCTTTCACCCTGTTCTTCAATGGTCAGCACCCCCAAAGGACCCCCGTAGAGCATGTACTATGTGGGTGGTGGCTCATCCTCAGCACAGCAGAGACACTGACGTTGTGATGGTGTGTTAGTAGGTGTTGCTCTGGTGTGGTGTGTAAAGTCAGAGGTTGGTGTTGGTCGTCCTCTAGTCCTTCATCTGGGGTCATAGGCCACGGACCACAGGCTCCACTTGGCCTGATATTTTTTATGGACTATTCTCAGCCCAGCAGTGACACAGAGGTTCTGATCCACTAATCTATTTATAATATATATATATGCCTCTTTTATGATGTATGTTTTATACCAGCCTCCACAGACACTGATGATACCTGGCGTCTATTAATACAGGGCAGATGATTGATATCAGGATAGATAAGCAACAGCATATCTAATCTGGGAGACTTGAGCAAGGATTGACACTGCCTGTGCTCCATTAGCAACCCTATGAACTTCTAACCTTTCTGCTATGAGTATGCCAAAGTAGGCCATGTTCACCTTTACGCAATATTCCTGACTATCGAGAGAGCATAAGGGTTCATTCCTAGCGAACAATGCAGCTGTAATTGTGCATCTTACCAGCACTGCCTGCCTCATTGAGAGTCAGTGCTGAATTAAGGATGGGAAAAAGAGGCCAGGACAGGATGTGATGTCTCAGTCGGAGCTGGACTTAGCAGTCACAGTGTCCCCGAGTCACCTGGACTCCATGTCATGGCTGGGAGTTAAGGGCGTCAGAGCATTCCACAGGGTGGCAGATAATCCCCCTCGAACTCTATGGACTATGATACCAGTGCAGTGTTTTGTGCAGCGGAGGAGGGGGGATTATTTGACTCCTTTATATGCAAATGCATGCGTACAGGCTCACTCTGTCCACATCACTTTGCAGCTGGGGGGGTACTGCAGAGTTGGAAACTGAGTGAACGTCCAGGAGGTCTTGGCTTCAGTTTCTCATTTTGCACTCAACACATTCTTTAATCTACTTAGACTGTCAGTACAGTCACTCGCCGTGCAAAACTGTATTTATGAGCCCACACCGAGAGTTGACAAATGGGCTGCTTGCAGGTTTGATGACACAGGGCTCTGCGCCGTTAGTGAATCTGAACAGAATACTCCAGCCTTTCTAGGGCTGGGCACACAGTATATAAAGTTATTTCATTAATTTTATGAATTGCCTCACCCTCTGTAACTAATTCCATTGCACAGTCCCGAATGTTATGGGATTCCAGATATAGACAGCTGTGGAAGAATTATCAAAGAATTATTGTTAGTCACATTTGTAACATATCCTCAGTCAGCATGAACAGTTACTATGACCTATTTCCATCGATAGAGCCAAAAACCTGTTAGCTTGATGAAACTGACGAAAGAAACTAATGGGCAGATACTGAAACATCTTACCACTGACTTGAACATGACTTGGTGTTGTATGGTGGCGGATTGTTGTCAAGACTTTTGAAATATATTTTAAGGCATATCTACATTTCTCGGTTTCAGTTTTCCCGTTTTTATATACACAAAAGACTTCCAATAGTACAGTTATCTGGGTGCTAGCCTTCATATTAATCAAACTGGCCATAAAGGAAAACAGTGGAATTGAGCAAGCCTAGTAAAGGTCTTCAAGGCCAACGTGGTGGCACACACTATTACAGAACAATTCTGTGCCGGCTCACTGCGTGGCCTGCCAATGCAAAAGGGTGGCTGGGGAGATCCAGTCACATCCGGATTGATTATGTAATGATCCCAAAGTGCCATAATAAACTTTGTTCCAGCAGAGTGCAATAAAAGAACAGCAAATTGGTGCTTTTCTTTTCTCTATCGCAGCCTTATCTGAGTGCTTTACTGACAGCATGTCACGAGGACTGCACATCTTATACTTTACTACTGGCTCAAGGTCGCAAAAAGCAGATCTGTCCAGTTGTTGCTTGTTAGCATATTGCGGGTATTCTGATTGTCTGTTGCAAACAGTAACTAGCTGAATGTATTCTTCTTCTGGATTGCTAGAGGGGAAGATTGCCTTGACTGCTATTAGGGCAAGTCGTATGCTTCCTTATATGGCATATATGCTTTGTGCAAGTGTGCAGTATTCAGCTTAAACGGATAGCATAAATCCCCATCAGAAATATCATTTGCTGACTGCTCGCTTTCCTTACTAGTCATTTCACTTTGTTGTTTTGCAGTCAAGACTGAGAAGTTTATCTGCCCGTTTAAGTACGCTTATCAGTTCCGAGTATGCAGTCCAGTTCTTTGTATGCTGGTCATTTCCAGGCATGTGTGTCAGTTTCATGGGTACCCAGACACTTTAGTTATGCTTGCACATTTTGCTGATGTTTGTATAGTGGTGATTTTTCCAGGAACAGCCCTTCAGTCTCTGGAGCAACATGTGTAGCAGCAGTGTGATTGTTCAGCCATGCCACCTATAAGATCTGAAGCTTATGTCAGGCCTCTGTTTCAGTCAGATGACTTCTCTGGCTTTTCACAGGTTCTGCAGCTTTAGCTCAGCTCTTCAGCTTGTACTGGTCAGCAGAAACCAGCAGCGGATGGTGAAGACGTCCTGTTTTGACGTCCCCCTTTGCACTCTGGGTCAGCTCTTTTTTCGCTGTGCTTGTAGTTGCAGGATGTGTGACTAAAGGAGGTGACGGCTGAAGTACTTATGCAACATTTAGGAACTTTTGACGGAAAAATGTGGATGAATTTGGTATAAATAACCTATGTTTCTACTCAGTTGAGAAAAAAATGCCTAAAGCAGCTGATTTATGCTCAATGTACTTATGTGTCCAAATCAATGGACGTAGATGGAAGGGGCATGGTTGTCGCAGTAGTTCAGTTTTTACACGGTTACAAGTGCTATGTGCAAAACAGCCCGAGGTGTGAGCTGGTGTGGACCGGTACTTGGATAGCTTGGTCCATGGGAGTGACCAGTTAAGAAGGTGAATGTGCTTACTAGGACAGTCTTCTACATGCATAATGGTGTTTAGACTGTCCCTGTCAACTCGAAAAGTTAGAAACTAGTACCAAAGTGTGACAACCAGGCATTTGCTTTCAGTGTTCATTGGTGAGTGGTGTTATTATTGCGTAAACAAATATACATAACCACTGGAATAGGCCAGTGCTAGCTACTGTGGTCAGCCGTGGTCACATGGTGTTAGGAAATGTAACGACTGGTGATTTATCCCAGCTTGAACTCGTCTGAAGTTCCCCATTTGGATTTGGAACCTTAGCAGTTCTTTGAATGCAGCTTCTTTGTGGTAAACATGAAGGTTCAGGAAATGATGAGGACTGAAGAGGTCACATAGGATGCTGTATTCCAGAGAGATTTTCTGTGCTCTTCCATATGGTGGAAAATAATAAGAGGATGTGTCATCTTGGCACAAGTCCTTGCTCCGGAGTGCTACCAAAAATTACAAGCAAATTCAATTCCATTAGGCTTTAGTTTACCCTGCCTGCGATCTGCCACATCTATATATAGACATTCTGACTGTAAGTGTGGCCTAACCTAATAAGGGTTTAAAAGTATTTGAGCTGGATGAATATTTTCTATGCGAGTGACCCAAGCATTAAGTCTGCAAGTTCCTGACTGTGAACAATTTAGTTGGAAAGAGGAAGTTACAGCTAACTCCATAAGCAGTGCCAATTGTAATTGACTAGGGGGGTAGTTGTAACTAAAGCCTAAAGCATGTTTTTATCTTTATTTAAAAGGAAAAAAAACACTTTCTTTTATTGTAAGAGGCCTAGTCATGAAGCTCCCTTACAACTAACCCCACTGTAACTCGGTAATTCCAAAACTACAACACTGACCAGCTGCATGATTAATTCAAAATAGCATAATAATAGTCCTGTTTAATTGGATGTAGTGCAGGAAAAGAATAATACACAAACTTAAAAAAAAAATACTCATTCGCATATGAACTTAAGTGACATTCCATTCTTAATATGATGTGGGCCCACACTTGGCAGCTTTAACTCTTTTGAGAAAGCTTTCCGCAAGATTTAGGAATTTGTTTATGGGAATTACTGACAATTCTTCCAGAGACGCATTTGTGAGGTCTGACACTGATGTTGGACGAGAAGGCCTGGCTCACAGTCTCCGCTCTAATTCATCCCAAAGGTGTTCTATCAGGTTGAGGTCAGGACTCTGTGCAGGCCAGTCAATGTCTTCCACACGAAACTGGCTTTATGGACCTTGCTTTGAGCACTGGTGCTCAATGTTGAAACACGAGGCGGTCCCCAAACTGTTCCCCCAAATTTGGGAGCATGAAAGTGTCCAAAGTCTCTTGGTGTGCTAATGCATAAGAATTCCTTTCACTGGAACTCCTGAAACACAACCCCACACCAGAATTCCCCCTTCGCCAAACTTTACCATGGCACAATGCAGTCAGACAAGTGCCGTTCTGGCAACCTCCTAACCCAGACTCGTCCATCGGATTGCCACACGTTATTTGTCACTCCAGAGAACATGTTTCCACTGCTCCAATGACAGTGAGCTTTACACCACTGCATTCGATACTTTGCATTTCAGCTGTTGGATGCAGCTGTTCGTCCATGGAAACCCATTACTCTACACACTGTTCTTGAGCTACACCTGAATTCAGTGATTTGGGTGGGTGCGTGAGTACCTTTGGCAGCTCATTGTATATGTAAGATTGCATAGTTGGTTATTTGTCTTTTTGCCTGTTTCGACTTACAAAGCCTTGGACATGTTGTGATACTTTGAGACATATTATATATACTGTAAAAATACAATATGATTATGATATTATAGTTTTGCCACAGTGCCCAACCCATATGTCATGTTGTCAGTGTGAAAGGCACCTTTAACATAAGCCCTATGGACCATGTTCAGAATACTGATCTAAATTAAGCCCTGTAGTTCTGTTCTTTACCACAGAGGCTCTTTTTGTTCTCTTGCTCTCTTAGAACATGATTAGGCACATACAACTGTGGACTGTCAATACCTTTCAGCCAGGCATAGCATAAATAAACTTCAGCGTGATAATCCAATAAAACAACAGAGGCCACCCTAAGCTCCTTTCTTGTCATAATCCCTATTCCCTTCCCTACCATTCTCTTTCACTCTTCATGCGTAATCCATGCCGTAATCCCTATTACAGTGCCTGATAAATGAAATAAAGGGATCGTATTGATTAAAGGAGATTAGAGTGTGCAGTGTTGAAGTGAATGTGCTAACATTGACATACTTGTGTCTATTCCTATTTGCTTCTCCAGGTAACAGCTCCACCCTCAATCTCTCCCTGCCGGCTGCCGCTTCAACAGCAGGCGCCGATGAAGATTATCAGTATGAAGACAATGATGGAGTGGAGGTGGTTCCTCTCAAGAAAGCGGAGGATGCTACGCGTATGAACGGCTGGCTGATCTGTAAAGAGCAGGATGAGATGTTGAACTTGGCCTTCACCGTCGGCTCCTGCTTCCTGAGCGCCATCGCACTGCCCCTCGGCATTGTCATGGACAAATACGGCCCACGCAAACTTCGCTTGACCGGCAGGTCAGTCCCACACCAATACACAAAACACAAAATTCCAGTGGGAAAATACTGATATAGAGGTTTTACGTATTTGTCAGTAAAACATCCCCATTTAAACTCCGATTAAGGGTGTTTATACTACACTGAATAAGTGGCACTTATTAAGATGAATGGCTCGTTTATGAAATCTTTAGTGGTTTAATCCCTTTTGGCAGTTTTTACAGAGATTGTTTACTTTTATTACAGGAATAAAAGGTCGAGCTGTTAAATTTGAACATACATTTGAAAATACCATTGTGGTTAAAATAACAACACATAACTAACCTTTAGATTAGCATGTCATGAAAAACCTTGTAAAGAAAATTAAGCAGAATTAAGAAAAGTAAGCTAATTCACAGAGAGCAACTTATTACTACTACGCTACTACCGTAATTACTGTAAGGGCCTATATCATGTAATTAAAGAATATCATGTAATTAACGTAAAAGATTCATGGTGTTTCAGAGCCCTCTAGTTACTCCACCGCCCAAACATATATGGAAACTAAGCCCCAAAGCTTGTTTTTAATTTATTCTGTATGTGATGTCATGATGTCAGTCCGGCACTAATACAGTCTGAATGATTACAGACGTAGAGCTGTTTTACTTGCTTGAATAACTGCAGTTGTCTGATGGCTGTCTGTCTGTTTTCAGTGCCTGCTTTGGCTTGTCATGCCTGCTAATTGCTTATGGAGCCAGCGACCCCAAAGGTAAGATTACACATAATCTGCATTTTAGCACGATGTTAATTAAACTCATCATCAAAAGAATAGCTGCACCCAGATGGAGGTGTCAGATAGAAGTGCTACTGGGAAGGAAGATAAAGGTTACCAGGCAATATTTACTGAGCTACACATACAGAAGCAGTGTCTCTCAGTATGGCGTCATGCCGCCATGTTAGCTAATGCAACATGCCAGACGTCTCAGCATGGAGCTGTAGAGGTTCCTAATGGTGTCCGGTGATAATCCATCCCTTGCAGCTCGAATATTCTCACACAGCTCCTGCAGATTTTGTGGTAGGGGTGGAGGTGGAGTGACACCAGGCCTTCTTGTGTGACAGCAAACCGTTCATCTTGGTGCTGACTACAATTCCTCCACACACGAATTTGTTGGTCGTCTCCACCAAAACAAAAGTGGGACTCGTCACTGAAAATGACCCGCTGCCATTGTGAGTCAGTCCGTGACAGTCTGGCACGACACCACTCTAGTCTTTGGTGACGGTGACGTGGTGTTAAGGGCAGTAGTTGTAACGGTCTGTGTGCATGTAGTCCTGCATGGAACCGTCTGCCAAAGGTGCTGGCACTAAAAGGATGAGTCATGGAGGGCATCACTGCGCACTGAATGTCCAAAACATCACATGCTTGGCTCATTTGCATATCTCACGATGTCAAACCAGCTCACCAAGTTTCATTCCTGCCGGTTGATTCCTTCAGGGTGCACCGATCTGTGCAGCTGTTCTTTTGATGATGACTGTATATTATTATGGCTTCAGAATTAAATATTTGTCAGGATTGAGATTTTAGAACATTATAAAAGGCATTAAAGATGTTTAGAATCTGATAAAGACTGTGTGTGTGTTTCTTCCAGAACTTTCTGTGCTGATCTTTGTTGCTCTGATCTTTAATGGCTTTGGAGGAATGTGTATGACCTTCACATCACTTACGGTGAGAACTGTCATTTGGCCTTTTATTGAATGCGCTGCCGTCTTTTAAGTGAGGTTTGATTTTTGTGACCTCCTTTTCTCTCCTTTACCTTTGCCATCTCTTTTTCATTGTCACTCTTTCTCTCTCTGTCCAGTCCCTTCTTTCTGGTCACTTGGCTGAGAGCCCAGGCTTTCAGCCCATTATGACTCTTTCCGCACTTTGTGTCCCGAAATACAACAGGGGCTCTGGAGAGAGAGGAGAAAGTGAGAAAGGGAAGAGGGGGAGGTTGATGAATGTATGAATGGTGAGATGTAGGAAAGAGAGTCCATTCTCATGTCATCCTCCCCTTGTTTATCTCCATGTGTAGAATGGTGAAACTCTTCAGTTTTCTCATTCTCTCTCTTGCACACTCTTTTGCTCTCTGTCTGCTTTTTTGCTAATGTTTTCTTTTTTCTCTTACTTTCTCATTCCATCGTTACCAGTTTATTCTTTCTTCCTTACTTTGTTCTTTTTCTCTTTCTGTTCCTCACCTGTTTTCGTTTTCCTATTCCCGTCATTCTCTCTCTCATTTTATTTGTCATTCTTTGTTGTTATTGCTTTCCTTCTTATTTCTTGCAGCTTCATTCTTCGCCTTTGTTCCTTCTTTTGCTCTCGATTTCAGAGTTTCAGCTGTTTATTCACCTCTTATACAGTATTTCTTTTTTTTCCATGTACTAACTCTCTCTCTTTTTCTCTCTCTCTCTCTCTCTCTCTCTCTCACATTCCGCTCCATTAGCACACAGTATGCAGTAGGTTAATGATTAGGCCCATCTCCATCTCTGAGTTCTCTCTCTGTGGTTTCTGTTGAGTGGGTTTTGCTGAGGCGTGATCTGTCTACAGTAACTCCTGACATTGTGGTAGTCAAGCGCTGACCTGGCAACAACACCTTGAGGTCATTGCCATCTCCAGGAAGGCCTAAGGGGTTGTGCAACCTTGCAGGCTTTATGGAGCTTGGGATTTTTTTCCTACGACTGTAAATCCTAGCAGCTAGGCTACCAATTTAAGTCCCTTCAGTGACCCTGCTGGAAGGTTTGTATTAGTGATGGAGTATGTATAAATGTATAAAGAGAATAAAACAGAATCCCATAAAAGAGAATGGCTCAGACACTTCTTATTCTGTAGAAGTGGTATGTAGTTACATATACAAATTACGTATTACAAATTGGTTCCAAAAACCTGGATATTAGATCTGAACTGTTGCACAACAGACTACACATGTAATGCAATATAATAATATAATAATGTGTGTCTATGAAGCATTTAATATATAGTTATATGTTATATCATATATTGCTGTTGGGGCATATAGAGTACATGGTATATAAATATGAGGCATAGGTTTGATCTCGAGCCCTTGTTGTGTAAAAACATGTGTATGTAGTGTGTATGTGCAAATGTGCATATGTAATCTGTTTCATAATCCATGATTCGGTCAGTTGTTTACCAGCTCCACTGGGTTGTGCTTGTTCCCCTTCCCCTGCTCACTCAGGGCAGCATGGCTGGTTTATTGTCTTCAGTTCTGGGCCCAAAAGCTTCTGTTGTTTTGCTCTCAGCTTTTAATTACTCAGTGTTTAATCGCTCCACTGAGCACTGCTGTTCACACAACTCAGGCTGAGATCAGTAGCCATGTTCCCCATGTCCCTAACACAGTGCTGATCCATATACAGTGCTGCTGGTTTGCGATGGTTTGACAGTCGAGTACAGAGTTGTAGGTTTCACCGTATGGAGATTAATGTGCTCCTGTTTGTTTGTTTTTTTTTTTTTCAGCTGCCCAACATGTTCGGAGACCTGCGCTCCACATTCATTTCACTTATGATTGGGTCCTATGCCTCCTCCGCCGTCACTTTCCCCGGAGTGAAGGTGCGTTGCATTAACAGAACATGTTTCAGAACAAGATGGAGAATGTACCGATTGTAATACTATTTTGTGAAGTGATTTATTTTTATTTAGTTTACATATTAACATGTTTATAGTCAACAAACTACAAACAGAGCAACAATAATTCTGTATCATACTGAAATAATCCAGTTAAATTCAGAGATAAATCTTCATTCCTCCTAAACATAGTGTTCAGTATTCAGGTGTTTCTGCACTGTGTGCTGTTTCAGTTCATTTCAGTTTCCATCCAATTTAGCACTGTTGGCTCTTGTACTGAGATATGAAAGGTAGAAAATTGGAAAATTGGTGAAGGTCAGTATGAGGAAACGATGCATGAGACCTGTACTTGCCTTTTGACTTGGTGCAGGTGATCTATGACCTGGGAGTGACCTTCATCACTATCCTAGTGATTTGGGCAGCGTGCGCCGGCCTCGTCTTTCTCAATTGCTTCCTCAACTGGCCTCTGGAAGCCTTCCCTGGTCCTGAGGACATGGACTACACGTACGTCTTACATTCTGACTAAGACACAACCTTACATTCTTTAAACTACAGGTTCCGTAAATGTTTCCTCTGTGTCTTATTTTTTGGTCTTTGTCCGGTTCTTTTTTTGCCAGTGTGAAGATCAAGTTCAGCTGGCTGGGCTTTGATCACAAGATCACTGGGAAGCAATTCTACAAACAGGTGACGACAGTGGGCAAACGACTGAGTGCGGGCAATTCTCTCAAGCAGAAGGAGCTGGCCACCAGCGATGGCAACAAACTCTGCCTCTCCACCATGGACCTGGAGGTGCAGTGCAACACTAAGGAAGAATGTAAGACATTTCTGCAACACTGATACAGCTGTTTTGTAAAAATATTAAAAAGTGACTCAATTATATGTACAAATATGAAGTTTGCTTCTTAATCTGTGAGGCTAACATAGCTAATAAAAGCTTATATAGTGTTTTTATTTATTTATTTATTTTCCGCATTAATAATGTTAAAGGTGACGTCTAGCCAAATGATTTCTAATTATTTATTTATTTATTTATTTTTTATAATTTCCATTAACCAGAGAGTGTTCTACCATATAGCCACATAACTGACACATTAACCCATTAAAATCCTATACAATGGACTTATTCAGTAACTACAAGGCCTATAGTGCAAACTGGTTGGTCTGTTTTAGGCTACGGTATACAGTGTGTATTGCCACTAGTGGGCCCTGGGCTTTAGTGTTTAAACTGATGCACAGTGGGTATGTTTTTTTGCTGTCTCTCGTTGTGGAGGAACTCAGTAGTACAGTACAGTGAAGAGGTGGTACAGTGTAGTGAATGTGGAAAATGGCTCCTAAGCAGATGATAATGGTTGGCTAAAAGTAGTGACTGCATTTGGGCGTGGCCAAAGACCATAGTGTGAAGGAAGTAGCTGAATCTGCAGGTGTATGAAAGCAGTGGCTAAAATCCCAGTCTACAGGGAATTGTACTTAGAACTGTGCCAGGGAAGGCATCCACCAAATCTGGACCAACTGTGCAATTCTTTACTGCAAGAGTGTCTGAACACTGATGTGGCCTACATCCAGAAACTTGTCAAGTCTATGCCAAATCGAATGCCAGCTGTTCGTGCTCATGGAGGTATTACATGCTGTTACACAGTATGTTTCAGTTACAGGCAATAATTTTTTCCCCAGTGAGCTTATATAATTTAAGAAAATATACAATATATATATATATATGCCATGTACCGAGCAGTTGGTGTGCATCTATATCTACTGCAACTTCAAAAGACACGTAAGCAGAATGAACGTGCCATATGCAATACTAGTGTAAATGACAATACTGAGCAATAGCAAAATATAGACTCAAGTCTTTGTATAGAAGTGATTCATTGAATTTCAATGTATTGTCCAGAATCTGTGCAACTAAACAGTGTACTGTCTGTAAAGTCCTAATGGTCATCTAATGGGAGAGGACTGAGCATGAGCTACATGAGCTACATTCGTGCGAATGTTCCTCCAGCATGTAATGATAACCTGTTTCCTTCAGTATATTCTCGTCATCAGCTGTTATATCTCCCAGTCAGAGCGTGTTTCAAGTGTGTGACTGTGGGCATGACACAACTGGTTACTGCTCCACACAGCATCAACAATCTAACTCTGAGAGACGTTTATTCAGATTGTTAAAGAACCTGTTTAAAACTGTCAGAGTAGAACAAATGAATCAGAGCTGCCTAGTTTAACATCACAGTAGTATCGTATTAACTACATGAACCCAACACCCTGGGTAGCACTGGTAAACCCAAAGGCACCTTTAAACCTGCCTCCAGAGGAGTCATGTAAAATAACTCTTTCACTTTCAGCATGTAGAACTACACCTTCTTTTAACTCCCGCTCTCTTTGTATGAAACATGCATAAGGCTTCATTTCTTGTTTAAGGGTTTTCAACATAGTTCAGCTTAGTAAGAGCTAATTATTGATTTGTTTAAACTTTGTTAAATTCCTTTTTCCTCCGAATACTTTTTATCAGAGATTTAACATTGTTGTTGTTGTTGTTTACAGCTCAGTCCTTCATGCAGAGCATCTTCAGTCCTCTGTTCCTGCTCAGTCTGGTCACCATGTGCATCACTCAACTGCGTCTCATCTTCTACATGGGGGCAATGAACAGCATCCTGGAGTCCATGAGCGGTGGAGATCTTGATACAGGTGTGTGAGCACCTCCACCATTCCGCACATTTCTGGGCCAAGCAGTTTCTGTGGCAGCTTCTCCTCTTTTGTAAGCGTTGTATGTTGATATGCGAAACTGAGTTCAGTCTCAGTAAATTCTGTATTCGTGTTGTTTCGACAGTAATTACTTTGAACTGTAAACCAGGCAGAGAGTGAATGTCCTGTGTTTGTATGAGGGTTGAGAACGCTGTAGAGGTACAGTGAATGCAGTACTTCATGATTCCTATGGCAGTGCATAATGGTATTCTCCCGCCCCTCTTTCCCCTCATGCCCCTTTGGACTGCAGTTGAGAGAATGGAGTTGGGTAAGAAAGTAGCGGATAATGTAGATTAGCTCAGGTAGCAGAGTTTGTGCTTTCAGCTACTTGCTGAAGTAGCATTTAACCTTGACCTGTGCAGGTCGCTGCTGGAGCAAAACACCCTCAACCCACCCTCTCTCTCTCTCTCTCTGACCTCACTGTCCTCATATACATGCCTCTCAGCCTTTACACTACACTCAGTTATTAACCACAGTAGTTACTGACTAACGGGCGATAATTCATTACACAGTATGTTAATAAATCTCTCTCTCTCTCTCTCTCTCTCTCACTTTTACTTTCTCTCTCTCTCTCTCTCTCTCTCTCTCTCTCTCTCTCCTCCTTACTCTCTCTCTCTCTCACTCTCTCTCTCACTTTTACTTTCTCTCTCTCTCACTCACTCTCTCTCTGTCTTTTTCTCCTCCTTACTCTCACTCTCACTCTCTCTCTCTCTCTCTCTCTCTCTTTTACTTTCTCTCTCCCTCTCTCTCACTTTTACTTTTTCTCTTTCTCTCTCTCTCTCTCTCTCTCTCTCACTCCTCCTTACTCTCTCTCTCTCTCCTCTTAACTCTCTCTCACTCTCACTTTTACTTTCTACTCTTACTTTTTACTTTTCTACTTTGTGTCTTTTTGCTTTCTCTTTCCTTATTTCTCTTTCCCTCTACCACATCTTTCTTTCTTTCTTTTGCTCTCTCTCTCTCTCTCTCTCTCTCTTTCTCTCTCTCTCTCTCTCTCTCTCTCTCTCTCTCTCACAGTGAGTCTCTACTCCTCCATTTTCGGAGTGATGCAGCTGCTGTGCCTGCTGACCACTCCTGTCATTGGTCAGATCATGGACTGGAAGCTGAAGGAATGTGATGATGGGGAGATTGATGCGAAAGATGTCAGCAGGTGAGGGAGCGTCTGATCATGCACATGATAATCACTGTGCAGTCTATTAAGATATTGCACTCTCTTAATATACTGGCATAATATGTTAGCACATAGTCACACTGCTTCAGCGCAGTCAAACCGTACGCAGTGATATAAGGCATGCTGTCAGCATATCTGCAGAGCTACGTGTGAGCCTTCACTTCACACGTCTGCAGTGATTGATCTGACTGGCCTCAGTTTTGTAACCATGCTCTGGAGAGATAGCGTCCACTTCTAGCTGTTGCTCAACCGGCCTCAATAAAACAGGTTTGCTGTGTAAAGACTGTAAAGAAGCTTAGCTTGTCCACACTCACAGTCAGAGCTAAGACAAGTAGAGGTATTGTATATTGACATTTACATTTACATTTAAGGCATTTAGCAGACGCTCCTATCCAGAGCGACTTACAACCGTGCTTAGTGTGCCATTGGATAATATTCCAGCTGGTACAGACATTTTGTTCTTTACACATTCATTATGAATTTGTGTTTCATATAATAAATATACATACTCTCCCATAGAATGCCTTGTATAATGTGGCTGCAGGCTGCTTTTTTAATGATACGGTTTGAAAATACCACAAAATAGTCCAAAATAAAGTCTTAATAAAAGTTCTTGGCATAAACTCGAATTGAAAGTTGCAAACATTTTTATTTCTCCTGTAAAGTTATCAATTTGAAGATTGAATCCATATATTGTTTCCACTGGAACAAAACCTCTATTTATTTTTATTTATTTATTTATTTTTTACAAAATTAAGAAAATGTCAGCTGTGATTTTCATTCTGGCAAAATTTCATGACAGAATGAAAATATCGACCCTGTGATGGACTAATGGCCTGTTCAGGGTGCTTTCTGCTTTCCATCCACCAGCACCCCGCCATGACCCAGGAAGATGAAAGGCTTAGAGGACTGAATGTATGAATATCCTGAGTTATTGATCCTGTCTCTGCTCCTTTCAGTGACCAGCCCCAGCCCAAGCGAAGAGACAGACAAATCCAGAAGATAACCAATGCCACACGAGCCTTCTTCCTAACCAACCTCCTGCTCTTCTTCTTCGGCATTACCTGCCTCATCCCAAACCTCCAGCTTCAGGTAAGTGAAAGGAACTGCTCTCCAATCAGTTTCCTATAAACAAAACAAACACCACAACAAGCATACACATGGTTTTAGGCCATATTCATCTAAATATGTAATCATGATAACCAACATGATCCCAAAACAGCATAATAGCAGCGCTGCTCTCTCTCTCTCTCTATCTCTCTCTCTCTCTCTCTCTCTCTCTCTCTCTCTCTGTGTGGACTAAATGGTTATTTGCTTACAGAAAACACAGTAAACAAGTACAGGTGCTTTAAAGGCGTTCTTTGGAGTGATGTTATAGAGGAACCACACTTGGTTGCCTAGAACTTTGCAGTTAGTGAGTGTGTATAGCCTTTTTAAAGCTTATATGTTCTGTACCAGTTAAAGTTCTATGCCCAAGCCAAGAACCTTTCAGAAACCGGTACTTATAAAAGTGTACGAATGATTTTACACCTGCAGATCCATAAAAGTATACTAGAAGATCTAAAATCATTAATACCATTCTCCTCTCCTTTCTCCCCCAGTTCCTCTCCTTTGTTTTGCACACCATGGTCAGAGGCTTCATCCACTCAGCTGTTGGAGGGCTTTACGCTGCTGTGTGAGTGTCTAAGCTGATTGTGATGTAAAGCTGGAAACACCGTAACAGCCTCTGTAGCAGAGGAGATAGATGTCGTTGGGAAGATGGCATGGCGATAACAGTGTGCATATTTGTCTTCAGGTACCCGTCAGGCCAGTTCGGGACCCTTACAGGAATGCAGTCTCTGATTAGCGCTCTCTTCGCCCTGCTCCAGCAACCACTCTTTATGGCCATGATGGGACCGCTAAATGGAAATCCACTCTGGGTATGATATATTATGATACAGTGCAGAAGTTACAGACCGGCCCTTCATTTATTCGTTTTCCAGTGGTGAAGAAGGAAAGAACATTTGCACTGGAATGCCAAAGTCTGAGACGTGAAGTAAGATTTGTAATTGGCATTAACTGGATTGTGAGAAGCAAAAACAGCAACCAAATTCTAAGACAGAACTTTGGAGATGTGGGAGGATATCCCTGGAAAACTGAAAGCAGGTCTTCTTGGACACACTAAATATTAGAGCTGTACCCAACTCTTTGTCAGTCGAATCGGATTTGCCCGTCCTAGTCGACGATTCGACTATTCGTTCGCGTTTTTTCTCCATGTACATTATCTAGTAACCAGTAAATCAATCTGCATATGGTTCAGATCTGACATCCTCCTCATTTAGAAAGTCAGCAGAGTCACAGGGACATGTTTCTGAACTAAAAGAGGCGGGGCTTATGATGATCGATCTGAACTGGAGCCTTTAGTTACAGGATACAGCGCTGGGCAGCAGCGCTACTTATGCTAAACATTAGCGCTTATAGCTTATAGTCTTTTTAATTTAACTTCTAACAGCTTCTTCAGTAGGAGGACCCTTCGTCTTTCATCTCTCATAAATAATGAACTGCTAAATAAAACCAGATTAGTCCATATTTATTTTTAGATGAAAAGAAGAATGGTAAACCTGAAACCGTTTATTATATCACCTGCGCTGAAATCATTCTCTCTCGTTTGTCAGCAGGCGTATTAAGTGACTGTACTTATCCTTAAATAAAGATAATCTCAGCTGTAGAGGAATAAATAAACATATCTGTAATTTAGGTTCTAAAATAATGGAATTATAATAAAACAAACGTCTTCGCTCCGTTTCTCCTTCACCGCAAACAGCCGTTACTTCTAAACCAAAAGTCAGCTCACTCGTTTGGAGCAGTGTTGGATGTCTGACTGAATGACGAGCAGAATTCGGTTTAATTTGTTCAGATCCTCTTCTTCGAAAGCTCCTCCAAACTTTCTCTGAGACATCGCTTCACCCGTGTCTCTCAGCTTCACAGCTTCCTTAGCGGTGAACCGCCAGCGCACGTCGTCACGTGGATTAAATTTTTTAACAAGGATACGTCAGAGCCCAGCTAGACCTTTAATATATATTTATTATTCCCCTTTAATAATTATTAAAACGTATTTTTACATTCTTAAAGTTCTTGTGCATTTCTGTAAGCTTTAGTCTGTTTTACAGGGAAAAAAAGGTCACTGTTGTGAGTCGTCTTGAAGGGTCTCAGTCGACTTAAAGGGTCGCTGACTGACGATTCAAATCGTCGACTTCTAGAGGGCAGCCCTACTAAATATTTTAAAAATGTTATATTACTCCATTTAGTTATTAAACTAATCAGAAATGGTTTCTGTGTACATTTCTGCATTTTTTCTTCATGATGAAAAATTAATAACTTAATTATAAATATATAGTATTATATAAATGAAACTAACGAAATCTTCAGACTTTGGCATAGTACTGTTAAACTTCACACAGTACAGTACTGGATATTTCATCGTGCAGTATTGTATCTGTACATGGATGCCAGGTATCAATATTACATTAAATAAACATTAAATGTAAGGTTTTCATGACTGTGTCAGTCAGTCGGTCTGCTTGGCGCCCCCTCATTTTGCTGCAATAAAATAATTAACTGCCTTAGACAGTTACAATAACTAAAGTGAGATGAACAGTCTGAAAAATTTCTCACTGACGGTGACAAAATCTCCAGTTAGAAGAAGGTACACATCTGCATATATCACAGTTTTTATTTATAACTGTAAATTAGTATAAACAGAGATTTTGTGATTAGTATTGTAAATATTTATAGCCTAGTGTTTGTATTGAAGTACTGTAAGGCCCTACGCACCTACGTTTTTTACTCACCTTCACACCTGTGAAAATGTGATGTGACCTTAAAAGTGATTCGATTTGATTTGATTTGGTAATATATCACATTATATGTTGAGGCATATCGCAATATTTGTAATATTGCTTCCCACCCCTAACAAACGTCTGTGACTGTTATCGTTATAAGGTATAAAGTGCTAAAATATGTATATATATCCTAAAAAATGGCTTCTGTAAAGACATTTCTTCATTTCTCCCTCTTCTCCTTTCTGTCTCCCCATCCAGGTGGACGTGGGACTCCTCGCCCTCAGCGTGCTGGGCTTCCTGCTGCCTCTCTACCTGCTGTGCTTCCGGAAAACGCTCCGTAACAGGAGGAAGCAGAAGGAAAACGACTCCAAGATCTACCTCAAAATCAACGGCAGCGACAAAACCGAAGCCTTCGTCTAGAATCCAGCCAGGCGCATACAGGGAAACAAAGACATGAGAGTAAACGAGAGAAGCTGACATTATAAAACTACACACACGGATAGATGCTTTCCTCTCCTAGAGGCGCATCGAACTGATAATGTTGTCATGGAAACTGACAACTGTTAAGCCATCATTGTGGACAACAGCGAAGAGAGAGAAACACACAAACCTCATCAGTTAAATAAACAAAAGAAGTGGAATTAGCCAATTAGTTTCAGTGGGGAATTTTCCGGTGGAGAAAACCAGAAGCCTGCATGTTTCTTCTCCTTGCACACGTGCTGCCTGACTCTTGGCACCTTAAAGACATGCAGTGGGGAGTCAGTCAGAGAGTGGGAAGAAACCGGCAAACGGCCAGTCCAGCGTCTGTAGAAGTGCCTCAGCCCTGTGTGATGATGTAAAGTCCCTCAGACGTTTCCTTTTTAATTTATTGCCATCGTTTGTTTTATATCTGTAGGTTTCAACAAGGTGCTGCAACACCATAGCTGAATATACCGTGCTTGTTATTTCAGAGCCTTTTGTGCTAGTCTCATTCAGCAATAGCACAGCCAAGTCGCAGCTCAAACCCATACTGTGCCTTAAACAGGTGCCTGGCCATGAAATGGCTGGCCTTTGTCGCCCCCTAGGGCTGAAGGAGGGAAATGCTGGACAGCTTGAGACATGCTCACAAAACCTCTCCAGCTGTACTGTTATGGAAAATTAAGATCCTTGCTATGATAACGACAGAAGCAGAAATGCAGAGTTCCACAGAGTCACATGTGGGTTGTTGGTCCCTTTCTGTAGCAGTCTGCATGTCAAACATTGATGTCATGTAGGATGTGTTCTACAGGGGGCTCTAAAGATGGCTTTACACTGACGGTTATGCAGGTCGAGGCTGAAGTGAGTTTTCAGGGGAACCACAGCACTTTTACCGCACATGCCTTAAATCCTCGATGACTCATGTTCCATCGCTTTTGTTATCCTCCATACAAGCGTTCTGTTTCTGCTTTACAGAACGCACGGGTTGATTTTATGTGTTGATGCTGTTTAATGTTAAGTACATAGGGTGTTTATTAAGGTGGAAACCATGCTGATGCCGGGCGTGCAGGTTTTTTGTGACTAATGGAGGAAAAGGTGTGTTTTGATGGTCAGAGCTATATATTTATTTGTTTTATTTCTTCATTTGGAAGCCTATAAGTAAAGAAATCATACCTTACTGCTTTTCGTTTAATAACCACTTGTCAAGTTTTGTGTTGAAGTACTGCATTTTGTTCCTGTAGGCTTTACCTGCGAGAGTAGCATTAAATAAATATTACCTTCCTCTCGTTTGCTTTGTCTTATAGGTCATTATTTGTACAGGTCAGCTATTGTGCTTCCATACTGAAGCAGGCAATGTCTGTACTACAAGTCTGTAAAAGCTTCTCATAAAATCCTGCTCTCTTGCTTCACTGGGATGTAAACAGTCAGTGGTGGTTCACGTAGTGGCTGGATGTGAGATGCCCTTTTTAGAGAGCTTTAGTTTTCTCTACAGTGGTGGCGAAAACCTCTCTAGAGGGCCACATACAGGAACCAGGGGGCAAACAAACAGGGACAGCCATCTTATCCACAATCCGTAATGTGCAGAGAGCTTAGAGGCGCCTTCTTTTTGTAATGGTGATGGTGGTAAAATGGTGGCAAAGCTGCGAAGCTTTCTTATATAGCCTTACAACTGCCTTCCGGTGACACTCCGCCATGAATGCAGTTTCTTATAATCTCTAAAACACTGTAAGGCATCCAGCAGTGGGTTTGCAACCCATTGCACCCAATAACTTGGTATGAGGTAGCTTTTAGAGGCATTAAAGGAGCAATATGTATTTCTTCAGCTTAAAAAAAACAAATTATCAACAGAATGTGACAAAGTAACAGTTTTGAAAGCATGTCAAAGACATATATGTATATTGTTGCAGAGCTATCTTCTGAAGTTAGCATGCTAACCAGCTATACTACCACTGCTATTTACATTAGTGGCAATAGTTACTGTAGTGTTGAGTTGGTTTAGTCCAGCATGAGAAGATAAAGAAGTAGTACTGCCCAGATGGCACATACTGACTGCAATTATTGCCTTCTGTTGTTGGAATATGAATTCACAGGTTGCTTTATTTTACAGATCGTTCCTTTAAACTCCTCAGACATCTGGTTCCCATCACCACCTCTGTGAAGAATTATGACTCTGGCTCTAGTTTCTCTAAAACAGAACATTTCACATCAAACCACGTTTGCTTATATCTTAATAATTTGATTATGCTGAAATGTTTAAAACACAGAGTGCACCTTTAAGTGATAAACTTTCACTACACTAGTCTCTGAGTGAAAGAGAGTTTTGTTCAGGGTTGAGAGAAAGAGACTGAGTAACTATAATAATCAGAGGATGCTGCTGGCTACAGATGTGCTATAAATAGAGGCCAGCTTTGCTGTAGTGTTACATAATTTCTGGCAGATTATTGCTGGTGGAGATGTATAACTCCTGAGGCTTGTGGTCCGTGCTCAGCCTGGCCGGAAACTGGTCAACCAACGAGAGGCCGACGGTGATTACGTCACGGGAGGGCGGGAGGGAGGGGCACCGCTTAGAACGTCCGAGTTTCTGAAAATATCAGCTCCGACCACCATCGGAGTGGACCTCTCCCGCAGACCCCGCCCACTTCACTAAGATTGGCTCTCATCAAGAGCAGTCCGCCAATCCTAGCGCGGGGGGCGTGGGGTTTGGGTGAACTCTGGTGGCTGCGGAGGGGAGGTGTGTTTGTGTGTGTGTGTGTGTGTGTGTGTGTGTGTGTGTGTGTGTGTGTACAGCCAATCCTAGCTAAAAGGGGCGGGGCTTGTCAAAATATGGGTGGAGAAAAATAGCTAATAAATAGCGTAACGTACAAGAAGTCCTCTCGTTTGACGTCACGCAGCCTACGTCAGGGGTTGTGGCTCCGGTGACTGCCCCCTCGGCCCCGCTCGGAAGGGAAAGAGAGAGAGATAGAGTGAGAGGGAGAGAGAGAGAGAGCTAAATAAATAAAAAAATAAAAACACGGCGCCTAGAATGACATAGAGGCAAGCGGCTCAAGCACGAGAGACTGGACCTGAGAGACAACTGCGCTCGTGCTGCTCACGACCACCATCATCCGACCAGCAACAGAGGCAGCGGAAAATGCTGATCAAAGAATTGTAAGTGTCTCTGTTTTATTACCCTCCTGTACTGCTGGGACGGGAGCTGTGGGGCTGAGCGAGGCCATGGCGACGCCGTGAACCTGACTCGTATCTGCTGATGTGAGGTGACCCTCTCTCGGCGCAGACTAACCCCCCTCCAGGCTGTGCGCTCGGGCTACGTCTGTCCGCCTCAGGTCTGATCTAATCTCTGTGGCAGAGGGGTCGAGGGCTTGTTTTTGAGCTCTCCCGGGTTTAATCCTCTTCAAATTCGAGGCAGCATCCGAGGTGCGATTTAGCGGCGTCCTCCTGATGCTGCTGCTGCTGCTCCGCGGCGGTGAAGGTGAACCCATCCCAGTTCTTCCTAAAGTCACGCCATTTTTCAGCAAACAGTCCGGTATTTTGTGATGCTCTGTAGCCCGAGCTGTGGGGTCAGCCTCGCGCAGAGGCTGTGATGTGATGTGTTCAAGGTTCAGCCTGCCGGCATCTTACCGATGATGCCTTGGAGGAGTGGAGGCGTTCCCTAATGAAGGTCATTTCTGAGGCGCGTGCTCGGTTTAGGTGAACTTGAGATATGATTTCTAACCCGTGTAGAAAGGCGCTACTCAAACCTGAGGCATCCTCGGTGTCTTATGTAATGCTGAGAGGCCTGGCGCCGGTACCTGCCAGCAACCGGCAGTGGAGCCATTAGTGCTGGGTGTATTTGTACTCTTCTCTACCCAAACAACCTGTTAAAGTGTACTTCTATGGAGAGTGCTCTGCTTTGTGATATTATTAGAGAGGTGGGCTATGACCCAGGAGGAGCACACTTAGCTGGGACCACCATTCAGCCCTCGAGCTACACTCCGCTTACTAACACAGCTCTGCGTAGTTTTTTTCCCACCCGTTTCCGGACACAAGCGCCGCCCACCCCGGCGCGGATTGGCTCCTAAGCAGTCCGCCGAGCATTCGAAGCCAATCCTCGCCCGGGTGTTGGGATACTGCCAGCCAATCAGCGAAGCGCACAGGACTAGTGGACATACAATAGGCTAGGGTTATTAAGAGTAGGACCTACTGAGCCTATCCTATCGCGAGAGGAGCCAGTCCGGCGGGGCTTGCCAGAAAACAGGTGGGGAATAAAAGGAAATAAATAAATTAATACAGAAATAAATAAATAATAATAAAACACTACCACCACCGGCTGCCCACATCGTCAGAGGCTTTATTTCATCGTTTCCTTCAGTGAAGACTTAAAGGTCACGAGCCAGAGATGAAAGCCATAGCGATATGGACAGTTATTGATATTTAATGATGATGTGTAATCATGGTTATGTCTCTACGGTTAAGGACTGCTAGCAGAGCTCTTCCTCCCCAGCAGGCCTTCAGAGTGAGCGCTGTCCATGGTACCTGATTATGCACTGCTGGGAACACGGTTTTCCAATGCTGTTCACGGAGAGCTCTCCAACCTCCAGATTATGCATGGAAGCGAATGCCATGGCTTGACTCCTGCTGCATCCTTCACCAACCTGTGTTAATTCGCTACAGGTCAAGGTCACAGAAGTTACGCTGTGCATATGATGATGGATCAGGCTTAGTGAAGCGTCCGTCTGTGTTGAGGTGAAACAGGAGGCTTTGCTCCGACCTCTAGTGCTGGGTCGCCGTGACCTACTTCACCTCACACCTGAGACATGCTGTTTGGTGGATAGCACTGTCAGAACACACTGGGCATCGACCGGCTAGCTGCACGAATAGCACCCAGAAAGAATCAACCCTCAGGAATGAAACTTGGTGGTTAGGTTTGGCATCATAAGACACGTGAATGATTCAAGTCTTATGTGATGTAAGCAAGGACCGGGCCTTATCGCGGTACCTGACCGACCCACAGCCAGGATTGCAGATATTCATTGAGCAGTGATGCTTTCTATGAGTCATCCTCTTAGTGCCAGCAGTATTGGCAGATGGTTGCTTGGCGCAGGACTACATGCACACAGACTATTACGACAACTGCCCTTAACACCACACCAAAGACTCCAATGGTGTCGTGCCAGACCATCATCAAGTGACTCAGAATGGCAGAGGGTTACCTTTATTGATGAGTCCCGTATTTGTCTTGGTGGAGATGACCAACCAATCTGTGTGCTGAGGCACTGTGGTCAGCGCCAAGATGAAGGGGTGGTTGTCACATGTCACTTCAGCCATACTTCAAATTCTACATGAACTGTGTGAGGATATTCATATTCATATACATGTATAATAAATATAGACTTATATGTACACACACACACACACACACACACACACACACACACACACACACACACACACATTATATATATATATATATTAACATCAGCAACTGTGCACCAGGAGCTCCATGACATGGGTTTCTTTGGCTGAGCACCTGGAGCAGGGTAGATGTGATGAAGCACACTTCTCTGTCTGGCAGTCTGATGGACGAGGCTGGGTTTGGTGAATGGCAGGAGAACGGTACCTGCCCTAATGCTTCTGCAGACCAAGACATTTTGAACAATCGTGAGCTTCAAACTGTATAGTAACAGTTTGTGAAAGACCCTTCTAGCAAGACTGTGGCACAAGAGCCCAAAGCAAAGTCAATAAAGACATGTTTGGGTGAGTTTGGTGTAAAAGAACTTGATTGGACATGCACAGAACCCTGACCTCAGTCCCATCAAACATCTTTTGGGATAAACTAGAACAGAGATTGCATGTATTATATGTATTATACACTACATTGGCCTACCTGTAAAATGATTAAGCTTGTGAGTCGCTCTGGATAAGAGCGTCAGCTAAATAATGCTGTAAATGTATACATACATACATATATATATATATCCAGAGCGACTCACAAGGTTAATCATATTACAGGTAGGCCATTGTAGTGTTAGAAGTCTTGCCCAAAGACTCTTATTGGTGTAGCACAGCATAGTTACCCAAACTGGGAACTGAACCCCAGTCTCCCACATGTAGTGGTGGCTCCTTGGCGGGTAGTGGTGTTATCTGCTGAGCTACACCAACCACATATAAATGTGTGTGTGTGTGTGTAATGTATATATATTAATATGGAGTAGGTCCCCCTTTTACATCTACAGCAGCTTCCACTCTTTCCTCTTTTTATCAAGAGCTTGTCTGTAGGAGGTCTTGCCCATTCATCCAGAAGAGCATTTGTCAGACATTGATGTTGGACGAGAGGGCTTGGCCTGCAACCCCCCTTCTAGTTCATCCCAAAGATGTTTGATGGGACTGAGGTCAGGGTTCTGTGCATGTCCAGTCAAGTTCTTTCACACCAAACTCACCCAAACATGTCTTTATTGACTTTGCTTTGGGCTCTTGTCATGCTGGGTAGGTCTTTCCCAAACTGTTACTATACAGTTTGAAGCTCACGTTGTTCAAAATGTCTTGGTCTGCAGAAGCATTAGGGCAGGTACCGTTCTCCTGCCATTCACCAAACCCAGCCTCGTCCATCAGAGTGCCAGACAGAGAAGTGTGCTTCATCACATCTACCCTGCTCCAGAGTCCAGTGGCAGAGTGCTTTATGTCACCCAGTCTGATGCCTGGCATCGTGCTTGGTGATGTAAGGCTGCATGCAGCTGCTCAGCCAAAGAAACCCATGTCATGGAGCTCCTGGTGCACAGTTGCTGATGTTGATGTCAGAGGAGGTTTGGAGCTCTGCGGTTACTGAGTCAGCAGAGCGCTGGCCACTTTCACGCACTTTACACCTTTAACTTTACGAGGTCTGACACTTCACGTCTGAGCTGCTGTGGTTCCTAAATGCTTCCACTTTTCAGTAATACCACTCACAGTCGATCGAGGAATATACAGGAGGGAAGAAGTTTCATGAACTGACTTGCAACAGTGGCATCCGGTCACAGTAGCAGACTGGACTTCAGTGAGCTCTTTAGAATGATACATTCGTCCACACATGTTTGTGAACACTGGGTTTTCGAGTTTTGACATGATTTAAAAGTTACTCCGTCCCTTACATTGGTGGAGGAATCAAATGGAAAACGAGTTTTTAGCGTACCAAACACGTTTTGCTTGATCCTTTTAAACACCAAACAGAAGCTGAGCTTTGTAGCGTCCAGAGTCCAGAAGATTAGACTAGCATAGCATTGGTGATTTAGCGGTGCATTAAGAACTGATTAACCACTGTGGGGCAGAAAATTCAGGATTCTAGACCTAGATGATCTATCTATCTATCTATCTATCTATCTATCTATCTATCTATCTATCTATCTATCTATCTATCTATCTATCTATCTACCAATACTGTATCTATTTGTACTGCCTATCTATTAGCCCTATCTATCTATTAGCACCGTCCATCCATTAGCCCTGTCTGTCTATTAGCACTGTCTATTAGTATTCCTGTTTATCTATTACCTCTGTCTATATATTAGTCCAATCTATTAGCATGTCTATCTATTAGGACTGTCTGTCTATCAGCTATGTCTATTTAGTAGCCTTGTCAATCTCTTATCTCTATCTATCTCTTATCCCTGTCTATCTATTAGCCCTGTCTAGCTATTACCTCTGTTTATATATTAGCCCAATCTATTAGCATGTCCTTCTATTAGCACTGTCTATCTACTAGCCCTGTCTATCCATTATCTCTATCTATCTCTTATCCCTGTCTGTCTATTAGCCATGTCTATCTACTAGCCCTGTCTATCCATTATCTCTATCTATCTCTTATCCCTGTCTGTCTATTAGCCATGTCTGTCTACTAGCCCTGTCTATCTAGTAGCCCAGTCTATTAGCATGCCTATCTATTAGCACTGTCTATCTACTGGCTTTATCAATATACATCATATAAAAAAGAAACAACATGAAACATCACAGAAATATATCGTTCATATTATGTATTATGGATATCAGTGATCGTAAATTGGACTGAACAGCTGCATGTGTCATTATAAAGAGATCTATCTGTCTATCTGTTCAGGCCTCTTATGTTAAGACTGTATATACGGCAGAATCTAGCATGGTCCAAAGCCCGTTTAACCGTACATGCAGCACCTTTAATTTCACACTAACACATAATACACTAACACATAATACACTAACACATAATACTTAGCTAAAGGCGCTATTTGTAACCTGCTTCGGCCCTGTGAGTGAAACAATAAGCAAATCCTGCTTAAGCAGCCAAGCACTGCGATTCAGGGAGACATCCATAATGCAGAAGGACTCCTTGGTGTTATGGGAGCAGAGCACAGCAGATAAGACATCGGATCTCCCATCGTGACCGTTAGTCCTTATACAGAGCGTACAGGCACTCGGACAGGCAAGGTGACTCCGCTGTTAGCCACTTACAGGAAACAGCACATCACACCACCTGCAATCTTTAGACTCCTGCTGTCTGAATCCCTCTCTCTCTGTATGAGTGCAAGGGGTCAGCTCGGTTTGCCCAACGTAGTCACCATATACCATGCCTCAGTAGTTCAGCCATGTATGGCAGGGCAGCCACAAAAGGGATACAGTGCAGCGCTCGTGTCATAAGACGGAGCTGGAGAGTCTAAAGTCACTGAAGCCGCTGGTGTCGTCTTACTCCTGAAGAGTATTGATGAAAAATGCAGAATGAGCCACAGCCAGCTGCCACTCTGAAACAGCACCAGGAAAGCAACAGGGCTCGTTCAGAGTTTTGGAGAGCCAGCCTGTCCAGGAACAGTAGTCTGCAATAAACACATCAGGGCTTTGATGACAGAACAAATCACATTACTGAGCATGCCACTATTTGATATACACTCATTATCAAAAGAACAGTTGCACCCAGAAGGAAGTGTGGGATTGCAGTGCTACTGGGGAGGAAGATAAAGGTTACCTGGGACAATAAATGACTGATATGGGGAATATTCTTAGAGCTACACATACAGACGTAGTGTGCATCGGACCGCCAGGTTTGCTCATGCAACATGCCAGACTCAGCATAGAGGTTCCTAATGGTGTCCTGTGATAATCCATCCCATGCAGCTTGAATATTCTCACACAGTTCCTGCAGGTGTTGCGATAGGGGTGGAGGTGGAGTGACACCAGGCCCTGTGATGGATGTGTAATGCGTGACAAAGACAACGATGGTGCCGACCACGGGGCCTCCACACACAAACTCCTTGGTATATCCACCAAGACCAAAACAAGACTCGTCACTACAGATGACTGTCCATGACTGTCAGTCCATGACCGTCTGGCATGACACCACTGCAGTCTTTAGTGACTTTGGCATAATGTTAAGAGCAGTCATCGTAACAGTCTGTGTGCAGATAGTCCTGCGTGGTGCAGCTCTCTGCCAGCGGTGCTGGCGCTAACAGGAAGACACCACTGCTCACTGAATGTCTGCAGTCCTGCCTGTTGGGTCAGTCAGGTACAGCGATAAGGTCCATCCTTGCTTACATCACCTGCATGACCCAGCGACCCAACTTGAATCATATACACCTCTCACCATGCTAGACCAATCCACCAGCTTATATTCCTGTGGGTTGACGGGTGCAACTATTTTATGATAAGGGGTTTAAACTCACTAGTCAGCTTTATCCACAGGATGACGCTTTAAGCTTGATGTCAGTAAGTCACTGGTGTTTTGATTATGACACTAACAACATGGACGCCTCTAAGAAGACAACCGATGAGGAGCCTGGTAGTTTTGGGGTCTGTATCTCTGGTTTCCTGAAAGCAAGTGATGCGATTTCTCATGACTTTAAAGATTAGATGTTGCATTTGGGGTGCAGTATCTACAATGCCCTACAATGCCCCTTGGTATTCATGTCAGCTCCAAGGTGATATAAGCTTTAATGGTTTCAAAATATTGGGTTTAATGAGTCCTCTTCTGGAATAGTTCTTTTCTCTGGACCTCGTGGGGGCTACGTCAAATACAAATTTGCAAGATTCCAGTCCGTATCACTGGTTTCCTGAATGGTAGCACAGCAACGCTCGTTTTTTGGAGTGTGAGAAATGCCCCCTGGTATTCAGGGGGTCCCATGTCGCCTACAAACTCTCATCGTGATGATCGAGCTCCAGTGGCATCAAATTTCCTAACAATTTTTCCGGAAATGCTCTTTGGAGTTAGTAGTGTGGTTTTCCAAACACTTCAGGGAGCACTCCTGTGGAATCTTAGCCCATACCTTATAGCCAATGGCCTCCAGTTTACTAATGCTCTTGGGTTTGCCTGCTGCAACCACCTTCTTCAAATCCCACCAAACATTTTCTATGAGGTTCAAGTCAGGACTTGTTCTGAAACGAAGCCTTGGTGGACTTCATCGGTCCAGTGATGCACAAGCTTCAGCTTCAACGTTAGGCAGAGTTCTTTTCAGCATAAGCTTCATTCTTCCTCCTCCAGATACACCCATAATCCATAGGCCTGAAAAGTTCCAGGTTTGCTTCATCGCTCCACTGAACAGAATCCCAAAACCTCTGTGCCTTATTTTTATGTTTTTGAGGTATTTTGACGTTTCTGGTGCTTCTGAGTCAGTAGAAATGATTGTCTCGGGCATGTTTGGGCATGGAGACCTTCAGCGTTTAGTAAGTGCCTTACTGTGCACACTGAAACCTCTCCGCCTGCTGCCACTACATCTTGCTGCGGGCCTTTGGCAGTCATTCGAGGGTTTTGACCACCTGCCTCTTTTGGAGTCTGGAGGCAGCTGGTGATAGCTTCCTCTTTCTGACATGTCCAGGTAGTGTAGCCAGTGTTCCTTTAACTTTATGAACTATGCTTCCAACTGTATCTCTTCCTATCAGCTCTCCTAAGCCTCTCAGCCATATATCTAACATGCACCCAAACAGCACAGTCCATAACCCCCGGCCAGTCCAGCCAGTTGTGTTTTATCTCCAGCACACCTGGTGCAGCTAATGAAGTGCTTGATTAGTTGCACCAGGTGTGCTTGAGAAAACTGATTTGCGAATGTGCTCTAATGAGGGATTCTATTCAGGGACTAACTCTAAAATTGTTATTGTTATTGTTATATTGTTATTGTTATATAAATTGTTATTGTTTGATTGGTTTATTGCAAGAAGCTGTTATAGGGTGAAATAAATTTGGTTGCAACTGTAATTAAAATTGCTGAGCTATGAAGGACCATTTAGATGGGCCAGTTACGACAGCGCCACCTTGGGGCAGACTATTGCTGTGGCTCTCGTTAGTTAATAACAGAAGACCGAAGCTTACAGTTTTGTGGGTGGAAATGATGAAACGTGGATCATTTCTTGAGCTGGTATTTGAGCATTGATCTTTACCCCAATAAAAAGCATAAATCATAAGTTTATTTTTATGGAGCCCTGAGGAGCTTAATTTAGAAACATTCAGGTGTTTCACACCCACGACTTTATCAAATAATTTGCATATCATATATGTGCATATCATGCAGCCGTGCAAATGATTATTATGGGTAACATATCTATGTAATTTTCTACATTTGGTGCATGAAGTGTTGATACTTTAAATTTGGACAGTAAAATCAGCATAACTGAAATAAATCTACTGTCATATATGCACCAGTCTGACAGATCAAATTATGATCCCACAGTGATAGAACTATTTTAGAAATTATGACTACAGACTTTCTTTTTTTAAATGACATGCTATGGTCTATTTAAGTCAAATGCATTAACAGACATATTAGTAAGCTAATATTTTTACAGATATACATAGCTAATAGCGTACTCTCTGTTGGAATGTGGTAGTCTATTGGAACGTGATGTTTACCCCTAACCTCTAAAACACACTAAGTGCTGTTTGGAGTTCGGTAGTGGGGTTTCCACATGCTTGTAGCAGCACTCCTGAGGAATCTTAGCCCATACCTGATAGACAACGGCCTCCAGTTCAGGAATATTCCTGGGTTTGTGTGCTGTGACCATCTTCTTCAATCCCCACCAAAGATTTTCTTTTGGTGGTCAAGTCAGGTGACTGTGCTGGCCTCTCCAGAATCTCCCAGAACATGTTCTGAAACTAAGCCTGGGTGGACTTTGAGGTATGCTTGGGATCATTGTCCCGCTGAATGGATTTTCAACTCTGACTTTGCATTTGGTGATTGTATTTTTGCCACATGTCCGTCCTACAACTGTAAACCCAGAGAGAATCAGGAATAGTCTACTATAAAAAATATTCCATTTTAATAAAATTTTGTTCAGCAGGGCACCATTCAGTTTTTGATATTAGCTCACAATTTTTTTAATGCATTTTTGATTTATTGCTTAAAGAAATCAAGAGTAAAATGCACATAAAGTCATTTTTGAACACTCTTATATATATTATAATTTCGGACCTGCACTAATGAGAGAGGTGGACATGCTTATTATGTTTTCCATGCAACAAAAATGCTTTCCTGGTTTCAGTCCTGTTGCTATCTAGATCTGCATCTGAGCTGAGCTTCAGCTGGCAGTGATGCTCATTCTCTGCTGCATGTTTTATCATTTCTTCCCCTCGGCTCAGACTTTTGTTGTTCACTCAAGGTCGTAAAGTCTCACTGGGTTCTTGTCAGTGTTAGCAAACTAAAGTGACAACAGCAGCTCTTCCTGTTACCCATGAATACTATTCATAATAAGACCACAATAACAGAACGCTAGGAGGGGAACTGAAATTGAATTAGCATATCACGAAACTTTCATGGAGGCACTAGGGGTAGGATGTGTACTGGTATAAAAATGAAGGCCAGTGTGATGTTGTCACTTTACGTGGGTTGTGCTATATTGTGGATATGGCAATAACCACTGATTGGATTTATTCATAATGCTTGATTGAAGAAATAAATCTGCTCCAATCCTATAAAATGTCCAGTCTGAAATATCCCCCATTCACATCAGTGCTGTGGTTTGGACTGTATTTCTTTTGGGGGCTAGTCGATGGATGAATAGATTTAATTTGAGTGCAATATATTATTTCTATATTGTGAAATGAATTTGTGTTCCTCTAACCCTGGGCTTTTTGAGCAGTTTTGGGACATGCAGCCTTGATGATCATGGAAGAATCAGAAATAATTACTGAAATCTAAAGTGTAGGTTCTTAGAACACTTCGCTTCAGTCTTGTTGTTTCTATCTAATTGAAATCCTTATGTTTTTACTAATCCTGAAGGGATCTGGACCATCCGTCATCAGAAATGATCGTGATATTGATAACGAGTCGTGTTACATAATAATGACAGTAAAGGTCAAGTAGGTCATGGTAATGACATAAGGGTAGACAAGTAAGTTATGGTCATGATAGTTAGAGTAGGTTATGGTAGTGACGGTGAAGGTAGAGTAGGTTATGGTAATGTCAATGAGGGTAGAATAAGTTATGCTAATGATGGTTAAAGTACAGTAGCTTATGGTAGTGACCGTGAAGGTAGAGTAGGTTATGGTAGTGACAGTTGGATAGAGTAGGTTATGGCAATGACAGTGAGGGTAGAGTAGCTTATGGCAGTGACAGTGAAGGTAGAGTAGGTTATGGTAGTGATGGTGAAGGTAGAGTGAGTTATGGTAGTGACTGTGAGTGACGGTGAAGGTAAAGTAGGTTATGGTAATGACAGTGAGGGTAGAGTAGCTTATGGCAGTGACAGTGAAGGTAGAGTGGGTTATGGTAGTGACGGTGAAGGTAGAGTGGGTTATGGTAGTGATGGTGAAGGTAGAGTGAGTTATGGTAGTGATGGTGAAGGTAGAGTGGGTTATGGTAGTGACGGTGAAGGTAGAGTGGGTTATGGTAGTGATGGTGAAGGTAGAGTGAGTTATGGTAGTGATGGTGAAGGTAGAGTGGGTTATGGTAGAGATGGTAAAGGTAGAGTGAGTTATGGTAGTGACTGTGAAGTGACTGTGAGTGACGGTGAAGGTGGAGTGGGTTATGGTAGTGATGGTGAAGTTAGAGTAGGTTATGGTAGTGATGGTAAAGGTAGAGTGAGTTATGGTAGTGACTGTGAGTGACGGTGAAGGTAGAGTGGGTTATGGTGGTGACGGTGAAGGTAGAGTGAGTTATGGTAGTGATGGTGAAGGTAGAGTGGGTTATGGTAGTGATGGTGAAGGTAGAGTGAGTTATGGTAGTGATGGTGAAGGTAGAGTGGGTTATGGTAGAGATGGTAAAGGTAGAGTGAGTTATGGTAGTGACTGTGAGTGACGGTGAAGGTGGAGTGGGTTATGGTAGTGATGGTGAAGTTAGAGTAGGTTATGGTAGTGATGGTAAAGGTAGAGTGAGTTATGGTAGTGACTGTGAGTGACGGTGAAGGTAGAGTGGGTTATGGTGGTGACGGTGAAGGTAGAGTGAGTTATGGTAGTGACGGTGAAGGTAGAGTGAGTCATGGTAGTGACTGAGTGACAGTGGCGGTGACAGACATACCTGTCTGTTACCGTAATCATGGTGAAGGTAGAAGAAGTTATGATAAGGATGGTAGTAATATTAGGATAGTGTAGGGTATGGTAGTGACAGTGAAGGTAGAGTAGGTTATGGTAGTGACGGTGAAGGTAGAGTGAGTCATGGTAGTGACGGTGAAGGTAGAGTGAGTTATGGTAGTGATGGTGAAGGTAGAGTGAGTTATGGTAGTGACGGTGAAGGTAGAGTGAGTTATGGTAGTGATGGTAAAGGTAGAGTGAGTTATCGTAGTGACTGTGAGTGATGGTGAAGGTAGAGTGGGTTATGGTGGTGACGGTGAAGGTAGAGTGAGTTATGTTAGTGACGGTGAAGGTAGAGTGAGTTATGGTAGTGACGGTGACAGACATACCTGTCTGTTACCGTAATCATGGTGAAGGTAGAAGAAGTTATGATAAGGATGGTAGTAATATTAGGATAGTGTAGGGTATGGTAGTGACGGTGAAGGTAGAGTGAGTTATGGTAGTGACGGTGAAGGTAGAGTGAGTTATGGTAGTGACGGTGAAGGTAGAGTGAGTTATGGTAGTGACGGTGAAGGTAGAGTGAGTTATGGTAGTGACGGTGAAGGTAGAGTGAGTTATGGTAGTGATGGTGAAGGTAGAGTGAGTTATGGTAGTGATGGTGAAGGTAGAGTGAGTTATGGTAGTGACGGTGAAGGTAGAGTGGGTTATGGTAGTGACGGTGAAGGTAGAGTGAGTTATGGTAGTGACGGTGAAGGTAGAGTGAGTTATGGTAGTGACGGTGAATGTAGAGTGGGTTATGGTAGTGACGGTGAATGTAGAGTGGGTTATGGTAGTGACGGTGAATGTAGAGTGGGTTATGGTAGTGACGGTGAATGTAGAGTGGGTTATGGTAGTGACGGTGAATGTAGAGTGGGTTATGGTAGTGACGGTGAATGTAGAGTGAGTTATGGTAGTGACGGTGAATGTAGAGTGGGTTATGGTAGTGACGGTGAATGTAGAGTGGGTTATGGTAGTGACGGTGAATGTAGAGTGGGTTATGGTAGTGACGGTGAAGGTAGAGTGGGTTATGGTAGTGACGGTGAATGTAGAGTGGGTTATGGTAGTGATGGTGAAGGTAGAGTGAGTTATGTTAGTGACAGTGAAGGTAGAGTGAGTTATGGTAGTGATGGTGAAGGTAAAGTGGGTTATGGTAGTGACGGTAAAGGTAGAGTGGGTTATGGTAGTGACGGTGAAGGTAGAGTAGGTTATGGTAGTGACGGTGAAGGTAGAGTGAGTTATGGTAGTGATGGTGAAGGTAGAGTGAGTTATGGTAGTGACGGTGAAGGTAGAGTGAGTTATGGTAGTGACGGTGAATGTAGAGTGGGTTATGGTAGTGACGGTGAATGTAGAGTGGGTTATGGTAGTGATGGTGAATGTAGAGTGGGTTATGGTAGTGATGGTGAAGGTAGAGTGGGTTATGGTAGTGACGGTGAATGTAGAGTGGGTTATGGTAGTGACGGTGAAGGTAGAGTGGGTTATGGTAGTGACGGTGAAGGTAGAGTGAGTTATGGTAGTGACGGTGAAGGTAGAGTGAGTTATGGTAGTGACGGTGAATGTAGAGTGGGTTATGGTAGTGATGGTGACGGTAGAAGAAGTTATGATAAGGATGGTAGTAATATTAGTATGGTAGGGTATGGTAGTGCTGGTAATGATGGCGGGAGTGGTGATAAATGTGCGGATGTGAAGATGTTTTCGTGCTTGCTCGTTTGTAATCTGCATTTCTTTCTCTTTTTGTTTCAGTCGAGTGATCCTACCCATTTCTGTGGAGGAGGTAAGTGTTAACTGAGCGCCGCTCTCTCTCCTGTGTGTGCATATGTGGTGTGAAGCAGCGTTTTAGCTGTGAATGCATTATGACTGCAGAAACATCATGCTTCTTCAGGATTTTACTTTGCTGGTGTACAAAGGCCCGGCTCTGCGGTTCAGAATGACTGGCTGCCAGTGAGCCGTGAGTCAGGCGGTACAGGGACTGAATCTTCTCATGCTGTGTGTTCCCTCTATATGCTGTTAAACAGAAGTAATGACTAACTCACTGCCTATCTGCGTGCCTGCCAGTGTTAAAAAGCTGTCTCAGCATTTCTAGTCTTATCAGCAATTCTCTCTCTCTCTCTCTCTCTCTCTCTCTCTCTCATTATTTAATATTCCAACTTTGGCTCCCTGTCTGGAAGACTGTTAACCTTTCCCCTCGTATTAAATATTGTATTCACTCTCTATTTTCCTCTATGCTTTGTCATACGGCTCTCTGCCCTCTTTATTTTGGCCCCTCATCGCCTCTTTATCTCCCATGATTCTCTCGGCTGTCATTCAAGTCAGTAGTTGCCTAGTGCTGAATAGCCAATGAGTTACCTGATACTACCTCTTTCTACCTCTCCCTCTCTCTCTCTCTCTCTGCCCCACCCTCAAGAAGCACATCCATGTTTGTCATGTTTCAGTCTTTATGCATCACTTAGTCTCTGTAACTTGACAGGAGATGTAAGTTCAAGTTAAGGCCTCATGATCTTATTCCCATGCATTGTGGACCATTTCATTATCTCATCGTGTCACACAGTGCAAAGTACTATAGCTTCAAGAAATCTGAAAAAAAAAAAACAAAACTGGAGTAATGTAGATACAAGTGTAGCACCCCCTTAACTCTAGGCTATGCTATATGAGTTAGGTGAGTTCGTGCTCTATTACTTTAATTATGAGCTGCTAATGCAAGAACCCGTCTGAATAATGTTTTACCTCAGTCATAATTTAGGTATAGCAATAATAATAATAATATTGTAAGTTACAATTCCAAATATATAATATACTCAGAATTTGCAGACTGATACACAACAACAATGTGGGCCCACTTTTACTCAGACTGTACCAGAAACCTTTAAAATGACCTGGTCAGGAATATTAAAATAAAAGAAAATAATTACGGGGTACCCCTTTAGTTCTCTGAGAGGGTCTCAAACGTGGCGGAAAGCAATGATATACATTCTGTTTTAAACATACAGAAATTCGTAATCAAAAGAATAGCTGCACCCAGATAGAAGTGTCAGACTGCAGTGCTATTGGGAAGGAAGATACGGGTTACCAGGAATAATAAATGATGATACATTAATACTGATATGGGTGATATTTATTGAGCTACACATACAGAAGAAGTGTCTCTCAGTATGGCAACATCTTAGACGTCTCGGCATGGAGCTGTAGAGGTTCCTACTGGTGTCCTGTGATAATCCATCCCATGCAACTTGAATATTCTCACACAGTTCCTGCAGATTGTGCAGGAGGGGTGGAGGTGGAGTAACACCAGACCTTCTGGCATGTGACAACAAGCTATCCATCCTGGTGCTGACCCTGGTGCCTCCATACACGGATTCGTTGGTCTTCCCCACCAAGAAAAAATGACCCATCGTCTTATGGAGTCACTCCATGACAGTCTGGCACGACATCATTGCAGCCTTTGGTGACGTTGACGTGGTGTTAAAGGCAGTCAGTGTTACGTACATGTAGTCCTACATTATGCAGATGTCTGCCAATGGTGCTGGCACTAACAGGGTGACTCATGGAGGGCATCACTGCTAGCTGAATGTCCGCAGTCGTGGCTATTGGGTCAGTCCAGTGAGGTGAGAAGTCCCTGCTTACGTCACATACGTGGCTGAGAGCGAAACTTGATTCATTCACATGTTTCATGATGTCAAACCTCACTAAGTTTCATTACTGTCGGTTGATTCCTGAGTGTGCATACAGTCGTTGATACACCCCTGCACAAATGACATGTTTTGTACCACATGGTCCACAGAGAACACTCATACACTCACCCTGGCCATTTTTCATCATGTTTATTGTTTCTATGGTGAATTTTGTTTCTATGTAGACCATACTTTATTTTTCCCCAATATAATAAATCCAGCAAATAGACCTGTGCATTAAATTGTGCTTGGTGTAGAGGATGTGTGAACTTCTCCATGAGAATGTACATATTACAGCTCTGGCTGTATTTAAATTGTAAGCTCAGTCTGCTCTTCCAGTCTGTGTCCCCATTGCTGGCATGTGAGAACACGGGTGACGAGGTCAGGAGAGCAGCCCCCTCCTCAGGCCACATTAAGCAGCTTATCCCAGTGCTAATGCCTGGCCGTGAGCAGGGGACCATCTTCCTCTCAATGAGTGGGCTAGGAATTCTGTGAAACAGAATTCTCCATGCCTTTATAACGTGACTGCCGTTTTGTTTTAGATCTTTAATAATAAAAAAAAACAAAACACTAGCTGCCCTTTACATGTGCAGACATTTAATGACGAAAGGATCAATAGAAACAGGTTCAAATGATGATGAAATCCCATTACATTATTACAGCATGACGTTATCGATAACGTTACCCTCACTGAGGTCAAATCTGAGCAAAAATCTAATTTCCCATGATCTCAAATGTAGGCGGTCAGCCAGGATATGTCAGGTACCTGAAGTTAGCACTGGAGCTACAAGGTTAATAGCTAACAAAAAATGTAAGGCTAACAGCCGCCAGCTCTGCCCAATGCAAACCATCATATCCTCAAATCCAGATAGACCCAAAACCTGAATCCCAAATAGACTTGCTTATGTGGTTTCTGACACATTTACATTTAAGGCATTTAGCAGACGCTCTTATCCAGAGTGACTTACAACCGTGCTTAGTGTTCCGTTAGATAATATTCCAGCTAGTAGGAAGGTTAGAGCCTAAAACTCACCATGAGCTCAGACACTGCCCGAACAGGGGGCCAGTGCTGGTACCTAGAGATTAATACACAGACATAGAGCAAGAAAAGAACCTGGCAACCCCAGCCCAGTGCTCTTTCCTATAGAGGAGAGAAGGTCATTATAAGTGCAACACAATACACACAATTTACACCTCTACTAGAGCTCACTCACTCAAGTGCATTACGAAGAGATGGGTCTTCAGACCGCGAGAGACTCCGCTGTTCTGACGCCCAGTGGGAGTTCATTCCACCATCTGGGAGCCAGGACAGAGAAGAGTCTGGACGCTTGTCTTCCATGAGTCCTCAGGGATGGCGGTTCGAGACGAGCTGTACTTGAAGCGCGAAGGGCTCGAGGTACAGATCGACTCTTCACCATTGCCATAAGGTAGGGAGGCGCTGGTCCAGTCTTGGCTTTGTAGGCCAGCATCAGGGTTTTAAATCAGATGCGGGCAACAACAGGAAGCCGATGAAGGGAGCGCAGCAGTGGAGTGACGTGGGTGAACACGTGGGTGGGTGGCACGATATAGCATACTGTTATTAATGCCATCAGATGTATATTAACTTGGGATGCACCGATCCGATATTAGGATAGGACATATTGGTCCTGATACCAACAAAATTAACTGGACCGGGTATCGGATAATTAGCGCAATTCATGGGGCCGATCCATCCACTGTAATTTGCTTGGGTGTGCCAAATGCCACAGTGTGAAGGAAGTAGCTGAGTTTGAGGGTGGAAGCGTACGGTCATACGGGTCTACCAGCAGTGGCAAAAAGTCTACAGTCGAAATCCAAACGGTCTTTAATCGCATATAGACGTGTTCATGTGGTTTCTGACACTGTATGGCATACCGTTATTGATGCCAGCTGTTGCACCGATCCAATATTAGGATATGAGCATGCCACACGGATAATTAGGGTGATTCATGGGTCTGATCCGTTCACTTTCATTTGCTTGTGACTCTGCTACGCCATACGTCAGCAGCATGTATGTAGTGTGTTGGTAGCCTCCGCTTACAAACAGGAACAGCGACATGGAGCCACCCTGAGAATCAGCTGTATGGAGGTGTTTTGATTTAAAGTCACATGCACAGCTCAAAAAGACATGTTCAGTTCTCAAATGCAAAATCTTCAGTACACTAAGGAAGATACGCTCACCAGACCAAAAACAGTCAACTTGCGTGTTTAGAGCAGAGGTTAATGATTGGCTAAAAGGAGTGACTGCATTTGGGCGTGCTAAAGACCATAGTGTGAAGGAAGTGCGCGTATATAGAAGCATACGGCCATACAGGTCTACCAGCAGTGGCACAAATCCCAGTCTACAGTCTAGATCCAAATGCTCTTTAATACCAACTAGACTCTTATGTGGTTTCTGACACTGTATGGCATACCGTTCTTGATGCCAGCAGTTATATATTAATTACAGATGCACTGATCCGATATTAGGATAGGATATTGGGGCTATAAATACCTGAGGGGCATGTGGTGGGAATCACAGATTGAGAAGAGGTGGTACAGTGCAGGGAATGTCTCGTTCCATGTGTGGAAAATGGGCAGATTGGCAAATTAATGAGTGGCTAAAAGGAGTGACTGCATTTGGGCGTGTCAAAGACCATAGTGTGAAGGAAGTAGCTGAATCTCCACCAAATCTGGCTCAGCTGTGCAATTCTTTAATGCTAGAGTGGCTGAACATTGATGTCGTTTACATCCAGACACTTGTCCAGTCCATGCCAAGCTGGATCACAGCTGTTACCTATGCTCCTGGAGGTATTAGCTGCTAATAGGCACATCCAGTGAGCTTATTACATTTACGGCATTTAGCTGAAGCGACTTACAAGGGTAATCATATTACAGGTAGGTCAATGTGGTGTTAGGAGTCTTGCCCAAGGACTCTTATTGGAGTAGCACAGCACAGTCACCTGGACCAGGAAACGAACCCTAGTCTCCCACATGTGGTGGTGGTGGTTCCCTGGAGGGTAGTGGTGTTATCCGCTACACCAACCACTCAGCTTATGATACAATAGCAAATGACTCACATACTTTCTTTGGAAAACATGTCCTTCACCAAGTTGACTGAGTTCTCTTTGAACAATTCCCCCAATTTTGCACAGTGTAGCTCCGAGTTTAGTACTTCAGTACTATGGGATATGCTAACCTAGTTACACTTAGAACTTGAACAAAACATCTTTAGATTGTTCGAATCTCTGCTTACCACTTTACGAATGATCAGGTTTTGAATACCATCTTATTGTACTGGGGTAAATTGCAGTCTAGTAGCATATTCAACATTTTCCCAACATCAGTATTAGCTGTCAGCATTTTAATGACTGGCGGAAATGTGTAAAATGGAGCAGCATGCAGTGATGAGCTCGCATCGCATCTCGGCCAAGCAACCTCACACTGTAAGATCAGCAGCGTTACATTAACAGCTCCAGTGTAGACCAGACAGAGTGTACGTAGCTATGAGAACTCTGAGCAGATTAAT
>JAMWET010002222.1:175000-475000 GCA_024036415.1 Prochilodus magdalenae | reverse complement strand
ACATACATACTAACATACTAACATACTAACATACATACATACATACACACATACATACATACTAACATACTAACATACATACTAACATACATACATACATACATACACACATACATACATACATACTAACATACATACATACTAACATACATACATACATACATACATACATACATACATACATACTAACATACATACATACTAACACACATACATACAAACATACATATATACATACATACTAACATACATACATACATACAGGGGTTGGACAACGAAACAATGAAACTGAAACACCTGTCATTTTAGTGTGGGAGGTCTCATGGCTAAATTGGACCAGCCTGGTGGCCAATCTTCATTAATTGCACATTGCACCAGTAAGAGCAGAGTGTGAAGGTTCAGTTAGCAGGTAAGAGCACAGTTCTGCTCAAAATACTGCAATGCACACAACATTATGGGTGACATACCAGAGTTCAAAAGAGGACAAATTGTTGGTGCACGTCTTGCTGGTGCATCTGTGACCAAGACAGCAAGTCTTTGTGATGTATCAAGAGCCACGGTATCCAGGGTAATGTCAGCATACCACCAAGAAGGACGAACCTCCACCAGCATCATGTAGTGACCTGGCCACTATCCTGCAAGAAGAATGGACTAAAATCCCTCTGACCACTGTGCAGGACGCAGTATATGTCATTCAGCATAAGAGGCAGTTGAAGCAATTTATGTGACAAAAGATCTAAAATACTATCTTAACATATTCCTATAGGAACCTCAAAATGAGTGACTATTAGATCTCTGGACAGTATTTGTTAATTAGATGTTTTTTGCAGTGTAGTGATTTGCAGTTAAACATATTACACGCGTGTCATGTCATTATGCATTATGCAAGCGCAGTTTTGGGTGGATTCCTGATCTGGCTGAACATTTTTTACACTTTAAAATGCTTTGAAGTATTTGATAGAAGATTAAGAGAAACAAGCAGTGGTTCTAAAGAGGAGCAGTGGTTTGTCAGGGAGCACCAAGGGTTCTTTCTGCATGGAGGTTGCATGTTCTCCTCGTGTCTGTGTGGGTTTCCTCGAGGTGCTCCGGTTTCTTGACCCTGTCCAAAGACATGCAGTCAGGAGAATTGGAGATGCTAAATTGTCCGGGGGTGTGAGTAAACATGTATGTCTGTGTGTCTGACCTGTGTTTCATGCCTTCTGCTCAGTAAGCATTAGAATAGGCTCCAGCACCCCCACTACCCAAAAGCATAAGCAGCTTAGAAGATGAATAAATGATAAGTCATGCTTAACATGGCTAGAGACACAAACCAGCAGGTAAAAAAGGTTAGGCCTACAAGATGTGCAAACTATCCCCTCGTATTCAGGGGGTCCCATGTTGGCTTGGCATTAGCCCATTCAGCATATGGGCCACTCAATGGCAACACAAGATTTGGTTTTACAGCTATGATCTGGAAATGCTCTTATCGAGTTTGGTAATGAGCTCTTCCACACATTACCTGAGATCTAACACAGCTGCTCCTCGGCCTTCAGTTAGAAAGTACTTCAGAGGTATCCCAGGCATAGTTACAATTGCTTGATTAGAGAGACCAACTGGGTGAACCAACCTGCGACAGTGGCACCCCCAGACAAGGCTACACTGTATGACTTGTTGATTAAGAAAGACAGGAGCTCACTGATTTGCAGCCAAAGAATAAAATTTCCTGGGGGTTTTCAGAGGTCAGATATTTCACATCTTGGGTCACTGACTGCAAAAATCAAGTAGACTTCGCTTTAATGTTGTAACTAAAGCATCTGAATGCATGAAAGCTGCACTCAAAGAAGTGACCTTGCACGCTTAAACTATGTTGACATAGTTGACATTAATTGCACTTGCATTGCCTTGACTCTATCCTACATCTGTATGATGTAATGGAGATGTTAATCTAATTAAATCCATATACTGATTTCTTCATGTAAACTCCCAGAGAAGCCTGGGACACCCGGAGGGATCATTCCTGTAATTCTGGATGTAAATTACATTTGGATTCTCTTGTTTACTGCCACAGTAGATCTGCGAGTCAGTGGAACACTTGACTGCTGATCTGCTTTGCTAAATACTGGAATGTTCGTACAACTTGTGCGGTACAGCCTGCCTGGGTGCAGTTGTTTCTTGTTAAAGACATTGGGCGAGGTTTTTCTCAGGACCGAAGACAAAGGGTCACGCCAGAGTGAAATCGGCTTAGCGTATCAAAGCCTTTTCCCGAGACCCCTTTCGTTGCATGCAGTTACCTCTCTGTTCCTTTGCACGCTCATTTTCACACTTGTTTTGAAACAGATTGCTCAGTGCGGTGCACATGTCCTTAGGATATTGTCCAGATTAGGGAGTGAAAGGGGACATTGTTCTCTATGTACAGTGGGATGCATGAAAACATCAAGTTGTAGCAAGAGGCAGAAACAGGAGTGCGCTGTACTGCCTTGCAATTATATTACTACCTGGTGCAATTATGATATGACTTACATATGAAGAGTTTTATGCCAGTGTGTTGTATATCCATATTTCCATCATTTTGGAAATAACAAACAGGGGTCTAGGATACATTTTGGAGTAATTAAATGCACTGCTGAACTCTTCATGGGGGCAAATTGGCTTGCATCAACCAAAAATCATTTATCTTTGCTGGATCAAAGGCGTGATTCATCAAAACGCCCTCAGAAACTCATCCGGAGCATCCGGGGTTGGTCCGGATGCTCACAAACACATAATAAAATATTAATTATTTGTTTAGAGGGCACATTTGCAGTTTGAAATCAATTGCCAATGCTGCTATAGCCACTAACAACATAACATATTGTGCACCCCTAAGACTTGAGTGCCATGTTAATTGAGAAAATGATTTTAATATAGACCGACTGGCCAGTTTATTAGGTTCACCGTAGAGGTGCACTTTATAGTTCTACCATTATCATCATGATCATCATTTTATTAATATAGCACCTTCCTGTTCAAGGATGCTTTACAATCAGAGGTTTTACAAAAGTAACAACATACATAATCAGCAAGAGATTAATTTACACACAACTTACATGCACAGTTTTCACAGCTAGTGAGGGCATTTCACCGCTGCATCCTCCAAGCATCTGACCTAGGCAGCCAATTGCTGCGATGTAGCATAGTTATGCAGCCAGCCCAAAAAGCTCCAGTGTAGTGCTGGACATGCATGCAGCAGACCACCACCAGTTTCGGTAGCCCAGCTGCTGCAGTGCAGCATCCTCCAAGCAGCCACGTAGGCAGCCATGTAGCTGCATGTAGCATCAGACAGCAGACCGCTTCATAGCTGTGATACACTGTCACTCCAGCAGCCGGTCCAGGCCGCGTCATAGCTGTGGTACACTGTCACTCCAGCAGCCGGTCCAGGGCGCGTCATAGCTGTGACAAACTGTCACTCGAGTAGCCGGTCCAGGCCGCGTCATAGCTGTGATACACTGTCACTCGAGCAGCCGGTCCAGGCCGCGTCATAGCACTGATACACTGTCACTCAAGCAGCCGCTCCAGGCCGTGTCATAGCTGTGATACACTGTCACTCAAGCAGCCGCTCCAGGCCGTGTCATAGCTGTGATACACTGTCACTCCAGCAGCTGGTCCAGGCCACGTCATAGCTGCGATACACTGTCACTCGAGCAGCCGGTCCAGGCCACGTCACCACTGCGATACACTGTCACTTGAGCAGCCGGTCCAGGCCGTGTCATAGCTGTGATACACTGTCACTCCAGCAGCCGGTCCAGGCCACGTCATAGCTGCGATACACTGTCACTCGAGCTGCCGGTCCAGGCCGCGTCATAGCACTGATACACTGTCACTCGAGCAGCTGGTCCAGGTCGCGTCACCGCTGCGATACACTGTCACTCAAGCAGCCGGTCCAGGCCGCATCATAGCTGTAATACACTGTCACTCGAGCAGCCGGTCCAGGCCACGTCACCACTGCGATACACTGTCACTTGAGCAGCCGGTCCAGGCCGTGTCATAGCTGTGATACACTGTCACTCCAGCAGCCGGTCCAGGCCACGTCATAGCTGTGATACACTGTCACTCGAGCAGCCGGTCCAGGCCGTGTCATAGCTGTGATACACTGTCACTCAAGCAGCCGGTCCAGGCCGCGTCATAGCTGTAATACACTGTCACTCGAGCAGCCGGTCCAGGCCACGTCATAGCTGTGATACACTGTCACTCCAGCAGCCGGTCCAGGCCACATCATAGCTGTGATACACTGTCACTCCAGCAGCCGGTCCAGGCCGTGTCATAGCTGTGATACACTGTCACTCCAGCAGCCGGTCCAGGCCGCGTCATAGCTGTGATACACTGTCACTCCAGCAGCCGGTCCAGGCCGCATCATAGCACTGATACACTGTCACTCGAGCAGCCGGTCCAGTTCACGTCACCGCTGCGATACACTGTCACTCGAGCAGCCGGTCCAGGCCGCGTCATAGCACTGATACACTGTCACTCCAGCAGCCGGTCCAGGCCGCGTCATAGCACTGATACACTGTCACTCCAGCAGCCGGTCCAGGCCGCGTCATAGCTGTGATACACTGTCACTCCAGCAGCCGGTCCAGGCCGCGTCAAAGCTGTAATACACTGTCACTCGAGCAGCCGGTCCAGTTCACATCACCGCTGCGATACACTGTCACTCCAGCAGCCGGTCCAGGCCGCGTCATAGCACTGATACACTGTCACTCGAGCAGCCGGTCCAGGCCGCGTCATAGCACTGATACACTGTCACTCGAGCAGCCGGTCCAGGCCGCGTCATAGCACTGATACACTGTCACTCCAGCAGCCGGTCCAGGCCGCGTCATAGCACTGATACACTGTCACTCGAGCAGTCGGTCCAGGCCGCGTCATAGCACTGATACACTGTCACTCGAGCAGTCGGTCCAGGCCGCGTCATAGCACTGATACACTGTCACTCGAGCTGCCGCTCCAGGCCGCGTCATAGCACTGATACACTGTCACTCGAGCAGCCGGTCCAGGCCGCGTCATAGCACTGATACACTGTCACTCGAGCAGTCGGTCCAGGCCGCGTCATAGCACTGATACACTGTCACTCGAGCTGCCGCTCCAGGCCGTGTCATAGCTGTGATACACTGTCACTCCAGCAGCCGGTCCAGGCCGCGTCATAGCTGTGATACACTGTCACTCGAGCTGCCGCTCCAGGCCGTGTCATAGCTGTGATACACTGTCACTCCAGCAGCCGGTCCAGGCCGCGTCATAGCACTGATACACTGTCACTCCAGCAGCCGGTCCAGGCCGCGTCATAGCACTGATACACTGTCACTCGAGCTGCCGCTCCAGGCCGTGTCATAGCACTGATACACTGTCACTACTGCAGCCAGATCCAGGCCACATCACCGCTGTGATACACTGTCACTCCAGCAGCCGGTCCAGGCCACATCATAGCTGTGATACACTGTCACTCAAGCAGCCAATCATAGCTGTGATGCGCCGTCACTCAAGCAGCCGGTCCAGACCGCATCATAGCTGTGGTACGCTGTCACTAGAGCAGCTGGTACAGGCCGCATCATAGTTATAATGTACAATGATGTACAAGGTAGTACCAGCCCAAGAAGCCTCTAAGCTTGGGACAGAATGCCATGCTATGTCTGATGCACGTATACCAGCGCATACACTAACAAGCCATGAACGAAGTACAAGGGCGTAAAGTGTGCAAAGAAACAGAAGCACTACAGTCTGTAATTGTAGAACTACAATGTCCACCAGTATGGCAAGTGGAGCTGATAAAATGGACAAGGAGGAGATACAAGAAGGTGTACTTAATAAAGATAGTGGTGTATGTGTTTTCCATTACACCGTATGAATCCATAGCAACAAGGATTTATGTGTTTCATTTTTCTTGTAAACTTGAGTTTTTTGGTGTGTGTGTCTTACAGTACCAGGTAGGCCAGCTGTACTCAGTAGCAGAGGCCAGTAAGAATGAGACAGGGGGAGGAGAGGGAGTGGAGGTGCTGAAGAACGAACCATACGAGAAAGATGGCGAGAAAGGCCAGTACACACACAAAATCTACCACCTGCAGAGGTGAGTTACCACAAACACGCCGGCACACGCTCCGGCACACAAGGCTCTTTCTGACAGTGTTTTTCAGCTCTTGGTTTTGTCTTTCAGTAAAGTTCCGTCTTTCGTTCGAATGCTGGCACCAGCGTCAGCTCTCAACATCCACGAGAAAGCCTGGAATGCCTACCCATACTGCCGCACAGGTTAGACAAACAGGACGCACAGTCCTCCTCCTCCTCCTCTTCCTCCTCGCTTCTCTCGCTGTCTGTTTGTTAAATTATTAACTGATTGAGCAGAGTGGGAGTGAAGTTACAGCACGGGGAGCTGAGATTACCCTGATGGTATATCCACACACACAGGTGTACACTCACCACATCACTGAATGTTTTGACATTGTTCAGACATGCTTTTGATTTGTAAGCTGATTCTGTATATGTTTATGATATATATTATTATTGTGTTATTTGTGATTATGTCTTTTCTTCCTCTTTCATGCCATTTCATATCCCTTTCTGCAGTCATCACGGTGAGTACACGCCCAATTCCGCACATCACACACACACACACACACACACACACACACACACACACACACACACACACACACACACACACACACACACACACACCATAAATGCTGTAGAGTTTAATTGAGATGGTTGTCGTACTACTTTAAAGGAGCAGTGTGTAAGCCTCTAGCGGTGAAGTTGCATGTTGACACCCACCACACACCCACCCCTCCCTTCTCTGAGGAGCTATGGAGGCTGTCTGGTTTGCTCAGTTTTGCTGTAATCTAGCCTCTTTATGTTTCTGCTTTTTTGATGGTGAGGGATTGTCCTCCTTTTTTTTAACTAGTTTTTTTGGTGCTAAATAATAAAAGTATGATCTTCTGTTTGTTCTGAAACCTGGCCTCTCAAACCTCTACCGCACTGGCATTCTAGCACTTTATTCTTCCCATTGAGTTATCTAGCATTCTCATATAACTAGCAAAGTGTAGTAACTCCATGTTTCAAATGTTTGATTGTGCCTTTAATGTTAATTCTGTATAGTTTATTATCAGTACTGTCGCCCTGATGAGCTGATTTAGGCTATCAAGTCATCAAATTATTATTTTAATGCTGGTGCCTTTTTCTGATATATAGACCATTGCCAGCATCTTTTTTGGGATTTTCCTGTTCCACCCTAAATGCCAAACACCTGCATTTAAAGTGAAATAATAAAAATTCCAACAAGAAGATGGTGAATAAAAAACTGAATGCCAGTGGCAGTAAGTTAGCATTGCACTATTAAAGGTGAAGCATGAAAAACTGAACAAGAAGCTGGTGAATAAGTAGATGAATGCCAGTGCATTGCTAGAATGTAAGGCTACACTGTTTAAGGAGAAATGGGAAAAATGCAAACAAGGAGCTGTTGGTAAACAACCTGCTCCTATGGAAATATTCCATAGAAAAAATAAAATAAAACTAATTTTAAGCAGACGAAAACTCTGTGATACACTATATTCTATGTTGCTAATAGGTCCCCCCAAATCTTACACACCGCTCCTTTAAACTCATAACACTCAAGCATTTAGCACTTGTCTGTATATCTAATAGACTGGTTCCCCATCTCTGTGTACATTTCAAGCCACCTGTGATCTACTGTGTGTTTTGTGGTCTCAGTGCGGCTGTAACCTAACGTAGTGATGGCAGATATATCATGGCACATGTTCGCAGCACTCTTGTGCAGCCCTAGTAATGTGATTAATAATAAACGTAACTAAAGCTTACACACCTGGCTGTAGGCCACCATACATCAAGGGCCACTTGAATGATGCGTCTCATAAATGGACAAAATTCAACTGCTTATCTGTTGTGTCTGTAAAGAACGAGTACATGAAAGAGAACTTCCTCATCAAGATAGAGACATGGCATAAACCTGACATGGGTCATCTGGAGAATGTGAGTACTTGCTGATGTAACTTCGGCTTTTTGACTGAAAGGTCACTGCTAGCAAGAGCTCTTACTCTGGTCCTTTCAGAGGAAGTGAGTATGTGCTTGTCTTGTTTGTGCAGGTTCACGGTCTGGATCCTGACACCTGGAAGAAGGTGGACGTGGTGTATATCGACATAGCTGACAGAAGTCAGGTAGAGCTTAAGGTAAGGTAGCAGAGCAGGTTTTGGGACTGTGTGGTTGGAAGGATGGTGGAGGTCATACAAATGTACAGGGGTTGGACAATGAAACTGAAACACCTGTCATTTTAGTGTGGGAGGTCTCATGGCTAAATGGGACCAGCCTGGTGGCCAATCTTCATTAACTGCACATTGCACCAGTAAGAGCAGAGTGTGAAGGTTCAGTTAGCAGGTAAGAGCACAGTTCTGCTCAAAATACTGCAATGCACACAACATTATGGGTGACATACCAGAGTTCAAAAGAGGACAAATTGTTGGAGCACGTCTTGCTGGTGCATCTGTGACCAAGACAGCAAGTCTTTGTGATGTATCAAGAGCCACGGTATCCAGGGTAATGTCAGCATACCACCAAGAAGGACGAACCTCCACCAGCATCACGTAGTGACCTGGTCACTATCCTGCAAGAAGAATGGCCTAAAATCCCTCTGACCACTGTGCAGGACGCAGTATATGTCATTCCCAAGACAAACTGACGCTGTATTGGCCGCAAAAGGAGGCCCTACACCATACTAATAAATGATTGTGGTCTAAAACCAGGTGTTTCAGTTTCATTGTCCAACCCCTGTAGCTTCATTCATTAGACAGGACGTTTGCCAAGATTGTAGAGCTGGTGTTCTAGAAATGTAGACTCTCTAAACAAGTTCTATGTAAGTGAACACAAATGACTTTGGACTGAAGTTTCTTCCTGCACTGGTTCGGAGCTCTTAGCAGCCTCATCTGCATGGAGTGTATTGTAGCCATATCAGGATGTACGAGTGGCTAACTGGAGAATAAGTATAAACTCATCCTTAAAAACAATGAAAACTTTCATTCCTTTTAGTGAAAGTCAATTCAATTATTCACTTACAGCCCAGTGATTTGGTGCTAGACTGAAACAAGTTATTTTCCCTATATGCTGAACTCATTAATTAGCTGGTTTACAGTAAGAGCAGACACAGCTCAGCGACATGTGAACATGGACGCAGGCATTTTCATATATACATTATTTCCACTTCAACAGGCCATTTCTACATATGGCCTCTACATATAATATACAGACATTAATGTTTTTAATAGGGTAAACATATGTAATCATACAGAATGTGTGTATGTTTGTTGTTTTAATAAACTGACCCATTTACGTATATGAATATGGATATAATAACATATGAAAATGAATCCTATAGATATTTTCAATATGTAACGTACATATACATGTCATGTTATTATGGGATTTTCATATATGTTATGAACTTATATCCACAAATATCCAGAGGATGTATGTACGTGGCAATAATAAATCGCCTTATAGGTAATATAAATGGAAAACTCACTCTTGATGAAGGGAGAATGGACTGTTAAATAAGGAGAGCTTCGGCTGTGTAGTATGCTTAATAGAACCTTGCCCTGATCAATAGATGGGTCGATCGCTTATCAGTGCTGGGAAGATTGGTCTGCTTTTGGTTATTTTGATTTTGCTTATTCCTGTGCAGGTCGAACGTTCTCATTGGGGAACGCATTGGCCAGCATTGGACTGTTGTGTAACACATTTCGCATCACTCAATAAGCTCTAAAGTTTTGGGATAATTAGGCCAAAACAAAGCAGTTAATGCTTTTATTTTTAATTAAAATGCTGTTTACCAATAAGAAATGTCCTAATGATGGCGAACAGTCAGTTCCACTAAAACTTTAAGAAACGTTCCCGCAGGGATAGGATTTAAGCTTGGGGTTTCGTAATAGTGAAGGTCAGCTCATGCCTAAGAACAGCTGGTCTTATAGTTCTCCTTAAGCAAAGGCACCTGAGGAGTTATCCAGGCACGTCGTCCCATCACTACATCAGACGCGCTTGAAAAGTGCTTGATTTTACCAGATTGTTTTGGAGCTCATTTGATGAGTTTAATGAAGGACATTTATTTTTTTCTCTAATTGCAGTGGAGTCTGCAAGTGGAAACCATTAGTGGAAATGCATCTGTTTTGTTTTTTTTTTATTGGAAGTTTTTCATTACAAATTGTATCATTCCCATAAACAAAATGAGTTAAAAGTGGATTTTCTTTTTGTATTAAATACCTTCAGAACTTTTAACCCATAAGAATCAACCTGCGGTGATTTATAAGTTCCCAGCCCTTAGAAAGTCTGGAAAGTTCCTTCTACAGCTTTATCCTTGCCTTACACTCATGGAGTCCCTGGATGACCTATACTGAACATCCTGCATGCAGTCACATAACAGTATGTGAATTGGTGAACATGTGACCTCGTTTACAACATGGCGATGTGCTTGGTTAGAGCATCAAACAAAACCAGGTCATTTTAAAAGCTTGGGTTTTGCATCTATAAGGTCTGTTATAAAGCCGTTTAGCAATTCCAATGCTTCGAGAACACGCACTATATTACATATAACCTGTTCTGACCCCAATTCTAAACAACGTGGTGAAATACAAGTTATGAAATGGTTATGGAGACACATATTACCAGTAGTCTGAGCTTACAATAGCTACAGAAGATGCCATATGACCTTTGTGTTACAGTAAGACTGATCTTGATAATCTTATTTAGTCTTACAATCTTTTATATAATGGGTTAACGTGAATTCCAGCCTGAGAATTGTCTAAACATGTACTTCAACAGAAGAGACTATGTTTTTGTATGATAGCATGCTCTATGTCACCAGTTAGCTTCAATGTGTATAGTAAATAATGAGATTTCAGTTAACACGTTCTATGAATCATTATGCATTAAAAATGCATCTGGTTATAAAGCTTTATAACACTTGCCATAAACCTTAGTAACTATACATAAACTCTAATAAATGTAAAAAATGTTATTACGGCACTGAGCATCTAACGACCACTTACGAGCTCTCTTTACAGGCTTTAGGTGAAGTGATGTTGTTGGTAAACTCTATCAAGTCAAGCAGTTTTATTGTCAATACATACAGGGAATTGAAAAAGTGTTACTCTCTGACCCAAGGTGCAGCAAATAAACATTTAACGATACATATATTACCACTAAAATAAGAACATAAATATACATTAATATATAATAAACACTAAACATTGAATAGACAAACGCAAGACGTTAAAATAAGGGCCCTGAGACAATAAGACACTGAGGACAATAAGGATGATAAAGTGACGTGCACTAGCAGGATTAAGGTGTAGGATTAAAGTGGATACGGCAGGGCCACTATAAACAGTAGTATGAGCTGAATAAAATTAAGGTGGTGGAAGGAGAGGAGGGTCATGGTGCTGGGTTTGTGTGCGCCGGGGCAGAAGGAGGAGGTGAGTTAAGCATCCTGACAGCCTGGTGGATGGCACTGTCCCTCAGTCTGCTATGAATCATTCCATGTTAATATGAGCTCTTAACACCCTTAGACCCTAAACAGAGTGAGTGCCAGACACCATTTCGGGTCGTTTATTGATAAACTGTGCTTTTACATTTTACATGCGGATATCAATTTATCTGAATAGACAGTACCTCATCTTCTGCGGTTTTGGAGCAAACTGCTAGCGATCATATCAGCAATCTCAACAATAAATAGATTATAATGCATTATAAAGCTTTACACTGGTATTACAGCATTTTGTGTGTGTGTGATTATGAACATTTATGTAAAGATAAAACGGCTTATGTCAAGTATTATAAAGCATTATGAATGATTTATAGAGCTTTACGAATGCATTTATAATACACTATGGATATCAGATTCATAGAAACGGGTACAGAGATTTCTTCTTCATTTCACTCTTCATACCTTCCAGTTTTTAATTTTCCAAAATTTGAAATATTTTCTTTATTGTTTATTTCCAGCTTACAGAAAAACAAAACCTCAGACCTTTGGACCCTACTGTATATTTTCTGTAACTTTGATCTTTGCTTCTGCTAAAGCCTTGATATATACTCAGCATGAGTATAGCCTCTTAAAGAGAAACAGGCAGTTCTGATTTGGTGTATTGCTTCAGGATATCCAGACTGTTATTGCACTAGTACTGCTTATAGAGCCGTGGCGCTCAATCCCAGTCAAGGTGATCACCTTTATTGCATGCCTTTGTGTTTTTCTTTTTTCCTTCATTCTCTTAACACATCTGACTCAGCTCATGGAAGTCTTGATAATTGGCCAATACGTCGAACTGAGTGGAGTGAAATCAGAAACAGTGTACAGAACTGGAGCGCTGGATCTTTGCTCAGGATCTCAGGATATTTGTGCTGGCTTTTTGACCCCTCCTGCCCTTTTACAGCTGAGATGTGATTTTGAAATCTAACTCTCAGTCCTTCCTCCTTCAGGATTACAAACCAGAGGAAGACCCCTCCAGGTTCAAATCTGCCAAGACTGGCCGAGGGCCTCTGGGACCTGACTGGAAGGTACACAGTGTATTGTTTGAAGAGGTGGCTCTATCACAAATCTAGCGAACACAGTTAACCCTTTACTCCACAACGTAGTCAGTCAACCAAGATACGTTCGCTAGCTAAAGGTTGCTCATTTTTTCCCTGGCAGCTAATGTCAACAAATCTGTAGTGTCAGAATGCCATAGCACAACATACGATATTTCAGCACTGAGATAAAATTAACATATTACTTCTGAAAACTACAAACATGAAATTAATACCAAAGGTGAAAAAACAAACGCGCTGTGTAAGAGTTTTAATGTTTAATGTTCATTCCATTTTCTCCACAATACTTCAAATTCCACAGAAGGGAATGCTAGTCACATTTTCAGTGTCATAGAGAAGGGAAGTCTAAACCAGCACAAGCTTGCCAAATTGCAAAACGGGAAATTTCTGTTATGTAATATTAGATTTTTAATTTAATCAGCTAATTTTAAAAATAATAAAGATAGCCAAGGCTGTTAGCCCATCAGGAGTATTTCTACAGACTTCTTTCAGCAGCCAGACAATAAAATACTGCCCTTTGTATATTACATTACAGCCCCAAACTGAACTACCCGTGGGCGCTTTGCACCTACTTACATTTCCTACGTGCTAAATGCTACGTGCTAAATGCTACGTGCTAAATGCTAATACAGTTAGCGTGAACACTCAAACTTAACCTGCAGTGCAGTTTGCATGACTGTGCTGTAGAGATGGCTCAGGCAGTGATGAAATGTTGTTCCATACTCAGTTTAACATGCAATGATAGTTGACTACCATTTCCATAAGCAGACAGATACGTCACTATAGATACGCTACACAAACATGCAGATATATATGCTGAACTTTGAGCATTGAACAGCGCTGCTTCTAACCGCTAAGACCGCTAAGTCCACACAGAGCTAAGTCTGCTACATTACCTTAATAGTACCAGTGTAAGAAGTGTTTAGAACAACAACTGTGTCCTGCATAATTTCCTGGATTAAGTGGAAAATTGGGGACACTGTATTTTTTGTCTGAGCCAATCCCAACACTGATTAGGGCAGTCATCATTAATTGGTCCTACGGGGTGATTTTTAAACTCTGCATGTCTGTTCATGTCTGTGGTTGCAGAAGGAGCTCCCCAAAAAGACAGACTGCCCGCACATGTGTTGCTACAAACTGGTGACAGTCAAGTTCAAATGGTGGGGTCTGCAAAACAAAGTGGAGAACTTCATTCAGAAGGTGAATTTCTTTCCCTTAAGGAAAAGTGGTGTGTCATTTTCGACAAGTTGGTTCTTTAAGTCAAATGTTGGGAGCCGGTTTGCATCAAAGCCCCTTGCTTTCTCCGAACCTGATGATTGTTGTGTTAATTTTGTTGCTGGAAGTTTTCACATCATGTATCCACAGTGTGTCCCATCAGCTCCTCTAATTGTTCACATGATTTGGTTTGTAGATGACAGGTTGATGTATTTGCTGTATGTTTCCTGGTTTTATGGTCCATGCCTCTCGAAATCCATCCAGTAAAACCACTGATCTGATCTGTTTTGATAACACTCAAAGCCATTTTTGCTGGTCAGTTAGATGGTAGACTAAGAATTTTTGGAAAATGTAAAGACAGACCTAATGGCCAACTTGGCAAAAAACTTAACTATGCTGCTGAATGACGATTCACTTGGGAACCCAAAGCTTTCACTCACCAACTCACTGAAAGAGTCGCCCATCACAAGTTTAAAGACAGGTGCTGTCTTGTCTGCCCTCTTGTGGACCCTGAATGAAACTGCTAAAGGAAATGTGTCCATCCTGAATAAACCTCCTTGACATACACACAGTAGATCACTACGACATTAACAATACGTTCATCTATTAATGACAAAAATATAGAGTTTGAGATGATACCTCAGTCAGCTGTTTTGACTTGTGTCTCTCTTTCTCTCTTGGCCTGACAGCAAGAGAAGCGTCTGTTCACTAATTTCCACCGGCAGCTCTTCTGCTGGATTGATAAGTGGATCGAGCTGACAATGGAGGACATTCGCAGGATGGAGGAGGAGACCAGGAAGGAACTGGATGAGGTGAGAGATGGAGAAGCCACATGTATTATATGGTCATCCATTTAGAACTGTTTTTAATGTTTTTGCATTATTATAGGCATTTATTAATTACACATGTTCTACGTCAGTTCCCTTCTTTATACCTTTCCTCCATCTTGCTTTACTGATTGATATAATTGTCAGTTTATCATATGGTCAAATGTAAAAATACCAGTTCTCAATTTCAAACATACAACTCTAATGTTGTAATAATGCCAATTTAGATATCCCTTTAAAACTTCTCAGAATAAATTGGCTGCCATGAATACTTAGAATAAATATTTTTTATTCTAAACATTGGTGTTAATTTATCTATATTTTATATTTTTTTATATTTTTTTATATACACACAAATTTCATAGTCTAAACTACATTTTGCCAGGTGATTCTTACATATAATAGAAAATAATAGTTAGAAATAATATCTTATAGCTGTATTTATGCCACTTCATGGGCACTTTACAAACTGCACCATTTCCTTTTGACCATTTAAGTCACAAGAGTAAAGATACCTCAGAAAACCCAGGGAAAGAGGTAGGTATACCACCAACGTATGAACGTAGACGTTTGATGAACCATCTTAAGTCATCTTTGGTATTTAATTGCATTGGTCTTATTTGGCCAAATTTGACCCCAAAGAAAAATGATATTTCATTTTATTTTCAGCTGCCCACTTTGTTATTGCTATATGACTGGATACAATAAGCTTCATTAGAACATATGAATTACTTTTAATCATTTAGTAAGCTTATGTTCATTGTGTAAAGGTGGAGTTCACATGAACTGAGTATGGAACTTGTTTCTCTTTCGTAAATACCGTCAGAAAAATATAATATATGCTGCTCTGGCTTTTGACCAGTCAGAACGAAGTGGGTGAGCTGACCAGTCAGAGCACACTGGGCCTAAAGACACAGGAGCTGGTCTGGTTGTCTGGTCCACTTGAAGCAGCTTTATGTACCTGCAGTTGCGCTATGTGACTATAGAGGTCATGTCTTACGGTACCATGTGGTCCCCTCGGTGCACGTCCATGGACATGATCGGGCATGATGACTGATGAGAAAAACAACACAGAATGTGCCAGTTCCGCTTGTCAGGTTTACCCATGGCAAGATAAGTGGAATTCATTTCACACCAGAACGTTTGCTCAGTCTCAAACAAGTCTGGAAGGCTTGAACCTCCTGTAATAGAATATTACTCTACATTGTAGGTGGACGTGGTTTGTTCTGTACTGATGTTGTCTTTGCCAGCATATTGCAAGATTAAGACGTCATGGGTTTAATAGATCTTTAACAGCTTTATTCATCTTATAAAAAAAGTATATTCATACAAAAAAAAAGAAAAATGACAAATAATAATAATAACACATATATCACAGAGAAAGAGGTAATGGTTGGATTGCCATATCCCTTCAGCTGGTCAATCCAAACCTCGAAGATGTCCCATGTGGTAGAAGTCAAGAAAGGGCAATTTGTATTTATGAGAATGGAGTAAAAGTGTATAACACACAGTAACTGTAGGGGGTGCTCAGGAGCAAACAGTACCAATTCTCGCATAGTGCTGCTTGAATAAATCAACCTCACTGGTACTGGGGAGATGAGGCTGGTAAACCTCTGTAAACCTGATATAGGCTGAGCTTCTGTGCAGCACAGTGTATCCCCTGCAGGGCAGCACTAGCTCACTAGTACGGGAAACACAAATTTGCATGAAGCAGTCTGCAGCGCGTTAGACTCTGAGTCTATTTGGGGCTTGTGCTCAACCTTCCCATCACGACAAAACCCCCGTTATACCTCGCAGCACCTCAAGGCTGCTGAATAATTAAGCACGGCCGATAATGAGGCCCTGAATCCGAGGACAAAAGCAGCAGCCGAGCGGAGCCGAGCGGAGCCAGCCTTAGCAGTTATGATGAAGAGAGGACTGACGTCATCTCTCCCTTTTTTCTGCTCTGTCTCTTTCAGATGAGAGTGAAGGACCCGGTAAAAGGGATGGTGGCTCTAGAAGACTGAAGACTGAGGTGTATAGCTGAAGTGTGCTGCTCTTTGTGTTGGTGTGTAAACGGAGGTGCCGGCCGCATTGCCGTATTGTGAACCTATAGGCTCCCCTGTTGTCACTCATTAGATTAAAACCTTGAACTATTGACCTTTTCCTCCTAAATGACTACTCCGTTTCCGTTACTGGCCTCTGGAAGAGTTTTTAAATTCGTCCCTCAGCTTTTGTATTTTAGGTCCCATTTTAGGACAATCTGTGTCTTATCATTTAGAATCTCTCTCTCTCTCTCTCTCTCTCACTCTCTTTCTCTCTTCGTCTATCTCTTTCTCAGTTCTCTATTAGTACTATGACTGGACACCAGCGGCGTCTTTCTCCATACATCATTAAAACATCTTCCCTACCTGTCTAATACTGCCCATTCCAATACGCACGAGGAAGCACACGACCAGTCCCAGTAACGGATGAGTTGGCTTGATGTGATGTGAGAGATGTGTACACAGGTTTTTCACCAACTGTGGTCGTTCCTTAATGTCTGTTTCGCGGACCAAGCCGACTCTCCTCAGTGTTCCGTTTTGAACTTGTGATTGTTGTTATTGTTATTAATATTTCTTCTTTTTTTAATTGTTGATTATGTTGATCTCATTACCGGTACATCTCCACATTGAAGTAGATGAATTGGCAGCTGATAGTTGGTGCATTAAGAGGAGTTGGCAAATTGGTGGTCAACAGTACAGAGAGGAACGTTGTGCTTGTTGTTCTGTGCCTTCCCGAGCCGCAGAACTCCCATACATTACCAACACCTCCTCCGTCGCTCAGAGCGAGTATTGATCCGTTTCTCGTTTGATCGCTCGTGCTTTCTAGCTGCTGTTTATGGTGTATGGTTTTATTTGAACACGCTTGGTCTGTTTTCTGGTCTGTGCAGAATAAATGATTAGTCATCCGCCTGCGCTCCAGCTTTTCTGTCACTGCTGCGTCACGTCCTCCGTGACAGTGTGTTATCAGGAGCGTATAAGAGATCTGACGGCGACTCCGAAAATGAGATATGTTGCTGTACAGTACTGTGCGAAAGTCAGAGACGTCCAATCGAAACAGCCATCAGCAGTTATTCCAGCCTGCGACAGTAGAACATCACACATGTCCACTCTTTCCCTGTGCCCTCCACTGCCTCTTCCATTCTTCATACCCTAAAGGAACAGTATGTGACACTGACAGTAAGCGATTAAAATGCACACTCCAATCCATATTCGAAATACTGGAGAGAGTTGTCTGCCCCGCCTTCCTTCTCCCTAGACTCAAAGCTCACCCAGGTTGAGGACACTGAACCAAGACCTAACATTAAAGAGAACCCTGACTTAAAAACAATATACATGTCCGATATTATTAAAATAAGACATATAACCAAATGGGTTTATTATTAAAAATAAGCTCAACAGTCAAAAATGAGTCACCTTGTGTTTAAGGTGGTACTAACTTCACCTGCTTGCACAAGGATTATGGGGCTAAACCTGCAGAGTGTGAGTGACGGGTTCCATAGATTGAGAGGCTAAAAGGAGTGACTGCTTTTGGGCGTGTCAAAACCATAGTGTGAAGGAAGTAGCTGAATCTGCAGGTGTATGGAAGTGTACGGTCATACGGGTCTACCAGCAGTGGCTAAAATCCCAGTCTAGAGGGAATTCTCCTCAGGATTGTGCCAGGGAAGGCCTCCACCAAATCAGGCCCAACTGCGCAATTCTTTGATGCAAGAGAGCATTGATGTGGCCATGCCAGGCCATGCCAAATCCAGTCACAGCTGTTATTTGTGGTCTTAGAGGTATTACATGCTATTAGGTACGTTTCAGTCACAGGTGACTAATGTTTTGTCTGGTCACATGACAAATAGGCATATATGCCGCCATTGTCTCACTGTGATGATGTCGTATGGTTGCATTAGAGTCAGTCCTATGGAAAATAAGACACCAAACCAGTTTTCCTTTTCCTCTCTAGCTAAAGATGGGAACTCTGAAAGTTAGAGAGTTAAATGAGATATGAGATATGTAATGAGATGCTTCTTTCTCAGTGGTCAACAAAAATGGCAGCCTATTAGGCTCCATTTTTAAAAATAAAAAGTATTTGCTTGGTTAATCCAACATATTTGTAATATCCCTGCAGATTTATCTGAAAACTGAAAGCTAGCCTCTCAAATAACGGAAGCTGCAATAGCGGGAAAGGGTGGACACAGTAAATAGTGAAGCCTGGGATATTATATTTAGTAGTTGCTGTCTATTAATTAGGTTTTTTGCTGATGCTATACAGCAAGTTGACAGGACATCCAACACATGAAAAGTTAGTCTTGTTTGCACAGTGCTGTATGCATAATATAAATGCATTAATGCATAATAGAAAATATATAAACTACAAAATATATCCCAAACATAAGCTAGAAATATACTGTAATGTAATATCAGTGTATTATTCGTTTGGGCCAGGTCCTGACCCTCTGTATTCTTTCCCAGCTTGAGGGATGAGTGAATTGTGTGTGCCTCCTTTGTCCAGTCACCAGCTGCTTCATTTTCAGAGTACTACTGAAAGTTAGTGAAGGAAGTCCCGGAGCACAGAAAAAGGCACTCATTCTTTTCCTTTCTTAGTTTTTTTCCATTATTCTGTTTTGACCCATCTGTGTATCATGGTGCTTTGAGAATAATATTCATTAATAACTCATGAACGTATATAACGGTAATGCTTTAAGCTGTCAGTTTTTGTTTTATGCTTTGTCTCTACTGGAGGATTTGTTCAGTGCTGTGCTAGGTGGCAACCACTCCCTCCCATCCTCGCACACTTCTAACGGATCAAGGGGAACGTTTATCCCGATTTTAGCAATAATGCCTCCTCTGCTCACGCTCCTGTCCCATCTTTCGCTCTCTATCGACACTGATACTCATTTCTGTGTCAGTGAATTATCCATACGATATTCACGGAATGTTGCTAAGCGTAACCAATGGTAGTGTCCTTTCAGGGAATACGGATTAGCTGGAGTAGGAGTTTATAAGGAGTTTTCTATTTAAGGCGATGTATGAGTGTGTCTGGAGTGGTCTTATTACTAGTGTTCGTATGTGTGAGGGATGTTTGATGCCTCTGTCCGTTCTGGCTGTCGCCCACCTTTAAGTCCTGTGTGGCGGAACTGCCAGGCTTTCCATCTGCTGGCTTTATAGTTCAACACTGTACAAACCCATCAGCAATACTCCACTACTGCGTCGGCCCTGAGAGTTCAGTCATGGAGATGTATGGATGTATGTATTGAATTGTACATAGTATATAAATATATGTAGATGAACACACATATATATATAGGTCAGACTGTCCTGCCAAACCTTCAGCACATGTCCTTAAAGCTATGAGTCCAGTAGGAGCGGTTGCTGTGGTGGGAGGGTGCTGTATTTGAGGCAACAGCTACTACTGTAAACGTGGTCACTTCTGCTTATTATCCAAAGGCACTCCCGAATGGTCATTGCACATGCTGATTTTGCTTCCTTAGAAGCCAGTTTGGTTTCCGTTGAGTGTCACATCAACACTGGGACCAAAATGACGTTCCTTCTGTCCTGTTTATAGAAAATGGAGCCAAGCGAATCACGGAGTGATTGGATGTTGTGATTATTAAAGGATTCCTCCAGCACTTTCTCCAGCCTGACTTTGTTCGGCCGTGTCCGCAGCATGTGGTCGATTACCATGAACAGTGACACTTTATTTGGAGGTTATCTATGCACCTCAAGGCACATGCAGAAGCACTGAACAAAATACATACAGTAATTCTTAAAGCAGCTTATACCAGCAATTGCAAGATTGTTATGTTGTACTTGACCTTGCAACACTACCTATACATACCTATACTTGAGAAACAGTATAGTAATAATATAAAAACAGAAATATTTCTATATGAGTGCAACAATACAACATTTAAATCCACACCACCGGTCAGAAGTTTAGACACACCCAATTAAACTGATGTACTGGTGATCTTATAGACTCTACAGACTTACACTTAACAGTTCCAACTGCTGAGAGTCTGAAACTATAAATATCCTGATATACTACATTCACTCTAGATGTATCATATTATATTCTGCCACATATATCTCCACTATATATTTTGTTGTGCACAAATCTTTTGGGTTTTTTTTGTTCTGTTTTTGCTCTAGTTACCCTTTCAGTTTAGTGAATATTCATGATGGACAGGCCAATAGAATGGCTCTAAAACTGCTTAGAAATAGTCTTGTTCTATCAGCCTCCACTGCAAGTAGAGAAAGCTGTTTTATCCTCCTGTGAATCTCCATTTTTGAGGTTTTAAAGGTGACTGCATAATTCCATGAGTGCTATTTTACAGTTTGATGTCAGTCAATGGCGTTTCTAACTAGGCCTCTAAATTATTACTCCCATGATTTTGTACTGTTGCTTCAACTGTTTTAAATAGAACACCTGTTCAATACTCCAGTTGAAGGCCCATTATGTCAGTGCAATGTCATTTGCTTCAGAAAACATCTTGTGAGTACTGGCATATGCTGTTCAGAAATATCCAAATATTGATTCGTAAACGCATTGTTTAATGCATATGTTATGAAGGTACCATTACAGTACCAAATAAAGTGTTGACTGTGAATAGAAAGAAGAGAAAGCCTGCTGACTCAAAACACTTTCCCATTCAGGACTTGAACCATGCTGAGCCATGATGTTCCACAGAGCAACATCTAAAGACTGGGTTAGGGAAGCCGCCACTGTATACTACTCTTAATGGTGAAACACCACTGACTTTGCAGGTTAGTCCAGGACTAGGTTTAATCCATGTGCAATGCACATTCATTCCCACTTCCCTCAGAATGTTTTGTGCCCATCACAGCTGGCCCCTCCCCTTAACCCTGGCCCCTCCCCTTTGGCAGGATGGTGTCTAAATATATTTTGTTCTAACTGTTGTTGTACCTGCAGTATGTCGTCAGTCTCTGAGCTGTGCTGGTCTCTCTCTTTTCTAACGCCGGCTCACGTTCCAAGGCTCTGTGAAGGCTTTGGCAGAAGTTGCTGCTTTTTCTCTGGTCTGAGAACAGCTTTATTCTCAGGATCCAAAGAGGAGAAACTGGGCCCGGGCCAGCACAAATTGGGCAGAGCCTTTGTAAGACCACATGGGAAATTTGAATAACAGGTGACTTAGGAGCTGATCGAACCGATTACTTTGCCTATATGTAAAGCAGATCATGGCGCAAAAAGAGACTCTCTCATAGCTATGTTGTTCTTAGGCTCCACATTTTGTCGTCAGATTTACAAATCGATTATTCCAAACTAGAAACGGTTCATTTAATTTTTGTTTGTTTGTTTGTTTGTTTGTTTGTTTGATGTCACTCCCTTCCTGGTCATCTGTTTTTGTTTCTTTTACTGTGAATTTGTGCCTTTTGTCATTTTATCTTCCAATATAACTACATTGGAGAGGTGTAAAAAAAAAAATAAACCTGCAAAAAGGAGTTTCGTGGTCTTGTTATTTATTTATTTATGTATGTATTTATTGATTAATGTATTTGATTTTTTTAGATATTAACCCAAATTTATTGATTTACGTTTTATGTTTTGCTTTTAAAATGTAGAAATATGTGGTGTTTTCTTTATTTTTATAGGGCAGTCATGGGCTGGAGGTTAGGGAACCAGCCTTGTGACTAGAGGGTCGCCGGTTCAAATTACTTGAACCGACAGTAAAGACTGAGCTGCCCTTGAGCAAGGCTCATAACTCCCAACTGCTCCCTGGGTGCCATGGTTAGGGCTGCCCACTGCTCCAGGTTTGCCTCCTAGAATTCAAAAGCTTGAAAGAATTTGCTTCACCGTAAATATTTTCTACATTATTTATTGTCCAGTGATGGGTAGAACACATGAAAGAGTAACACGGGAATATGTTGTTCTAAATGTAACCTCTGTTGTGGTTATTTTACGTAATTCACACTGTTTCTTTCTGTTCCTGGCTGGCAATATGTATTTTTCCTCTTTATATACAGTCATATGGACACACCTGGCCAACTTATTACATATTTCCTTAATTTTCTGAAGGCAACTTTCCGCTGCATGGTACTGGCTCAACTTGACTCTACTGGGCTTTTTGGGTTTTCCATCAGACAAACCTGTTACAGGTTATTTTTGATATCAAAAGATGACATAAAAAACACAAAACATAAAGCACTGCAGACTACTGAGTGGTGATCACCATCACCATCATACTAATTTATTCTACTTAGGCTTTTGCAGGAACGTCAGTGTTTGATGTGAAGTTTATAGAGTTGGTGTATTCAGTTTAAGTTAATAAACTAATAGGTACAGGAATGAAGCACCATCAGGCCTCCATGATCTAACCCAACCATCATCGGATCCCAAAAAGAACCTGGATTCATCACAAAAGCCGACATGGTTGCATTCCGTAGCAGTCCAGGTTTCTCGTTCACGACACTGCTGCAAATGAAAGCAGTGGTGACTGGCTGTCAATGGCAGGACATACAGTGGGAACCATGACTCCAAATTCCATTCTACTAAGAGCTTGGAATTAGTCCGGGCAGAGACAAATGTGTATAATGAAGGTGCCACCTGTGTCTGGATGGTGGACAAGAAAACTGGGAGCTACTCGTGCTTGTCAGCGGCACAACTGGTCCTCTGTACCGGTGATCTGTCTGGGCCATCTGCAGCCTGTTCGCAGTGTGTGCCTGCCCTCACGTAACCAGACCATTCCTGTAATTATTCACATATCTGCCGAGTTTGTAGCAATTCATAATTTTTATCAGTGTGCATTTGGAAAGAACTGCATACTAACACTCTTGGATCTATATAGGGTGGTTTGTATTGAAACTCCATTCTAAAATCAATGACAATGCCAGACAACTGTTTGGTATCCCAACAACACCTATAACAGAGAGCATGCTAAGTGGATAAAGTGCTAAAGTGAACTATTGTTTAATGAGTTTCCCAGTTCAACAGCTACCGCTCTCTCCCTCTTTCTCTCTCTAGTCAGGACCCCATATTTCCAAATCCCTGTATGTCCCCAGGCTCCCATTAAAACGTCACAGTGAGCGCTCCCCAGTCATACTATTACCTAACTTACTGACCACAGTCTCACCAACACACAAACAAATCCCATACCCACTCAGGCGCTACAGATGGAGGCTGTGAGTGAAGGGTCTGTGTGGGAAAGGGGATTGTAAGCCCCTTCAACTCTGCACTTGGGTCTAATCAGGATTTGGCGGTCAGATGTAGCCAGATTAACCTAAACCCTGCTTAAGGGGCCATGCTCGGCACTGGGAGACTGTGATTTGGACACTGGGGAGGAAAGTTGAACTGGAACGACCCAGACTGCCATTGTGCACATACATTACATTACATTCAGCATCATTTCAGTGTTTGTAAGTAGAAGAGGAATTTTTCATTATGAATTGAATTGATGAATAGATGAACCTATAAGTAGGTTGTGGAAAGAAAGAAAAATCAGAATGTAAATGTGTTACCATTGTTATTTTCCCGTTTCTTGACATGATAAAAAGGCCGAAGCCCAACGCCAACCCCAACAAGTGACATGGAACGTAAATGAATTGTAAAAATAATCAATTACTATGTGCTTGTATGTGTGAAACAGTATATGTTAATAATCATGTAATGAACTATGTTATTACACAACTAAATTTACAGTGCTGCATGTAAGTCATGCAATGACTTTTTCAATTTCTACATGAGTTTGACCTAAAATACTCACCTGCCAATTTATTAGATGCTCTATGCATCTACACTCTTAAACATTTTATCAGCTGTACTTACCACATAGGAGCACTTTGTAGTTCTACGATTACAGACTGTAGTCCATCTTTTTCTCTGTATGCTTTGTTAATCCCTTTTTTCACCTTGTTCCTCAATGGTCAGGACCCCCACAAGACCACCACAGAGCAGGTATTATATGGGTGGTGGATCATTTTCAGCATTGACATGGTGGCGGTGGTGCTGCTGTGTGTGAATCCAACACATCAGACCTGCTGGACACTGAGACCCTGCTGGGCTTGACTGAGAATAGTCCACCAACTGAAACCATATAGCCAACAGCGTCCTATGAGCAGCGTCATGTGACCACTGATGAAGAACTAGAAGATGATTAACACAGACTCTGCAGCAGCAGATGAGCTATGATCTCTGACTTTACCTCTACAGGGTGGATCGGCATGGTAGGAGTGTCTAATAGAGTGGACAGTGAGTGGACATTAAACACTCTGCACCGCTGTGTCTGATCAGAGGGCTTTCAGCAGGCAGAAATGTTCTGTATGTCTGTAGAGCTCTTCTTCTGCTCTTCTTCTGGACTCAAGAACACTTAGTCTTGGAGTCATTTTTGATAATTTGATAGATAACCTCTGGGAAGCGTACCACTGGCACTGAATATACTTCATTTATGCACAGGCTCAGCTACACTACACAATTGTCATCTAATTGATTAATCCTGAACCTCATTATCATTGATACCAAACTGCTCATTCCAGATCAGTGTTTCTTAACCTGGTCCTGGAGTCACCCCGCCGTGCACATACTTATTTACCAATAAGGACATTGAACATTGGATCACATTTTTTAATCAACAAATAGATGGAAAACTATATCAGTCTTAGTGTTAACTGTGTTTACTGGGCTCTCTTTATCTACTGCTAAGATGATCTGATAATATGTTAGGGCTCATTTATGTAGAAATTTACAAAACGATAAAGGGTTCACAAACTTTCAAGCAGATTTGTAAATATGAGGGCATAACAGTATAACTGTTGACTTTTGAAAGAATTTAGCATTATTTCTAAAGCAGGCTTGTTATTTTCTCATACCTGGAAATATGCTAACCTAGAAATGATAACATTCACGGCTGAGACTTGTTTTCTGAGGTGCCCGTGAGAGCAAGATGTGTCCTACTGACCTAGGGAGCAGTCATGTCTGGGAAAACCCCTGGTATCTCTGAAAGGGAGGTTATTATCATGCCCATATTTACCGCATGTAAATAGTTCATTAGTGATAACAGTAATTACAGGCTCAAACTTAATGTCCAAGTACAAAAAACAGGAGAGCATAATCAGACTAAATGACACCAATAGAAAGTGCTTTAAAACTCCTAAACCCGAACTTCCCGGGCCTCCCCGCGCGCCTGTGTTGTTGTTTTTTCCCCGCTCTTTTTCACACAATCCCCGCCCCCTGCGCCAGGAGTGGATAGTCCTTCATGCTACTTTGACAGACGCCGTATGAGCCACTAGCCTATCCTCGTGAGGGGGCGGGGCCTGTCTCAATGCGGGTGGGAAAAAAACAAACGAACAAAACAGCGCCACACGCCTTTTCTGGCTTCCACAGAGCCTGCGTCGGACCGGACAGAGTGTTACTCACACGACGAGGGCTGAAGATACTACCTCAGTTTCATCTCCAAAGGTGGGCCACCTTGTTTTAATCGAGCTGTCTGCAGTGTGGAGCTGTTTTGTGGATAGCTGCTGTGAGCTTCCAGTAGAAAGTCAGGCTAGAAAACTTGAGGTAATGAGGTAAATTGCTGCTGCTCTCTGTGGGTAGTTTTGAGGAGTTGTTTTGAAATCTGAATGTGTAATTTTAGACAACAGAATTAAACCCACATAACACATTTTACTAAAATAGCCCTTATTAGTAAAATCTTAATTTTCAGACTTTGAAATAGCAGCTGCCTTTTCCATAGTGGTATAATGTGGTCGAAAACGTGTACAGGAAATGTTGTTTCTCCTGAAAATAATAAAAGTAGTTTTATTTATTTATTTATTACCAGCAAAACTGTTACAAACTTTAACTAAACTAAAAGTAGAATTCTGATTATTAAAAAAATATATATATTTACACACACATAGTCAAGTCACATTAGCAACTGCTGCACAGGCGGGCTGGGAGTGGCTCAGTAAGGTCCTGGTAAGTTGTCACAGGTATCTGAAGCCATGCTGACTGCAGGACATCCCACAGCTGCTGGGGGTGAGGATCTATAGAGCAAACACAACGATCAAGGTGGTCCCACAGATGCTCAGTTGTGTTAAGAATTAGGGGGGCCAGGAAAGTACTTGGACGAGTCTTGGTCTTGCTCTTCCAACCAGTGTCAGACATTTCTAGCTGTGTGACTTGTGACATTTTCTTGCTGGAAGATCCCATCTGCCCCAGGAGAGACAATCACCATCCAGCAGTATGAGTGTACATGATCTGCAAGGATGGATTCATATCCAAATCGGCTGAGACTGCCTTCCACATGGATGAGGGGGCTATGAGAATGCCATGAAAACGTGACTTCCTTCATGCGCTATGCCCTGTCGCTGTTGATAGTAGGAAGTAGTGGTCATAATAATGTGACTTGACTGTGTATATACACATCATGAAAAAATTCTACATACAAGTACATAAAAACTGTGCATCAATTTATTCCAGTTTGAGTTAGTTAGTACTGATCTGGTGTATACAAAAAACAAGCTGCATAACTGAACACAAAGAATACAGCATTAACATGAGAGCTTTCCCATTATCATCATCCTGAGACTCCATCCACTGGAGCCTGTTGGTCCAGTACCTGCCAACGAGTGCTGTCAGTGTATGTGACTAGGAATTCTCATTATGTGGAAAAGCTTTCAGGCCTTAAGCTTACTGATGAATGAAGAACGATTTTGTCGTGATTAACTCGGTATGTGTGGCATGTTGTGTGTAGGCTGGAAAATGAGTGCTGAACCTCCAAGAAGCAGACGCAGACACCATTCCTGCAGGTATGATTGTCACTGACCACACAGTGAAGTGTCCTCATCTGGAATGATGTCATTCTGTCGGGAAGGAGTTTTAAAAGTCAATTGTGTCCAATGCCAGTGGACGTCATAATCTCATGGACTGGCACATGGGACTCTAAAATAAAAGGGGTCTTGTTCTGTGTTGTCTATTACCCAATTCCCTGTAAGATGATTAAAGCAACATACATTCCTTAGAGGGATCAGATTGGATTGAAATAGGATTTAGAAGATGTGCCAATATCCTGGAGCTTTGCTATTGTTATAAAACACATGGTTTATGTTAGGTCATGGTAACACCTTGCTTCATGGCAGTGCCAAAAGATGAAGTATTATATTCATAAAATATATGGACAGATTAGAGACCACCCATGTTTCATTTTCAGGCAAGGTGACAATTAAGTACAAGCTCTAATAATAATAATAATAATAATAATAATAATAAAAGATATATACTGTTTTCAGTTATGCATATTGTCCAAACCTAAAGGCGATTAATATTATTCATTCATTTGTAGTATTGTATATATTTATTGTCTAATGTATATATTTTTTATTTATGTACTGTAAGGGACTACGCACCTAAGTTTTTCACTCACCTTCACACCTGTGAAAATGTGACGTGACAATAAAGGTGATATGATTTGATTTATATGAAGACCTAACATTACTGCATGTCAAATGCACCTAGCACTGGTTTGCTAGAGAAATGCTGAGATCAGCCCTGGGTCTTAATTTCTATGATGTTCCCGTTCTTTCCGATAGTCTCTGAAGAATGTGCATGTGACTGCAGCCTGCGATGCATTAGAGTGTTGCAGCAGGATTAACCTGCATATGAAAATATCATTCTCATTAGTTTCTGTTTTGCACGCTTTGATTTTTGTGGGTTAGTTGATAAATAAAATCGGGCTGGGTTCAGAAGGACCACCCTTTTGTCTAAAATTCTGAATGAACTGTTTACTGAGCAGGCAGGCAGCCCTTTGTCAGCCTTACCTGAGGGAAGGTCAGGAGACTGGAGGACAGCTTTATGGCCTAGAACTGATTCATCAGCCCTGTAGGTCTAGCAGTTCCTAGAACATCTCTGTGCACAGTCATGTCCCAGTGTGACTGGAACTCGTTCTGTACTCATGATATTATAGCTGTAAATGAAAGTTGAATGTAGAGTCTAGAGTTATTATTGTCATTTTGCTATGCTGTATTAATATACTATATAATACATGGTTCATTATTCACATAAAGACTTGCATTTCTAATCAGCAGATTCAGATCTGTACTTTTGATGTTTTCTATGCTTTCTTTATGTCAGCAAATGGCAAAATGAATAAATAGCTAGATTGGAGGCAAATGAATTGATATTTGTATAGATTAACTGGATAGAGTAACTGGAAGGACTATAAAGACTCAGACTATAAAGTAGGATATTGATATTGGGGGAAATAATAGGTTATGGAAAATCAGCCATAGATAAGTTCTTACCTGATTAATTACAAAACACTTGTTTTATCAAATAGTTTTTGGAATGCATTTTCCAGAGTGCAATTGCAAAGCATTGTTGTATGTTAGGTCTGTAGTTCAGGCTCTGTGCTTAAACTTTGGTCTCCAGAGAAATGTGAGATTTTAGTCCGCCTGTGGAGGATGAGGGCAATATTGGAGCTCTCTCCCATCCCTGGTCAAGCAGTCCAATTCACTCTCTGTATTTAAATCTAATCAGAAAACATCTTTTTTTACACTCGTTTACAACCTGCCTCAGACTAAAACCGCTCTCTTAAATGATCATGCTCTTATTGTCTATTGTCTACTGTATATCCTTGTTGTTATCAATGTTTGTTTGTTTCTTTCCTGTTTGATATCCACTATCAACTGTAAGCGACTTTGGGTTTGTGAAAGCGCTACACAAGAATAAAGTATTATATTCACGTTGCACGGAGTAAACAGTCTAAGAAACCGGATTAGCATCTGACGCCATTCCGTTGCATTACCCAAGTTCAGTAACAAAACACTCAGTGAAGCGGAGATCAGTGTCCTGAGCCCTCTCATGCGGCTGGCCTGCTTCAGATCACATGACCTAATCTCACTCTCCACATGCTTCCAAAAGCCCTGTTCCTACTGCCACTGTCGCTGGGACACTCAGGAACTAAGTGGAGAAGCTAAGGAAATCATAGAGAAGACCTGAAATCTGTCAGAAAATCAGAAGACCGTCCACAGTTTTTAGAGTTTTGATGTGTGGAGCTTTGGATTCATGTTGACATCTTTCTGAAAAGTAGAAGTTTTGGTGGACCTGCATGGCGTACTCAATTAAGAAGTACTGAAATTGGAAGAGATCTCCCGTTTATGTCTTCATCGGTCTCCATCTACCCATCTGAACTGTTTTACTGGTTCTGAGAAGTTGGTGCCTTCATTTGTTTCATCGGTCCAGTTGGGAGTGGTAGTAAGATGGCGGGAGTATTGGAAGGTCCGCGGATGCGTTCGGACAGCAACTCAAGTACGGCGTCTAACAGAACAATGCTGCGCCAGAGGCTCTCTCAGCTACTCACATGTGTGGAGGACCTCAGCTCTGATGATGATGCCACCGAGGAGGTGTCTCGCACACTGGATGAAGTCTTTCAACTTTGCGGACGATATAGTGGGGAGTTCTTCAGGTGTTTTGCCCTGTAGTCAGTCTAGTCTGTAATCGGTCTTGAGCTTGATCAGTGTTCCTTTAGTTTCCATTTGATCCATTGCTCTTTAATTTCTCTCTGCTGGGTCTTAGGTTTTCTGATTAGTCTCATCCTATAGTTAGCACTTTTTGCTTTTGTCAGATAATGTAGGTCCTTTGGCTCCCAGAGCTACGTTTAATCCTAGACAAGGATGTTTTTAGTGTCACTGAAACGGTTAATTCATGTGCACTCTTAACTAAAATGAGTAGTTAAGTCAATAGTATAGGAGAGTCCCTAAAGAACCTTGCCATGGCTGGTTCTTTACAGACCTATTATTGTAAATGAGATGCGAGTGTGAAGAGCATTGACAAGTTTAAAGATGAGGCTGTTTTAACTAGAACTGGACATCCATTGCAAGAACCAATTAGGGAGCTTTAAGGGTGCATGTATTGTATTTGGAATAATTGGTTGTTTGTAGTAAAGGCTTATCATTTGGACCGACTAGCTGTGTAAAATTACTATATATATATATATATATGATGGTGAGTGAAGGGCCCTTAATAGCCATTCCAGAATGACTTTATGAAGACTGATATTTTTAATTATATATACCCTTTCCCTTTTAACTCTTTTACCCAGTTAACCAGTATACTTTCTCTGTTGGTTGCCGTGCTATACCCTGGCTGAAGCAATTCAAAATCTGCACAAAGATGCCGTGTTGAGATAAAAAGACTGCACAGCTGCACCTGTCTTGATAGGACATATTGTCATGTTAAAATCACAATAAAATAGCTTTTAAACACAAAAGATACTCACCTACAAAGATGAAAAAGTGCTTCTCATTTCTGTGAAGCACCTACATTTTTATCTGTGATCTCTGAATGTGATTAAGCAAGAAAGAGGCATTGGTCACCCGAAGAAGGTTGGGATTGCATTTAAGGGGTTAATTTAAGGGCATAATGCATTAATTATCTTCCTTTGCTTTTTCGAGTGATAGTAAGGGGTGAAAGTAAGCATCTTTCTTTTCCTCTCGCTGTCTTCCTCTTTCAGACTTCACATTGTGACGTGGAACGTTGCTACAGCAGAGCCTCCGGATGACGTGAGGTCATTGTTGCAGCTCGATTCCGACTCCCCTGTCGACCTTTTGGTGATTGGGTGAGAAAGTCACATGACCTTGCTACGTGGATATTTTATGCTGTAACGGATACAAAGTAAAAATGGCGTACCAAGTTCAGCCTTTCTTTGAAGTAGGATTACATTTATGGTTCTAAAGAAATGATGGGAAATCTTCGCTATTGCAGTCTGCAGGAGGTGAGAGCCACTCCAGTGAAGTATCTCTCTGATCTGATAGCAGAAGACTCATGGAGCCACCTCTTCATGAACACTTTGGGGCCAAATGGTTTTATCAAGGTATAGAACACTGTTGTGTATATGCTCTAGGTAATTCTGTGTATAACTGTTGATATAAACAGGGAGGATGAGAGATATATGTCAGGGCGAGCAATGTAAAATCCATCTTAATTCCTGAAGATATTTTTAAAATACGTATCAAATGAGTTTAGTGGTTCAGTCTAGATGTTTATTAAGTTTAGGTATTGTTTTAGAAGCAAAATGTGCAACATGCTAATGGAGCTTTAACAGCAGCCGTGCTAACAGGCCAGTAAAATAAAAAATGCATATAAAACAAATTAATAACACAAATTTGTGTTATTAAGACATTTGTAAAGACATTTGTGTCTTTTTAATGTTTTTTTAGATTTTATTTGTATTTTTATCTGTTTTCTTAGGATCAGGTTATTGATATCCTTTTCATGACATAACCTTGTTTTATCAAGTCATGATAATAACAAACATAAAATCTTGAGAAAATAATATTTATTTACATTCATGTTTATGCTACAAGTATAACTAACTAATAATAAACTAATAATAATAAAAAATTACTTAAATGTTCCTTCAGGGCTTCCATAAAATATTTTTTCTTATTAGTCATAGTTTATCATAATAACAATACTTTGATGTCATACAGGTCACCTCTAGTCTTACCAGTGGTGCACTGTTATTCAGCGATGTGTAGGGACACAATAGCTGGTTTCAGACGATCTCTCATTAAGGCCGAATGTAAGCTGGGATGGTGCAGAACACTGGCCTCTTTGTGTCCCACTAGCAGATTGAGCACTTTGATTGGTCGACCTTTGCTAACTAGGGTAATTAGCTGTGAATTTACATGCCTCGTCCTCACCCTTATACCACATGCAGGAATTCCCAGGGCATGTCAGTTTGCCCTGTCCTTTCTGTACGGGGCTTCGCTTACTGTTGGGAACCGCTAGACTGCCAAAGATGCCACAAATGCCAAAGGCTGTTCTCGTGACTGTGGAACAACTAATTGAACTACAATCGTGCCACCTGAATGGCCTGCGTAGCTGCTCATTTGCAATGTTGTGTATAGTGCGTAAATTGTATGTATGTGTGTTTGTGTATGTTGTCCCCAGGTGACCTCTGTGAGGATGCAGGGTCTCCTCCTGATTGTCTTTGCTAAGCAGGCACACCTTCCTTTTATCCGTGACATCCAGAGCACATACACCCGCACCGGGATTTTTGGCTATTGGGTAAGTCTCTTTTCTCAGTGCTGACTTCAGTTTAGAAAGTTTAGCAATGAAACAAAACAGCATGAAGCGTGCTTGTGTTGCCTTTTCACATTTAAAGGGAAGAATGAATATACAGATGAAACTCAAATTGCACCCAACATTCAGGCTTGAAGATCTCAGCTCCTGCTCTTTTAAGCTACATTACTTCATGTCAGGTCTGCTCAAGAGACACACTCTCGGCGCACTTCTCATGCCAGCCACCAGAGGTCAACCTCACCAGAGTTCTAACGAGTTGTGCTCCTGCTCCCTTTCACCTAGCCTCTCCCGTACCTTTCCCTTCACACCTGCTCCGTATCCCAGCCTATTACCCTTCCCTTCCCTAGGTGTTTGTGGAGCAGTAACCATACTAGTGGTCTCAGTATATGTAAGAGGTCACCTTGGTTATCCTTGTGTTCCAATTTTGTGCTAGATTGATATCTTCTGAGCTTTTTGTCTTTTCTGGAGAAACTTCTGGGCTTTGTGATTTTTGAGATTTCTGTTTTGGTTTTTTGACATCTTCTGGGCTTTGTACATTTGGACTTTTGTGTTTTGTGTTTTTTGACATTTTTGTACTTTAGAATAAATCCTGCCTAATGGATCTCTCCTCTGTGTCTGGGTTCCCCACATTACACTTCATTTCTTTTTCTCTCAAGAATGTTTTCTATTCTTTCTTAAAACTGAAGATGTATCAAGATATGATGTGTCTAAGTGTGATTTTACACCCCACAGGGCAATAAAGGCGGTGTGTCGGTGCGTCTCTCTTTCTATGGCCACATGCTTTGCTTTCTGAACTGTCACCTGGCAGCACATATGAACTACGCTGTGCAGCGCGTGGATGAGTTTGAGTACATTCTGGACACACAAGACTTTGACTTCTACAACACGCCGCAAGTGCTCGACCACAAGTTAGTGCATACGGATACACTGGAAACATACAGATAGGAGACAACTCACTAAAATACAGTGCTTATGTATTTATGGCATTACTGTGACCTCATGTCATTCCACTTCTTCATATGCTTGATTTGAAAACCTTGTACACAGTACAGGGCTCAAAGACCACCTCCTCATATGCTTAATTTGCTGCACTTTTAGGAATGAGTTATTTTATTTTAAATTTTGGAATTTAGTTACTTTAAGAGATATATGAAAATCAAGCTCCACTCTCGCTTCATATCTAGACACATCCACAGGTGTTTCTGTCCATCCTTCCTCAAGGAATACCCAAGTCTGCACTCTGCCAAAGAAACTGTTGCTGAGAAAAGAAAATAGAAGAATAAAGGAAGTTTGTACTGATACTAGATAGCTGATATAAAGTTAGGTTTTATGGACAGATGAATCTTAGTCTAAAATTGGATTGTGAGAAACAGAAAATGCAAATGACCTCTACGACTGTAATTTGGAGGTGTGGCAAAAATATCCCTGCAGGTGTCCTTGAAAAAAACAAAAACAAAAGCAGGTCCTCAAACCATCCTCAAATAGATGGACTCTCTAATAAAGGAAATGTATTTTTAGCTGTTGTGTAATTGTCTGTTAAATATCCTGATTTTGCAAAATTAATAACATATTTGACAATTTTGACCACAAATAATAGACATTAAAGCAAATCCTCTGACTTTTGAACATTTTCCACAGATTCTTGGTGGAACTGACTTGATTCACACTGCGCACATTGATGCTCCTTTGTTGTGTTGAAGGGTGGTCTTCTGGTTTGGTGATTTGAACTTCCGCATCGCAGACCACGGCCTGCACTTCCTACGCTCTTCTATCAACAGTGGCCGCTACAACCTGCTGTGGAGCAAAGATCAAGTGAGTCAGACACACAAGGACGTGCACACCAACAAATCAGATTCTTACAAAACTGTAAACATCCTCTGGGTCATAGAATGTGTGCACGAACTGTTTGCGCTCTCTCTATGATGTGTTTGTTTATCAAATATTGTCCGTCTTGTATGTGTGTATATGTTTGCACGCTTGTCCTTCTGTACCCTTTCTGTGGATGTTCTAAATTGGGATGCATGCCCCTATGGTGAATGTGCAAATGTTGTCTTTGCTCCTCTGAAGTGGACATGCGTGTGTGTGTGTGTGTTAGTTGTTGATGATGAAGAAGAAGGAGCCGCTGTTGCAGGAGTTTGAAGAAGGACCTCTGCAGTTCAAGCCTACCTACAAATTTGACCGCTTCTCCGAGACTTATGACACAAGGTAAAGATACCTGAACCTCACTCACACAAAGTACTGTCCAAAAGTCAAAGACCACCTTCATTTCTGTAATTCTTCATGTACGCAGTTACAAACCGGATTCCAAAAAAGTTGGGACACTAAACAAATTGTGAATAAAAACTGAATGCAATGATGTGGAGGTGCCAACATCTAATATTTTATTCAGAATAGAACACAAATCACAGATCAAAAGTTTAAACTGAGAGAATTTTAAGGAAATTTTAAGGGAAAAATATGTTGTTTCAAAATTTCATGGCGTCAACAAATCCCCAAAAAGTTGGGACAAGGCCATTTTTACCACTGTGTGGCATCCCCCCTTCTTCTTACAACACTCAACAGACGTCTGGGGACAGAGGAGACCAGTTTCTCAAGTTTAGAAATAGGAATGCTCTCCCATTCATGTCTAATACAGGCCTCTAACCGTTTAATCGTCTTGGGCATTTTACGCTGGGTAACACCGTTCTGGTATTGCTGCACTATCTTTCTGCGCAACAATGGTGGAATTGGTGATCCTCTTACCATCTTGGCTTCAGAGACACACTGACACTCTGAGAAGCTCTTTTTATACCCAATCATGTTGTCAATTGACCTAATTAGTGTTAATTGGTCTTCCAGCTGTTCGTTATATGCTCAATTTCCTTTTTCCATCCACTTATTGCTACTTGTCCCAACTTTTTTGGGATTTGTTGACGCCATGAAATTTTGAAACAGCATATTTTTCCCTTAAAATGATACATTCTCTCAGGTTAAACTTTTGATCTGTGATTTGTGTTCTATTCTGAATAAAATATTAGATGTTGGCACCTCCACATCATTGCATTCAGTTTTTATTCACAATTTGTTTAGTGTCCCAACTTTTTTGGAATTTGATGAACATATGGCCATTTTGAATAGATGTTCAGACCAGCAAAGTTTAGATTGGCTAAAGAAGTCAAAGTTGTGTAATACCTGGAAAGACCTCTTACAATTACTCAGCAATTGGTCAGTAACATGAGCTTCCATCACAGAGCTGCCGAGTCTTTTATAAGGAAAGATGGATAGGGGATTATTCCAGTCCAAAGCAAGCATTTTTTTCCCAGTGCGGTTTATCTGATCACAGCAGCTCGGTCCACCAGATTTTGCACAGCCAAGTGTCCTATTTTCTTTGTGTCCTTGTCTAACTGTTTTGCTGTTTCCCTTCTATTTAAGTGGATTATCTTGTCTCCCCTCAGAAATATCTCCTGAAGCCTGTTTAAATGCACATGGTAATTCTGAGAAACCTTACTGCAATTTGCTGCTTGAGCTTAGTTGGGTTATGCATGTTAGTATCTTTTTGTCAATGACTCATTTGGGAACAGCTTTTGTTGGGAGGACACAGCTGTAATTCGTTGGTTTTTATGATTTGCTTGATGGCAGAGTTAAAATGTGGATGGATGAGCAAAAGGGTTGACAAAGTAACCACTGACAGATTTGATATCATACTTTGTGGTGGAGGCTCTAATTATGAATTTGTTTCCTGCTTATTTTCTGATGCTAAAATGAATAACTTTATTTAGACTTAACTTAAAATGATTAGGTACTTGTCACCATTGGAACTGGAAATTGTGTTTGAAAAGTGTGGTCTCTGACTTAGTGCTGTATTGCATGTGTACAGTATCACACAGTACAGTACAACTCCAGTAAAAATGCAGGAAAGAGTTTGACAGTACAGCGCAGTGGTCCTCTAACCTTGTCAAGTTTCCCCATATTAGAAAAAAAAGAGAGGAAGTCATGTTGAATTGACAGTCCTGCTAAAAGACGTCTACTTTCTCTATGGCATGTAAGCACAGAGAGCTTTGTGTCATCTCTCTTCTTTCTTTCTCCTCACAGCCCGCCGAAGACATGGTTTGGTTTTAAGTAAGATTCACTAAGAAATATGTCACTATGTTTCTCATGTGCTCCCATCCTTTCCTTTTCACTCATCTTGTACACAGCAGCAAGGAGCTTCATCCTCAGCTCTTCACTCATCTTGTAGAGAGCACAGAACTAAAGCCTACAGAACTCACCATGCCTTTTCCCACCTTTCCCAAACCCCAAACTCATATGTATGTCTGCTGCATGACTGTTGCAATGGCAAATTTCATCTCCCTACAGAAGGACGCAGTATATGGAGGCATTCTGCTATAGTAAGAGGCTTATTTAGGTTAGGTGAGATTAGGGATTCTATATACACCCACTACACTTGGTGTGATTAGAGTTGGGAAGTGAGTATTAGTTCCAGTGCAGTGAGCAGTGGGCTGGTCAGTAGCTTTGAGGGAGGAATGATAAACTAATGTAGGTAGCAGATAAATGTCAGTCATGTGCGTAGAATAAAGCTGAATTAAATTGAATTGAATACTTTTTGAGTGCATTGACACTCGATTAGTGCATAGCCTAATCATTTGTTTATTAGGTAGGTTATTAGGTCTCTGTTCTGTAGAAGTGTGAAACCAATCGTCAGTCAAGTTCACTCACATGAAAGGAAATAATGTGACAGCTGATAATGACAGTGACTAAATACAGATAGTAAGGGAAATCATATGTATGAAAATAGATTTGTAGGTTGTTTGACATGTTGCCGTCCACTAGAGGGCAGTGTGAAACCAATTGTCAGTTCAGTGTAAACTTTCTGGCTCAGGAAATCAGTTCTAAAACGGGACGGTGTCTGAGTCTCTTTTCACACTCTACCCGGTTGATTATGATTTCATGCGTCAGACTGAAAAAGGCTGATGTGCAGGTTAAACCAGTAGCTCAGTCTAAAAGATTACTGTTGCCAAGAAGGAATGAATAGTTACCAGTTAGGATTTTGCAAACACAGTCATGCGAATTGATGTTAATTTCACCATTAGTCACATTAACATGTTTAAGTAAAGCTGTTCTCTTGGAGAAATCTCAAGTGGACCCTTTAACCATTATTCGTATGCCTCCTCTCATCATCTGCCTGTGGCTGGTCAGTGGGAAGAAACGGAAGCCGGCTTGGACAGATCGGATCCTGTGGCGGGTAAAACCCAGGGATGAGGAGGCACGTGGGTTGATTGCAGATGATGAGGACACACCCTTGAAGGTGACACAGGACATATACACCTGTGATCCGTCTTATGGAGTCAGTGATCACAAACCTGTCATTGGCACCTTTAACCTAGAGGTAAGCTGTGCAGAGCAGAGCTGCAAATAAAAGAATACTTACTGTTCTCCAACAGCCTGTGTTGGAGGACACTGCCAGTTTGACCGTTCCCGTGTTAGTTTGGAGGACACTATATAGGTTAGTTCTAGGGCTGAAAGATTCATCGTTTTTATATTGAAAGTGCAATTTTTAAACCATATTCTTGCAAGAGTATATCTCAGTATATCTACTTCCGGCGCCGATGCGACGCGAGTGGCTGCCTGTTCCAGTAGCTCCGTCCGTATTGTGTGTTTTTCACTTGAATTTCCCTCTGGGATCAATAAAGTATCTATTAATCTATCTCTCTATCTATCTATCTATCTATCTATCAACATAGAGCTTGTAAACCAACTATAGATGATTTCGACCCAGCAAAATAACCCATGTGCTGTGTACACTAACACAACCGTAATTAAAAGGCAGTCTGTCTCGCAGGTTAACTGGGCGTGTTGAAGCCTCAAGCCGAAAATGATGAACACATTAGGGCAAACTTGTAATCTCCTGATGACTGAGTCAGCTAGGGTTCATTAACTACTAACTAAGAATACAATCTGAGACGTTTTGGTGACAAAGTTCTCAGTGTTGTGTTTTGTGTTGGTGTATCTGTCCTTCCTTTTGGCTTATGTGTGCATATAGCATAACATGTCCAAACGAAGGAAACGTAAAGTGAGCCCACCAATCAGGGTACAGTGGTCATTGTGTTCTGAGCTTGTTTGGAGCTGTTGGACAGAACTTGGTTCTAGCTAATGGAAACTGTTCTCCCTCTGTGTTTTTTATTTATGATGATTTAAATAGACGTCAGTGTCAGACTAATGAGCTTCTATTAAAGACTGGTGGACTGAGAGACACTAGAGTCTCCTCACCTACACTGAGCTGATGAAGAGTCTTGGTTCAGAAATGATAATAGGACATTAGAGCCATAATAAACCATGCTCCTGTTACTCTCCATACTTCAGTACATCTGAAGGTACATACTTTAGTACTGTTACTCCAGTGGAGGTCTAAAGGGAGGAACTTCCACTGACACTGGAGGAATATTTTACCTTGGTGATCTCTACTTTAACTCAATGGCAATAACTCAGAATGGACTTTTACATTTTACAACCCTAGAGTTAACGCTTAGAGGATGCACAGTCTGATAAAAGCTGAGTAGTCCAATTGTGTATATGCCCTGTGCGTATGGACAGATAGTGGAAAAATATAGTTACCTCTGAAATCTGCCTTTCACAGAAGTTTCTCTGGTTTCCTATCATGATTGCTGAGTATGTTTTCTCTTTTCTCTCAGCTGCAGAAAAAGGTGGAGACAGCGTTGGTTTGTGTCAGTGCGGAAGGCCAGTGGAGCGCTGATGAAGACGCAGTGCTTACATACACCATTCAAGAGACGTTCGACGCCTGCACATCAGACTGGATCGGCCTCTACAAGGTCAGATAAAGACAGAGCGAGTCAGATGTGGAGGAAGCGATGCAGACAGAGTGATATATAAATGAGATAGAGAGAAAGGTAGAAAGAACATCAGTTCTTTTGTAAGTAGAGTAAAATTTTATCGTTCACTGTTTGTGGTAATGGACAGCACAGTGCAGCAGATGGAGCTTATGTTAAAAAATGCTGCACTGAGGATGAAAATATGTATTCCTTTAACATAAGCAAAAAACTTGTTAACTGCAAATGTGGTTAAATCTGTTTATTCATAATGTTTCATATTCTACTCTGAATATAGATTGGCTTTAAGAGCCCTTTGGATTATATCGCCTTTGTCTGGGTCAAAGAGGACGAGATTCCTACAGTTAATGAAGTTGTTCAGGTACGTATCAATGTTACTCAACTTAAAATGCATAAAGATTTGTTAGATTAATTTGTGTTAAATTTGAGTGTGGGGTGCATGTGCGTTCACTGTGTGAGGGGTTGGTGTATTTTTGTTGCCTCCCTCAGTTGAGCATGAAGAGAGATGACCTCCCCCTGCTGGCAGGAGACTACATTCTGGGCTACTTCAGCAGGAACATGCAGTCCCTGGTGGGCCTTAGCCCTACTTTTCAGGTAGGTAGGGTCCATCATACACAACAACATGCACAACGATGAGAGTGATTCTACCTGCACTTGAACAGCATGAATGCTTTACAGAATCAGCTACCTCAGTATTTCCATTTCATCAAACTGTAAACATGAACATAGATCAGGACTAGGAATGGGAATGATTAACCCATAGACCAGTACTATCAACTGGTTCGTATTATTTTATTCTCCAACGAAAGTGTTGAACCTGAATAGTGAGGTGTATAATTTAAGATTTATATCACAAATGATGGTGCAATAAACAAGTAGTAAGGTACAGTAAGCTAAAGCCAGCTCCAGTCTTGCCATTTATGAATATTTCAGTTATATTTGAGCTAGTAATACAACTTTAGATACATAAATCTATTAGAAGACCATCATTGTGTATTCCAGTTATTATGTCAACATTCTAGCTTTGGTCAAATAATATATACTTGGTCATAAAGTCATATATTATTCCTGCCAGCCTCTTGGTTGGAATAAAACCAGGGTCTTAGAGTGGGCGGCTGTGGGCCATTTACTGCCACATACACGTTTATGCCTGGATTTCCCATCAGTTCTACATTTAAGGGTGCATACAAGACTTGAATGCATATTAATACATGATTCAGCTGATGTGTGCACTCATAAGTATTTGTATATTAAGTATATGAGCTTTAAAGATGGCTGAGCCAATCAGATTTTAGGATGCAGTGTTGTCTGGTATCTACAGTCAGTAACTAAGAAGCTGCCTACTTTGGTCTGTGTGTTTCAGATAATGGAGTCCACATTGGCTCTGCTGGAAGGCCTGGTGCCTGAAAACATTAACGGACTGGACAAGTAACGGCAGAGGTCAGCAGGACCCGTATCCAGGAAACATCTGAGTGCATCAGTTCTCTGCCTGTAGACAGGCGGCTGGCTCACTGTATGCTAAAAGACTAAACATATTCAGGAACAGCACCGTTCTGGTGAATTACAGTACTGAAAAAAATAAATTCAAATATGTATATCGTTAAATGTATTCTAATAACACAAAGTTGTTCAAATACGTTTGGCAATAAGTGTGTTGATGTATTCTATTAATGTGGAAATGTACAAAATTAATTCAAGTGAATTCAGTCTCCTCACACTGTGGCTGATCACAGTGCTGCTCTACTTGTAATACCACAGGTTGCCTCCTTTGCCTGCCCACCACACACACACACAGTAAATCAAATGAGTGTTAATAGCTCTTTCTTGCCAGCAGAGGACCAGGCCAGTCGTATTGCTTTACAGCAAGGGGTCACCAGTCTTATCTACAAAGAGCCAACGTGGCTGGAGGTTTTCCAACCAAGCAGCTCATATAACTAGTACATAGTTTGAAGACCAACTGATTACACAAGTGGAATCAAGTGCGCTTCTCCTTGATTGAAATGGAAACCTGCAGCCACACTCGCCCATGGTGGAAAAGATTGATGACTGCTTTACTGGAGCTACTGCATGACATTGAAACAAAATCTCTGCACTGCATAGAGGCTTGAGCAGACAGACTGGACATGGATGTGCACTGATGGATAGAAAGCCTGATGGAAAGTGCGAGAGCTTCCTGGCTAACTAAGTCTTAGAGGTCAGGAGTTACTACCTCTGCTGTGCTCCACTATGCAAATATATTGATCACGTACTGTATTTACAGTTGCATGCAAACGTTTGAACACCCCAGTCAGGTGACATGTTTTCAATAGTTAAAAAATAGAAAAAAAATGAAACATAAAATATTCCAAAACTTTTGCACAGTCCACATTTGCGATTTGATTTTTTCAATAGGTTTAAAACAGTAATCGTGTATTAACCTGTGCAGAACTGTGTAGAGGATGTTTCCACTTATTCAAAACACGTCGTTTGACCAGGAGTGCCCAAACATTGACATAATGTGTAACAATACAATTTATTATATTTACATTCAGTTTACAATCTGTATGACAATACTGAAGTTCTGTTCATGTGACAAAAACAATACAAAAATGTAAATTAAGTTTTCTCTTTTGAGGATAATCACTTCAAATGCAAAAAAAAATCAAACATATACTTCTAACAGAGATCTCTGCTGGTCTCGATGACTGATGTCTTGTTAACACTGATAACTGTGACCTCTAATGGTTAATAAAATGTGTTGATTGTTGATTGTGTGTGATCCCAATATAGTTGTCTCAATATAGTTGAACTTCAGTAGGACAGGTAACTATATAATTATAGATGGCAAAGCACTACTACCTTTTTTACTCGTTAAAAACGACATTCAAAACATTAAAAAAAAATTTTTAAACTGAAGAACTTACATTACATTAATGGCATTTAGCTGACGCTCTTATCCAGAGCGACTTACAGGGTTAATCATGTTACAGGTAATGTAATGCCAATGTAGTGTTAGGAGTCTCGCCCAAGGACTCTTATTGGTCTAGCACAGCATAATCACCCAGACTGGGATTTGAAACCCAGTCTCCCACATGGGACAGTAGCTTCCTGGCAGGAAGTGGTGTTATCTGCTGAGCTACACCAACCAACACCAAACATCTCAACTTCCCTTGAGATGTTTATTCAGAAGGAAGAGAACACAGCTAACAACATTGCATTGCACAATTAATATTCATCAAAGCTACAATCAGTACTGACCAGGAAATAAGTGTCAACATCTGCACAATCAAGAATGAAATTTAACACCATAAAAATCTCTTCCACGTTCCATTCAGACATTTTACACTCTGCTTTTCTTTTTACACTACTGCCCGAAAATAAACAAATACAAAACACAGCTAGTGCCGGAGCACCCACATACTACCATCTTAAAAATGAGAGCGTTATGTGCATTTCAGTTCTCAGTATTGAAACCCTCTGTAGGGTTCGTTCAGTAGGGGGAAGCAGTGCACTTACTACTCCACCTCAAACTGCACAAAAGCTGATTCATTCACCATGAGCACTCAATTTCACAGCCAAAGTTTAGTGAACCAAACGCAGAGTAGTTAGTGCTTTATTATAGGGGGTCAAATCAGCGCTCCACAGCTTTGCTAAATAAGGGGCATTGTGGGTGTGTGCTGTTACAGGATTGGATCACGGTTATTCTACCCCCCCAATGCATTTCCTGCTGACATCTAGCCAGTAGATCTAGTATCAGATCAATGCTGTCTCCAATGACATCCTGTGACAGTCCATACAGAGTTAAGTTAATAAGATTAGACGGGCACGACCCAGTACGCTAACTTCAGCCTCTGCTGATCAAACCTGGCTGTTAGCTTCTAAACACTCTTAGTAAATATGGCCCTGAACTTGTGCAGTCTTAACTTTTCTCCTTTCGTGTAACATGGAGAGTGACAAGGAGGCAGGATGCAAGTGGAAGTCCAGAGTTTTACTATAAACCAATAACTACAAATCAAACATACTAGAATTATAAGAACCAAAACAGTACTAGCACACCACCCACACCAACAGAACAACTGACAGCAAGACGAAACACCAAACAAGCACAAAGGGAACAGCAGGGTGTCTAAATACACAAGGGCTAACCAGGAACACCTGGGAAGGGGCGGAGCTACAAACTAGGGACAGGTGAGGGGCATGCTATAAGGGTGGAGATGGGAGGAGCTATAAACCAAAACAAACAGAAGCACATGGCACAAGAGAACAAAAGGCACATGGAAGTCATAGGAGACAAACAGAGACAGACAGGGCAAGACAAGACAGGATGTGACATTTTGCAAGTGCATCTGAGTGATTGGATATGCAAGAGCTTTCAGATACTCCACTTCCTGTCTGTAGTGTGTATCAGTCAAATTTATGCTGTGCCTTTAAGAAAGGGGCATTGTATTTGCATATCCCAGTGTGGCCTCTGCAGAAGAAGAGAGCAGAGTGGAGAAGAGAGTTGGTGTTGAGCGGTTTTCCTACCACTCTCGTCTGTTATTTGTTTACACTCTCTGTAACGCTAGAGCTGAACTACAGTCACACTTATGTATAAGTGGACCGTTGTGGCCGGGAGACTGATTTCAGTTAGTAACCATGAATAAACGAGTATACTGGAGTACCCGCACCAACGTCTGTGTGCCCCAAGTGCTTCTGCTAACTCCTCTCCTCATGGCTACCTCGAAGGCTCTCCCCCATTATCCGGGCCGAAGCGCTACAAGTGTAAGAACAGGTGTATGGTGATCATGGACACAAACCATGCCTTCTTCCTCAAAGGTCTTCAGGCTGCTGTTACAGATTACTCCTACAGAGGGCAGCGTAGGCTGGGGAATAGCTCAGACCAACCCTGCTATCAAAAATGATCTAGTATTAGAATTAGCTGTAAATGATTTTCAGGAGGAAATGGCTTCCTATTTGGACAGATTTATTAACAAGCTTGGAAAAAAAGACTGATTTCCAAATGTAATATACTTCAGGGCCTTTGATTTATTTATAAATGATTATGGAGGTGATGGAGGAGGACAGGTGAAATCAGTTGCTCATCTCGACCTCCCCATAACACAGTGGGTTAGATTAACACTATTACCTTTCCTGAGTGGGGAAAAGGGGTTGGAAGCAGAGCAGAAATAAACGTAGTGTAACTGGACAACTGTGTCGTAACTGGACACCTGTGTCGTAACTGGACATGTGACTGTCTATGGAACACCAGTGAAGCTTTTCTCTCATGCTCAGAACTCAACCGTTAAGTCTGATCCTCCTACAGCATCACCACAGGCCTGTGATAAATGTCAGGAAGGGGAACCAGTACGGCTCCCCATTCAGAGACCACCCTTCGTATAATTTCATTTCCAGTCAAACCGGCCATTGAAGTGCAAGGACTGCATTCTTCAGGAGATACCACTGAGAACCCACTGCCGCAGTTTCACCTTAAACAGCTTCAATATCATTCTGATGGTACAGTGACTAGCGATAGTACGGAGAACAGCAACTCTGCTGATGTCACTCCGGGACCAGATGCCTGCTATTCAACTTGGTCGGCCGTGGTTTGGTGGGCCGTGGCTTTATGGCACTTATTGCACATCAGCAACTATGGGTCTTTAGCTAGCTGTAAGAAGAAGCTAAGATATTCCCAGTATGGACATCATGGCAGTGCGATAAGATGGAGAAAAACGGTGGAGGAACTAAGGAAGAGAAAAAGAGAGAACAACTGACCAAGACACTGGACAGAAGTAAATCACAGACTGGCTTTTACTAGTTGGTGAGAGCTAAAGGAGATATTTCGAAAGGGACCGTTAGCATTTGGAAGAGGACAAGAAAGCCGAAGGAAAATAAGAATTGGAGTTCACCAAGTAATGAAAACTTACATCAGTCAAGTTTTAACCTGTTAGATAAACAGCACTGAGAGGAGAGCATCCACTTCTGCTTCAGATCTGAAAACCCCCACGTCTCTGTCCATCCTTCCACCATAAGACACCACAGCACCATGAGTCTTAAAGGATGTGTGGCTGTCGTGGAGCCGTTACTGAGAAAACAGAAAAGCAATTGGCTGGTGTTTTTAAACTGACCACCCCAGGATCCAAATCTTAACATCAGGACATGTATTTTAAAGTACTTGTATTGGATCGAGAAGCAGAATGCCCAAGTGTCCAATGGTACACTGAGTCATACCCACAAAAACTGTCTAGGGTTTTAATTAGGATCCTGCCCCTGACTGTGACGAAGACACACTGCCCCTACGTGTTGCACTTTGTCGTGGCAGATGACCCCTATGTAGAGGTATGTGCCTAACTGGTTGCACCCAACTCACCTGTCCGGGTCCTCAAATCACCTTGTGGGGGGCAGCTCAGTCCATGAGCCTGTGGTCGGCCAGCCAAGCTCTGTTCATGGTAGCGTTCAGGTTTTCATCAGTTGATTGGAGGGATGTCCACCAAAGGAAGAAAAGAGAAAGAGAATCCCAAACGCAGTCTTTAACGCCCTAAGCTTTCCCGTCGTTGCTCCAGCCGCCACGTCCGGCTAAGCTCACGGTTTAAAGACCCCAGTGATTGGCGCCCCCATGTGGTCCAACGTGATAATCGGTATCTGCCCCTAGACACTAACTTTATAGAGTTAGACTTTAGAGTTATTCAAATATCTGTTTACCAACCCGGACACTTAAAGGCCAGAGTCCATCTGCACATCCCTAGCGTGAGATGATGAAAGAATGAACGATGTGGTACATAACTACACCGATCAGCCATAGCATTAATCAGCACCACCTACCACATAGCTGCACCGTGTAGTTCTACAAGTACAGGCTGTAGCCCATGTGTCTCTCTGCATACTGTATCATTCCCCCATCACCTTTTTATTCAGTGGTCAGTACCCAAACAGGACCACCACAGAGCAGGTATCATGTGGGCGGTGGATCTTTCTCAGCCACAGATCAGACACAGCTGGAGTGTTTATACACTGGGTCCACACATTGTCCACTCTATTACACACTCCTACCTTGCTGGTCCACCTTGTAGATGTAAGTCAGAGACGATAGCTGCTCTGCTGCTGCAGTGTTTGTGTTGGTCTCCATGTTGGGTGGCCACTGCTGGACTGACAATGATCCACCACCCACATAATACCTGCTCTGTGGGGGTCCTGACAAAATAGGGGGCTACCACAGTATGCAGAGAAAACAGATGGACTACAGTCTGTAATTGTAAAACTACAAAGTGCAGGCACACTGAGGTGGTCATAATCTTATGGCTGATCGGTGTATGTTCTGGTGTACAGGTGGATAGAGTAAGGGGTTCTGGAATCCCGGCATTAGACCTGTTCTGGAGAAGTGGGAGGCAGTGTGATTCGACCTCTAGGCTTTTTTCCCACACTCCCAGCTTTGTGTTGCTTCAACAGTTCTGGAGATGTTGGGTGACTGAACCTCCATTCTTTCACATGTATGCACATATGTGGAGCTGCTGCGTGTTGCAGCTACAGTAGGAGTTTTCATGCATAATTACAGCTATAAATCCGCCTGAGGCAGCTGCTCCTCCGTTCAGCACAGCAGATACTCCACCTCTAGACACTTACAGACCAGCAGGAACGCACGCCGAGCTACGCTCCTCCATTCCTTCATTCTCAGGGTGCCCTGAAGCTGCAGGACCTCCAGCGCCCCTGAGAATACACCGCTGCAGTAAACAATGTGTTCTTCAATACATACATTAAAATAACATTATATAACAGTCAGTTATTCTACATGCGCTGGTAACCAACAGACCATGCACTAATTATTTAATTTCCAGTCATAACAGCGACATTCTGTAGGGATTTCAATTTAAAATAACAGTTTCAAAAATATTTTGAGGGTAAACTGATTTATTATAAGGAGAATGGCATCTCTGCCGGTGCCACTATGAGTCCAGAATGCCTGCTATGTAACTTTGGCGAGACCACTCCAGACACACCGCAAAAAGCTTCATGACACTGCACACCAACAACTGTGGGTCTTCAGCTAGCTATAAGAAAAAGCTCAGTATTCCCACTATGGACTTCATGGCAGAGCGATGAGGTGAAGAAAGATGGCGGAGGAAGCAAGGAAGAGAAAATGACCAGAGAGATTTCAATTTCACCTTAAAATAACAGATTCAGAATCATTTTAATGGGACACTGACTTAGAATAGGGAGAACAGCATCCCTGCCGGTGCCACTCCGGGCTTGGAATGCCTGCTATGTAACTTTGAAGCATCGTGCACGAGACAACTTGGGAGAACTGCATCACACACCAACAATCGTGGGTCTTGTAGCTATAAGAAGAAGCTAGTTCAGTAGGCCCAGCATGGAGATCATAGCAGAGGCTGTGATGAGACAGAAGAGGACGTTATCTGAGCAAGTAAAAACAGTGAGAATGACTGACTAGAAACTAGACGAGAGAGTAAATCTTACTATTATTGGTTGGGCCTGTGTATCCAAAGTTAGATTTTGTATCCTTCAGCTTTGTCAACTAATGCATATGTAAAGCAGTTGTAATGGTTGATGAGCACTTGACTATTGCGCATGCGCGCTGAGCTGTAGCTCTCTGTGTGGGACGAAGGAGCTAGTTGTAGCCTAGCCTCCCGTCTGATGCAGCTGCTTCTAAGTGACTCCGGACAGTAATGGTGAGATGTGTGGGTACTTGGCCCAATAAAGACCACTTCTACCCCGCATGCAGTGTGTCCTGGGCATGTATCCTTAGTAGAGTCTCGGGACCAGTGCCTTTTTCCATGTCTGGCTCCTGCACTGCACGTTTTCACCCTTACACTGTCCATCAAACGGGCTCACAGCAAACCACAGCACAGTGTTTTATAATAGTAAGTGTGTAAAAACGTAATACTCTCCGCAGTTGTTGGGGGCTCAAACACTAACAATAGTAATGATAATATAAAGCTGCTTTAGGGATGTTAAATAATCCCATTGCACAGATTCTTCAACAAGTATTGTATACAAGCTCACCAGACAAAATAATGTTCACTGGGTGTTTCAGATGATAGTAACTTCAGGCTCCTGCAGAGGGAGCAGCACAATGATGATCAGACTATAAATACCTGCGGGGTGTGAGTGACGGGATTCATAGATTGTGGTTGGTGTAGCTCAGTGGATAACTCCACTACCCACCAGGGAGCCACCACCACATGTGGGAGACTGGGGTTTGAATCCCGGTCCGGGTGACTATGCTGAGCTACACCAATAAGAGTCCTTGGGCAAGGCTCCTAACACTACATCGGCCTACCTGTAATATGATTAACCATGTGAGTCGCTCTGGATAAGAGCATCAGCTAAATGCCATAAATGTAAATGTAAATTGAGAAGAGGTGGTACAGTGCAGGGAATGTCTCGTTCCATGTGTGGAAAATGGGTCCAGATGTTAATGATTGGCTAAAAGGAGTGACTGCATGGCCAAAGACCGAAGCATACGGTCATAGAGGTCTACCAGCAGTGGCTAAAATCCCAGTCTACAGGAAATGCGTACACCAAATCCGGCCCAACTGAGCAACTCTACATCTAGAAACCCATGACAAACGAATCACAGCTGTTACTGATGCTCATGGAGGTCTGACACATGGTTAAGTGTGCTGCACTCACAGATGGCTCATTTTTGGTCTGGTGAGTTATAATGACATGTCCATTGTTTGAGGCTTACTTTCAGAAATCTCCAGGGACATTGGGCTGTATCATCAAAGTTCAGTCTTAGAAATTAGCTGTATCAATGCTAAGCTCTGGACTTTGGGGTGGTCAGTCCATTACTGTTCCTTTTTGTCTACGTGCTTTTCCTAGTGATGCTTTTGGCAGCTCCACATCCTTTCAAACACACCGCGTTGAGTTCTCACAGCGGAAGGATGGGCACAAACACCTGTGGATATTTTCAGATCTAAAGAAAGAGTGGAGCCTGATTTTCTCCTCTCTCTCGAAGATGAAAAAAGCGCTGTTCATCTGCTGGTGAGAGTTTTGCTGGTCTACCAGGTCTTGCATGGTTGACTGTGAAAGAAGAAACTCTTGAATAAAGAGTAAGCTGTATTTAAGGGCAGTTTTGACTGTAAGTGAAATGAAAGAATGGCAGTCTCTGAATATTTTGCACAGTACTGATAGGGAGTAAGCATGCACACATTAACACATTTCAGTTACTCTTTCATTTATAAAATAACTCATCTAATGGGCTATACAAATCCAAATAGCTCCAAGCTCAAAACAAATGATGCAGGAAAGATTTGCAAAGAAACAAAGATGGAAAAACCCACCGTTTGTCGTTTTCCTTTAAAGGGCACGGAGGATATAAATGCCTTTCATTGATTCACAGACATTACCTTTACACTTCTTCCCACGGCGCAGTAATATAAGGCCGAAGCTGACAGCAGGGCTGATAAACACCACTATTAGTGTCCAAGTGCTTGAGCTGAGTGCCTGGGTAAAATTAAAGTGCCGCAATACATAATGCTGGCGTGATGCAATTAAATTAATTAGAGACAAAAAATAATAATTGGTCATTAGAACGATTAAATGGGAGCTGTTCCCCTTTTCTGTCACCATTACTGCTTGGCACGGGATCCTGGAGGAATTCTCCTTTCCGAGGGAACATGCTCATTTCTCACAAGAACTCCAGAACCCCATGCACTTAAAAGCGTCTGATTGGACTGTGATGTTGGCTGATGTGTGTAGGGGGGGGTTGTTAATGGGGCACTGAATCATGCTTTTGGACTCAGGGTATTTAAAGAACACTGCAGCAGGGTGGAGATACGAGGAAGGGTGTGTGTGTGTAGGAGCGATAAGGTAGTTTTGAAGGAGACATTGCTAAAGGTATTGAACATATCATGTACAGGGGTTGGACAATGAAACTGAAACGTCATTTTAGTGTGGGAGGTCTCATGGCTAAATTGGACCAGCCTGGTGGCCAATCTTCATTAATTGCACATTGCACCAGTAAGAGCAGCGTGTGAAGGTTCAGTTAGCAGGTAAGAGCACAGTTCTGCTCAAAATACTGCAATGCACACAGCATTATGGGTGACATACCAGAGTTCAAAAGAGGACACATTGTTGGTGCACGTCTTGCTGGCGCATCTGTGACCAAGACAGCAAGTCTTTGTGATGTATCAAGAGCCACGGTATCCAGGGTAATGTTAGCATACCACCAAGAAGGACGAACCTCCACCAGCATCACGTAGTGACCTGGCCACTATCCTGCAAGAAGAATGGCTTAAAATCCCTCTGACCACTGTGCAGGACGCAGTATATGTCATTCCCAAGACCAACTGACGCTGTACTGGCCTCAAAAGGAGGCCCTACACCTACTAATAAATGATTGTGGTCTAAAACCAGGTGTTTCAGTTTCATTGTCCAACCCCTGTAGATATCGCTTACAGAGATTATGAAACTTTCAATACAGTGAAGAAAAAACTATATTTTTATTCCGTAACCAACACCAACATTTCTGAGCCTGATCTTAATCTGTTGCATCTGTAACATATGGGCAATTCCACAAATAATAATTTCCCCATTTACAAAACAATGGAAAACCTGTCAAAGGCACTTACAATATAAGCCAGCTCAACATCTGCCCCCTCGCTTCAATTATACACTCATCAACAAACGAATAGTTGCCCCCAGAAGGGAGTGTCAGATTGCAGTGCTACTGGGAAGGAAGATAAAGGTTACCAGGAACAATCAAAGATGATAGATTTAGACTGATATGGGTGATATTTACTGAGCTACACATACAGAAGTAGTGTCTCCCAGTGTGGCTTCATGCCACCTTGGCATGGGGCTGTGATAATCCATCCCATGCAGATTGAATATTCTCACACAGTTCCTGCAGATGGTGCGGTAGGGGTGGAGGTGGAGTGACACCAGGCTTTCTGGACGTGTGACAACAAATTGTTCATCTTGGCGCCACACTTGTTGGTCACTCTGAGTCACTCCATGACAGTCTGGCACAACACCACTGCAGTCTGTGGTGATGTTGTGGTGTTAAGGGCAGTTGTTGTAATGAGTTGCATGCATGTAGTCCTGTGTTGGGCAACCATCTTTGTGGCTGTTGGGTCTGTCCGGTACAGAGATAAGGCCTACATATATATATGGCATTTAGCTGACGCACTTATCCAGAGCGACTTGCAAGGTCAATCATATTACAGGAAGACCAATGTAGTGTTAGGAGTCTTGCCCAAGGACTCTTATTGGTGCAGCACAGCATAGTCACCCAAACCAGGATTTTAACCCCAGTCTCCCACATGTGGTGGTGGCTCCCTGGCGGGTAGTGGTGTTATCCGCTGAGCTACACCAATCCTGTCCTTGCTTACGTCACATGCGTGGCTGGGTGTGAAACTTGAATCAGTAGTTTGTCTCACAATGTCAAATCTACCCACCAAATTTAATTCCTGATGGCTGATTCCTTCTGAGAGCAGCTACTTGTACAACTACTCGTTTGATGATGAGTGTAAATATGTTTTAACAGAAGCCTGTGAAAAGTCCTCCTACCCTACTACACAGGGAAAATGGGAAAAACGAGTCACTGCAGTGATACAGATTTATGCCATAATGTACACATCATTTGCATATTTAAATATAAATGAATTCTGATTCTAATTGTGTAAAATGCTACTGTGAAGGTTCCAGATGGGCAGATAGAAATTAGGTTGAAAGACTGGTGGATCATTCCAAAACAAAATAGAACAAAACCAACAGAGCAAGGCATTTTCCAGGTTTGCTTAGAGAACCAAAATGCAGCCTGGTGCATAAAATCATTTGCTTCCACCAAAACACCAGGAGTTCACTCTCAGCGCTGATTATTTTAACGTGGATGTGGTCCTGCGCTCTTGAGAGAATGCGTAGTGCAGATTGGAGGGGGTGTGGAAGGAAGCGATCATGGTCAATGATCTGTGTTTTCTGTGGAACAAAACAAAGCATCCTTTTTGTCAATGCATGAAGCAGAGATCAGGTATTCATTTGGGTACAATGAAGTAGCAGCTTGTGCTGTGAAAAGGGGGGAAAGTAACTGGGGCATGTTGTCCTTGTCAAATCTGCAGGCACAGCTGTGAATGCACAAACCAACAGACAGAAAGGACATAAAAGAAGGGTGTTTCAAAGAGCTTCATGTTTCAGATAAACAGAGGAGGTTAAACCTATACCGCACTGGCTCAAGGGGATCCTGGAAGTTACACTTATTTTAATAGCTACACTAGTTTGTGCACAAATCCACACTGTACAGGTGTGAGGCCTGCTGTGGGTTGAGCTGGTCTGCATCCACACGCTGCATTCAGTGGTCATAATCCTGGTCTTCATTAACCAGAACAAGGGCGCCTCGGCATGGAATGTTAATCTGAAGAGAGAGAGAGAGAGAGAGAGAGAGAGAGAGAGAGAGAGGGGGGGGGGGGAGGTGAAAGAGAGAGAGAGAGGCGGGTAGAGAGAGAGAGGCGGGTAGAGAGAGAGAGAGAGAGGGAGGGAGGGAGAGAGAGAGAGAGAGAGAGAGAGAGCTAGAGAGAGAGAGAGAGAGAGGGAGGGGGAGAGAGAGAGAGAGGGGGGGAGAGAGAGAGGTGAAAGAGAGAGAGAGAGCGCGAGAGAGAGGGGGGGAGAGAGAGAGAGAGGGGAGGGGGGGGAAGAGAGGCGGGTAGAGAGAGAGAGCGAGAGAGAGCGAGAGAGAGAGAGGGAGAGAGAGACAGAGAGAGACAGAGAGGGGGAGAGAGAGAGAGAGAGAGAGAGAGGGAGAGAGAGGCAGGTAGAGAGAGAGAGAGAGAGACAGAGAGAGGGAGAGAGAGGGAGAGCGAGAGAGAGAGAGAGAGAGGGGGAGAGAGAGACAGAGAGAGGGGGAGAGAGAGAGGGGGGAGAGAGGGAGAGCGAGAGAGAGAGAGAGAGAGAGAGAGAGAGAGAGAGATTATGAAAGACTGCTGTATTACTGATGAAACATTACAGTGAAATTTATTCATTTTCTCAGGCATACGAAAACTTCCCCAGAACACACCTGTGGAGGTTATAGAACTGTAAAACAGAAAAACAATCAAACTCTCTGAACATGGCACATTTCCAACCTATCAGATTCGTTACTGTTAAAGGAATGGTTTCGCAACAAAGCTCTAATAGTCCCATTTGTCCACATAACCCCGGTGTGGTTGACCCGCCGGGTTTGACGGGGAGACTTTGTTTAGAATTGGAGGTACAAGGCTAACATGGCCAATAAATACTAGAACTCAGTAGTTACGCAAATAGCACCCACAAAAAAGCGTCACCACAACTTCCTCCTGAAACCACATCAGATCTGTGTTGGGGTCATGCAGACATTTACCTGTGGTTTACCTATAAAAATAAACACAACTGAAAACAGACTAAACCAGTATCAGTAATCAGTATTCCCAAAGGAGGACTGATCCTGAATCAGACCCACCCACATTTCTGACATTTACTGGCCCTATAAATACAGACCCCATTGATTAAAGTGGCTCCGGCAGTGTTCAGTTCAGTGGGGTTTTGTTCATTGTCAGGAAACTAGTCTTCGTTCCCAACATTAGTTTGCAATTAGTTAGTAATGTAGCATTTGGACTTTTAGTGTAACATTTGGACATTGTGTGGAGAATGTGGTGTCCCACTTGAAGCAGATTAATGCTTACTTTTTGGCATTATTGTATATATATATATTTACTTGTGAATTTCCCCACTGTGGGACTAGAGTTAGGGTTAGGATTAGGCTTAGGGTTAGGGCTCTTATCTATAATTCGACTAAACTAATTTTTGAAATGAATATGTTATATTATTATTATTATTATTATTAATATTTATATTAACTGAAGTTTGGTTACACATAGAAAAAACCTCACAGTACAAAAATGAGTCCCCTGTGACTGAAACATACCTAATAGTGTGTAACACCTCAATGAGCACCAATAACAGCTGTGATTGGATTTGGCATGGACTGGATAAGTTTCTGGATGTAGGCCACATCAATGTTCAGCCACCCTGGCATCAAATAACTGCGCAGCTGTGCCAGATTTGATGGATACCTTCCCTGGCACAATTCTAAGGAGAACTTCCTATAGACTGGGATTTTAGCCACTGCTAGCAGACAGCCATGATGTGTTACAGGCTGTGTTGTATTGGAGTTAAGGTTAACACTGCTAACGAATACTAGAACTCAGTATTCACCCAAATAGCTTTTACCAAATAGCATTGTTCTCAAATTCTCAAAACCTCCACAAACCACCCAACAAAACAGCCATTTCAGACCAAACCAGCATCGGTATTCACAGAGCAGGACTGACCCTGAATCAGACTCCCCCAAATTTCTGAGCGTAACTGTCACAAATTCTGATTCTAGATCAGCCCCCCTCGCTTACCCGCCTGGGTGGCTTGTGTATACAGATCGTATTGTCTAAAGTGGCTCCCGCGGCGTTCAGCTCCGTGGGGGTTTGTTCATTTTTATAGCTCACCGTAAGTCATACTGTGTCCTACACAACACTGACAAGCCTGCACTGCTGAAATGAAGACCTGGCAGCAGGTTGGAAGACGTTGTGGAGGTGTATTGTTTATTTTGCTGAACTGTTGCTGGAAAAAAATGATATGTAAATGGCCTACGTTCTGATTGGCTGTCCTGTATTGCACTGTATGGACTGAAACACCTCGCTGTGAACCGGCTGTGCTTAACTATAGGCTGAATATGAATGAACCCAGTAAATACTTTGACTTTCGCTAGATAAAAAAGAACCAGTTCAAAACAGGAGCTTTTAAGGTGTCTGAGGAGTGACAGACTGAGGAGTGAAGGCTGTACATAGAGGATATATAGAATATGTTAAAGATCATCAGTAAAACTCTTGCCTAAGAAAACAGAGCAAACAACATGAGCTTTCGGACGCGGGGATTTCAGGCTTGTTTGGACTTCTGTGTGCCAGACGGCTCTTTTAGTGTTTAAGTGATGAGGAAAATAATATCAAGCCTGAGTTCATTTCGCTGAATGAGACTTTTAGAGCTGTAATTAAGCCTTGACTCATGCTTTGACCCACACACCCACCGGTCAGCCTGCCCACCATGTTTGAATGCTGCTTTAAATCTGCTGCCATCAGTGGCTATTCTCAGATCCAAGGTTAACCGACAAGCAATCACAGCGTGCGCTCGTGAATACTTAGTGGAGAAACATTTTAATGAACAGAGCCAATAAGCTAAAACGAGACAAAGCGGTATTGGAGGGAATAGCTTTAGAAGACGTAACCCTGTGAGTACTGTAAGGGGCTGCTTTATTTATCTTATCTATTTCATCTGTCCATGCAGTCGTTCATACAGACGGTTGACAGTTCTTTGGGAAATTGCTTACAGAATGGATCTTTAATTGCAAATAGTATTTATTTTGCATGCTATGAAACGCAATGCTGTGATGGGACATGATGATACCTTAGTTGTTGTTTCCAGCTTTGCAATTAGTTGTAACTCGGTAGTGGTTGGTGTGGCATAGCGGATAACACCACTACTCACCAGGAAGCTACCGTCCCATGTGGGAGACTGGGGTTCGATTCCCATTCTGGGTGGCTATGCTGTGCTACACCAATAAGAGTCCTTGGGCAAGACTCCTAACACTACATTGGCCTACCTGTAATATGATTAACCTTGTAAGTCGCTCTGGATAAGAGCGTCAGCTAAATGTTGTAGATGTAGTGCAGCTTTTTGGCAACAGTTTGCAGCAAATTTGGTCTCCAACTGGTAGCAGGGTAATACTTGCGTTTTTGACTTTACTGACTATAACATAAACCATAAAAACTAAATACAGATGCAAATGCAGGCAATAACTGCAATTACTTTTGCAACTCAGCTGTTCTTATGTGATATTTATATTAACTGAATTTCAGTAATAGAAATAAAATCACTTGACAAAAACACACCTAATGGAATCTAATACCTCCATCAGTACGAATTACAGCTGTGATTGGATTTGGTATGTACTGGACAAGTTTCTTGATGTTGGAGTGTTTCCTGTACACTGGGATTTTAGCCACTGCTGGTAGGCCTGTATGACAGTATGCTTCCATACACCTGCAGTTCCAGCTAATTCAGATTCAGTACTTCCTTCACACTATGGTCTTTGGCACGTTCAAATGCAGTCAGTCCTTTTAGCCCATCATTAACATCTGCTTTGGAGCCATTCTCCACACATGGAATGAGACACTGCCTGCATTGTAGAACCTCTTCTCAATCTATGAATCCCGTCACTTACACCCGCAGGTATTTATAGCCCCATCATCAAACACTGTTTGACATCACTAACAAAAATGGCATGAGTTTGCACTGCTTGACAACATGTACTCTTTCTATAGGCACTCAAAACACTTGTTTCTTTCATTTCTGCCTACTGTGCATGCATCTAAGCTCACCGGATGACAACTTTGCATGTTTCAGGTGGTAGTAACTTCAGGCTCCTGCGGACGGTACTGCACGAGGACGATGGGGCTATAAATACCTGTGGGGTGTGAGTGACGGGATTCATAGATTGAGAAGAGGTGGTACTGTGCAGTGAATGTCTCACTCCATGTGTGCAAAATGGCTCCAAAGCAGATGTTAATGATTGGCTAAAGGGAGTGGCTGCATTTGGGTGTCCTAAAGACCATGGTTTAAAGGAAGTAGCTGAATCTGCAGGTGTATGGAAGCGTACGGGCATACAGGTCTGCCAGCAGTGGCTAAAATCCCAGTCTACAGGAAACTCTCCTCAGAACTGTGCCAGGGAAGGCATCCACCAAATCTGGCACAACTGCGCAATGTTTTGATACAGGAGTGTCTGAACATTGTCACAGCCTACATCCAGTAACTTGTCCAGTCCATGCTAAATCCAATCAAAGCTGTTATTGGTGCTTGTGGAGGTATTATACACTACTAGGTATTTTCAGTCACAGGTGACTCATTTTTTCTCTAGTTAGCTTATATCTCCACAATGAGCTGCAGATGTTTCCACTTGTGGCTTAACCTGCAAAATGGTTATTTCATCTTTGTGAAGAGGGAGACTCCCTTTGTACCGAAGCCATGATTAGCATTACAAGCTATCCCATATATCTTCCCACCAGTGAACCCTCTCCTCTTTTATAACGTCTCTGGTGCAGCATGGACACGTTAGTTCAATGGGATTTCAGCATGCGGACTGGATTAATGAACTGAAGTGGCCATTGAAACAGACAGATTTTAGGGCCATTTATTTGCATATTTAAAAAAGGGAGACCTCAGGAAGCAACACAATGCCATCTTCATTAGTGAACCAGCTAGCCTCAGGAAGCCATGGCAGGAGATTAGCAGCAGGGATCGCTGCACTATTTCAGTCTGCTGGAAGCCAACAGTTGATTGGATACGGTGCAGGCTACACCGGGCTGGTGACATTTCTCTTTGAGGGGGAAAATGGATGTATTAGTCCAAATATCTCCTGAATAGGGCAGAGTATGTGTGAAGAAGGGGGGAGGAAGGAGCACTTGTGTGCAGCAGGTAGAGGCTGATTTCCTCAGGGAGCTGCTGGAAGACTTTATTAACCAGGCCTGAACCCAAAAGCTCCAGCTCAGCAGCCCACGCCAATGAACCACTTCACCCAGGCTTCTGACACTGGCAAGAGACAATCACTGCTCTAGCAAAGGCTGCTTCCCAGGGTTCCTATGGAAACATCTGACCAGAGGGATGAATTACAAAATGTGAATGTGTTCATGTGTAAGACAGAGAAAAGAGAGGGAAAGAGAGAGAGAGAGAGAGAGAGAGAGAGAGAGAGAGAGAGAGAGAGAGAGAGAGAGAGAGAGAGAGAGAGAGAGAGAGAGAGAGAGAGAGAGAGAGAGAGAGAGAGTAAAAGAAAGACAGAGAGAGAGGGAAGGATAGAGACGGAAAGAAAGAGAGAGAGAAAAAGAGAGAGAGAGAGAGAGAGAGAGAGAGAAAGAGGGAGGCTGCAAAATGTTCTTAAATGGTTCCATTTATAAAAAATTACATTTTTTAAAGAAATCCATTCCTTTCTCATTTTCCATTCCTCCATTCCTTCCTTTCCATTCAGGTCTTTAAACCAGTGAAGTAGGCTGGAATCTGGGATGGTCAGTCCAAATATTCTTTTTTTTTTTCTCTTTAAATTGCATTTTTACCTGTTTAATTTTCAATTTCTCTTCTTTTTTCTTTTTAATTAGCTAATTTTCTTCTTTTCTTTGCTGCTTTTTATCAATGAGATTGTATACGGACACTCAAGGGGCACTTATTGTCCATAACAAACCTTTTCCCGCCATAACACCCACCTCGAACCAACCATGGTACCATGCATGTGCTTGAGACGGATAGTTTCCTCTGCTTCAGAGTTCACAGGAAGTGGATCCCAGACCACCGGTTTTAGGAGGTTCCTGGTAGTGGCTTTCTGAGATCCTCCCAGGCTCAAAAACAGCTTTCACACTTGACCGAATGTGTCAAACTCACAGACCATGGCGACCATGGGTCTTTAAAAAACCCTCAGACAAAAGTGTTGAGGTGTCCTCTCACAGTGGAAGGATGGACAGAAACACATGTGGGTTTCAGATCTGTTTCAGAGTGGGGCTTGAATTTCACACAGAGATGAAAACTCTGAATGCTGTTTATCTGCAGGTGGCAGTTTTGCACACAGATGCACAGAAGTATTACTTTCTCTGTATCTTTAAACAATGACTGGACTCCAGTTTTTAAAACTTTACTATTGACTATAAATTAAATAAATAAAGGGTCCCCAGCTAGCAGGGAGCATTCCCACAACTAACATTACCTACAAGTCCTAATAAAGTTTTAAAAGAGAAAAAGAAGAAAAGAAGAATTCATTCTCAGCGCAACATTCAGATGTTTGATGGATGTTACTGAGAAGACAGAAGGCCTTTAGAGAACGTTCTCCTCCCTTTAGAAAGAACATTCTGGGAACCAAAAGAAAAGGTCCTGCTGGAAACACTGATGGAACATAGCATGGTAATATCCTCAGAACTTTTCTGACCAATCATTTCTAGACGGGGGGCCTCGGTTCAGTTCTTGGGCCTTCTTTTAAGGTTGTGGTGGTACTACTGATAATACTGATACAGCTGCATTATCATTCCCCAAAAAGCAGTGCGTGTCTTCCTGGTTTACAGACCAGTTTAAATGGCCAACTGGTGCTACATCAGCTTTAGTCACATGTATAATTAGACTTAAAGGGTGCAAAGTCATTAGACGTCCTTATTACAAAGCAACAAAGTACAAACAGCGTAATTCCAATACAATAAGAATTATTTCAATGCTGGAATAAACGGGATGTTCTAATGCCTGCTGAAGAGAAACCGGCAGAGAAAGAACACAGGTGCAGGTCCGCTGACAGCCACTGGATGTCACTGCTGTAGTTCAGTACACAGCGCTCAGGGTGGAGCAGGACCGTGTGCTGAGAATTTTACTTCACATACACAAACACTGAACTTTTGGTTTCCCTACACACTGTGCCCTGAATGTGGTAGCACCCCTCACTCTACAGGGTTATTCTGGGCTTCATAATAAGATTGAGGTTACGACCCCAAACGTGTAAAATGTACAGAAACACATCTCACAAATTACTAGGTTAACTGACAGTAAGTCTGAAGAGGCGGAGTCTTTCAGAAGTAAAGATGGGGTCATCCATCTAAAGATCCAAGTGAAGATCACCACTCAGCAAAAGACTGCACACCCAAAACGTGCAACAACTCAAGAAGAAGCCTTCTCAATGTAACACTTAGGGACTCAACACTTAGGGACTCAACACTTAGGGACTTAACCATCTGTGGTAAAATTAAGATATCACTAAAAGAGGGAAGAAAGACAGGAAACCCATTTAGGATGGCTGTGATCTCCAGCCCCCTTAGGCATTCAAAACAGACTTATTCTGTAGTAGAAATCAGTGCATAGGCTCAGAGACACTTCCCAGCACCATTATTTATGAACACCGCTCATCACTGCATCCACAAATACAAGTTAAAACTACACATGAGGTCAGGGGGGTCGGATCAGGTGGTACTGGAGCTTTTTAGACCACGTCATGTATCTGTACATACTAATTTCACACGCACATTGTAACGCCCTGTAGGTGCCCCGTGAGCGGTGTGCGCAGGCGTAGAGGTAGAGCGTGAGAGAGCGGTGTGTGTGAGGTATGGAACGGCAGAGACTACTGGACCTAGCTGTTTTGTTTTGGTCTTTTCTTATTTTTGGTAAGTAACGCTACTGTTTGAGCTTTACCCGTCCATGTTTGAACGGGTAAGGGACACTAAGAGACGTGCCTATGTCAGTCTCCTTGCTAAATAAACGAGCAAGTGGAATACCCCAGTGTGTGTGCGCGAGTGTCTGCTCCATTTTGCTTCGTGCTTCACCTGCCTCTAAAGCTCACTATCTGGGCTGGAGCTGGAAATTCTACCCACCCTGGCTTCAAGCGTTACAACATACCAAATCAGCATTCCACCCAGACAGATAATGAAGACAGTTCACTTACATACACGGAAGATACTTCCATCTGAGATTTGAGTTTACTTAGAATACTATTCCAATGCTATCGCAATCACCAGATTCAGGTTGAGATCTGAGCTTCTAGCAACACAACCGCATGAGTCAGAATGGAGCGCACACGCAACAGGACAACCTTATACAGTCAGGTACAGTGATAAGGCCGGTCCTTGCTTATGTCGCATGCACGGCTGGTGTGAAACGTGAATCATTCGCATGTCTCACTACCTGCCCACCAAGTTTCGTTCCTGTCATTTGGTTCCTTTTGGGTGCATTTTTTTTTTTTTTGGATGATGACTGCATATTAATGTACACTTTGCAGTAGTAGGCTAATTAAACATCTTCTAACTTAAATTAAAGGAGAATTTGGACATCAGACACGTCCAGGCTGACTGGCGTTCTTAGGGGTAAAGGGAAATGTGCTTAATTAGATTTTTTCCCAGCTTATTCCTTTAGAAACTACACCGTCCACCCTGCCCTTTACGCTATACACAGACTCGGCGAACTCCTGCGAACCAGCGTTAAATATGCTCAGAGCGGAACGTTCAGAGATATAGGTCAAATAGAGGAAGTTATCTGTAAAAGCAATTTCTCATTTCATATAGAGACATAATGTGTCCATTAGCCACCTCAGAGTGAGACAGACGGTGTTACAGGACTTCAAGATGAATGCTTTTGTCAGACGTCCGTAGCCGGAGTTACACTCACTTATATCTTGCTCAATTAAAATGCCTGCAGCGATTAGGCAGATCTGTTAAAAAGGCACCTTAAGCCAGAGCGGCATTAACAGGCTCATTGATTCTTTGCACAAGCGTCCTTCAGTGCACTCCTCAGCTACTAATCACACAGCGCAAACCATTACCAGCTCAACAGCCGCCAGCCAGGCCGGTCTGATTCATTACTGACATTTAGAGCATTAAAACAATGGGCCCAGGCCTAGTCAAAGCTGGACTAGGCTGTGGTCAAGCTCAGGCCCAGCAGTGCTGTTACAAAGTGTTGTCGCAACTCATGGATGAATTGTGTGTTCCCCTCCTCCCAGCTCTAGCTGGTGATAATGTGTTGGAAATTGTTCTTTTCACTTTCACGTTTCCATTAAAACGTGATGTATCCGTCATCCGTCAGCAATATTACAAAGCTTCCTGAGAAAATCTGAGCCCTAATTTACCCTGACGTTTAACGGTGTAGCTTTGTTGCCCATTGTCCAGGTTGCAGACAGACAGAGAATCACTTTCATTATCTTCATGCTTACCATACCTACTCTGGGATAATGGCACTTCAGGCTATAGTAGGGAAATGCATGTAAGATGCCTCCGAAAGTGTCTATTAGTGTTTTTCTTAGATTTTCTGCCTCGCCTCTTCCGCCTCTTGAGCAAGACGGCCTGCGAAAGCCTAAACTCTGCTCATGAAGTGGTAAAAGAAGTCTTTAAAGATTAGAAATTGTATCAGTTTCTCCTCTGGCTAAGTGCCCCCTCTGCTCCTGGGTTTTAAGGCACTGCTTTCAGTAAAGGTCAGCGGTGCCTTCAGGTGGACTTCAAATGTATAGAGTACGAGGAGGAGGATAGGCTAAGAAGAGCGGCCCCCAAGAACAGGCACCTCTCCTCGTTCGACCCGTTCCTCCTCCTGATTACCGCAGTCTCTCACCTCAGTGTTAGCCTACTGTAATGGAGTCCATTAGACAACCCTTACTGTTAACCCTGACCTGTTCCAACCCACTCCCTCCACTCACAGGGGCAGAGACGCTGACCTAAGGAAAGTAGGTGGAGAAAAATAAGGATGTGTAATGACTTTTCTCTACTTTAAGGTGCATTGGAAGGCATCTCTGGTGGGCATCTCACATTACAGCAGCAGCATTAACAAATGAGAGGCCTGGAGAATTTGCATATACGTTACACGGTTTCCCCACAGTGTATTAATTTTTGTTTATGGAGGATATCAATCTTTAGATGAGCAAGCTTGACATGATCTACATTAAAGGGAGGCTGTTGACGCCTGCTGTCTGGTATGGGATGTCCTTATGGTGCACAGTTTAAGGGAGGTAGATCAGTCAGAGAACTCGATTGGTTCCTGGGTGTCCATGAGTATGTTCTGATGCTATTCCACAGTAAGGGGAAGCATTAACATTAGTGATATTACGTATATTGCTTTCACACACCACATGTTCAGAAAGTCTGGTGTCACTCCACCTCTACCTCTACCCCTGCATGCAGCTCATTACAGCAACTGCCCTTAACACCACATCAGCGTCACCATAGACTGCAGTGGTGTGGCAAGACAACGACCCTAAACACTGCTCAAAATCTACTAATGCATTCATACAGAGGAACAAGTACAACCTTCTGGACCCCTACCGCACCAGGAACTGTGAGAGTCAAGATGCATGGGATAGATTATCACAGGACACCATCAGGAACCTCTACAACTCTGCTCGATGCCATGCTAAGAGACATTTTCAGCAATGGGCATTCCCAGGTAAATATTACGTATACTGTAATGTACTAGAAATGTACTTTATAAAGAAGAATTTTCTAAAAAATACCTTCAAGCCATTAAATACAACTCTCATTAGTAAGCTACTTTGTGTACGTTAGTAGACCTAATGTTATTTCTGCGAATAATAGGATCTACTAAAGGTTTATTATTTTTTATATATATATATATATTCGGACAGCGACGAATTTATGCATCTATGTATCTCCACTTTTTAACCATTATTGACTTTTATGTATGATCATATAACAGCTGCATTTCACGCTGTGTGAGAATATCGCTGTGATTGTCCCCTATACAAAAATGGTCCAAAAGTGCTTGGAAAGACGTCTGGTTCCATTGAATTCTTTACAAAGGTAAATCAGGTTTTTAATCTCACTGCCCAAAACTTTTTTGGACCCCACTGTATTCTTTGGACAGCAATGATATATATATGTGTTTTAATGTACTGGAAATGTACTTAATGTGTACCTGAGTATCTATAAATGATTGTAAGAGGTGTCTCAAAACAGTACAGTTAAGTACAGTTAGTTCTATTTAAGTATGTATTTAGCACTACTGATCATATTTAGCATACTAACTACATAGTATATGAAAATAGCACACTCTCATACATCATAGTTCAAGGAAGTGTACTACATAAACTTAAATTAAGTATACTTCATTGTTCTTTGTTTTCCTCCTGGGTTTTACAACACAGAATTACAAATGGGACATTACATTACTAAACCAAGAGACAACGAGGTATGCTTTGCAACTTTGCAAGTTTGTATCTGACTTGCATGCTTGCCGAGATGCTCATCCATGGCAGAGGTCCAGAGACTGAGAAACTTTGGATTAAACAGGATTATAGGGCATAATGCCCACTCTCCAACAACACAACTGTTTATTGTATCTTTAGTAAATCTGAGAAAACAAGGTCCAGTACTCTGAAAAGAATGAAAAAGTCCAGTATAGGAAACCAGAACTCCCACTGACCCCGACATTACAAGGCAAGCAACCACTAGACATCAAGCTTACAGTGTCCATTGCTGAGAAGGGAAGTTGATTAGTCAGTGAAGGTGGGCCCTAGATGGAAACTATGACTGATGATGCACGGGGCAGAACAGTGGTACAGTGGGTAGCACACTTGCCTCAGAGCAAGACGGTGTAACGGTTGATTACGTGCTCTTGACTATTGCGCATGCGCGCTGAGCTGTTGCTCTCTGTGCGGGACGAAGGAGCTAGCTGTAGCCTAGCCTTCGGTCTGATGCAGCTGCTTCTAAGTTACTCCGGACAGTAATGGTGAGATGTGTGGTTACTTGGGCCAATAAACACCACATCTACCCTGCATGCAGTGTGTCCTGGACGTGTATCCTTAGAGAGTCCCGGGACCAGTGCCTTTTTCCGTGTCTGGCTCCTGCACCGCACCTTTTCACCCTTACAACGGACCAGGGTTTGATTCCAGTATGAGATGCTGCGGTTCTTTCTGTGTGGAGTTTGCATGTTCTCCTGGTGTCTTAGCAGGTTTCCTTCGGGTGCAGTGGTTTCCCCTGCAGTCCAGTGACTCATTCCCTTCCATCTGTGATGCATATGTCTCTTTGATGATAATAATAAAAATCTAGTACAGACTCTTTTGCAAATCTGCATGTAGAAAAATGACATATTGCATTCTGCAGGCAAAGTATTCCATACAAGAGTACAGATGCTCCTAAACTGTGATGTTAATCTGCTCTAAGAGATGATGTAATATTAAAAGCTCCGAATCCAACAATGTTGGACAGCTCTGACCTTTACAGAGTTACTTATGACGGCGTATGGACACTTTGTCATATCACTCAGTAATGCAATATGGATTTTGGATTCCAGTAGTGTAGGTTTAAAACTTCATTTAAGACGTCATACAGCTCCTGATGCCTCAGACAGGTGTCTGGACTTTTGGGGTTTATCCGTTGTGGCGAGCTGTGGTCCAGACACTCCAGCAATAGGCCAGTTCGCCAAGGCTAAATGTTAATGTGGCTCAGAGGGAAATCTGATACTAGCACGGAAACTTCAAAGGTTTCTATACGTCTCTTTTCAATGCCCTCGTCATTATTTTATTATTCCACCATAAGCGGCAGACGTTCTCATGAATTCAGACGTAGGAGAGCAAAAGGGGACTTCTTTCGTTCCTTTGATCAGCTAACTTCAGCTCCTCTGTTCTGCATTTTCTCTCTATCCTTCCCTTCCTCCCCTCTTTCTGGTGAAATTGTCAGAAGGGCCACGCTCCCAGCGATCAACAGCGAAGCGGGCGCTCATCAGAAAAAAAGATCTAAAGGTCGTAATTATTCAATCGCTCCGCACATTTACATAGTATTCAACACGCCCCAGAGACCTCTACCATCCTTTCAGTCTTGTGCTTGTCTTTCTGGAGAGTACGGGAAGGAGAGAGAGTAAAAGAGAGGGAAATTGGAGAAAGGGGAAAGAACAACGTTGTTAAACACTTGCTGGCCTGTATGTTAGAAACACCGAGCTTGTAGATACATCGCAGGATTCCCATCTACAGTGCACAGTTTCTCGTAGGTACGTTTGCATTCATGGCATTTAGCTCACACTCTTATCCAGAGCGGCTTACAAGGTTGATCGTATTACAGATAGACCAACGTAGTGTTAGGAGTCTTGCCCAGGGGCTCTTACTGGTGCAGCACAGTCACACAGACCAGGAATTGAAGCCCACTCTTCCACTTGGAGTGATGGCTCACTGGCAGGCAGTGGTGTTATCTGTTGCACCGTACCACACCTTTGTCAGTGCTGGCTTGATTTTGTTGGTTGGTAGAAAAACTCAGCAATATGATGCTATCATATCTACAGTCATATCAACACAACACCTACTACCATGCTGATATCATTGTTGTATTGAGGTTCCCAACAAATAGCAATTTGTCAGTGGTGGTCCTATATGGTGGTCCCTTTCCATGGACGAATGGAGCAGAGAGTGGCTAACAAACTGTGCAGCAACAGATGGGACGCAGACAGTAATGGTATATCCAGAAAGTGTTTCTATACGGTAGGTATACCTGATAAAATGTCCATAGAGTGTAGGTACAAAGTAGGCAGAGTGTAGATAAGCCTGCCTCGCCTGAACTCAGGATCATTCTTTCTCGGCTTGCCTCTTAGAGACAGCAAACCGCTTTGGAGAGTTTTGAAGAGCGAGTGAGCGGTACAGAAAGATACCTGAAAGCGAGAGGGGAATGAGAAGGGGGAACAAAATGGCTGTATCAGCACTTTGGCTCTCTGTTCTGGTTCCAACAACATTAAAACTGCTTCTAAACAGAACACGCTCACCTGCTATCTTGTCCTGACAAGGAGAGAGCAAAAAGTTTCTTTGGCAACTAGCTAGGGCTGCCAATACCACCTGATGGAATCTGGGAGAATCATTTGGTGGACTTTATGTATGGCTGTGTTTATGGCTCATCAAATTAAACATATACACTCATCATCAAAAAGTAGTTGCACCAAAAAGGAATCAACCGATGGGTAGGTTTGACATTGTGAGACATACGAAGATTCAAGTTTCACACTCGGCTGTGCATGTGGAGTGCATAAGGACTGGCCTTGCTGTACCTGACTGACCCAACAGCCACGATTGCGCACATTCAACGTTCAGTGGCGTGCTCCATCTTGTTAGCAGCTGCACCAATGGCAGGCTGCTGCACGATGCAGGACTACATGCATGCAGACTGTTAGAACTGCCCATGTCAACCTCACCAAAGACTGCAATGGTATCGTGCCAGACTGTCATGGAGAGACTCAGAATAGCAGCGGGTCATCTTCAGTGATAAGTCTCTTTTGTCTTGGTGGAGACGACCAACTAATCTGTGTGTGGAGGCACTGTGGTCATCGCCATGAATGGTTTGTTGTCACACGTCACGTGTCCAGAAGGCCTGGTGTCACTCCACGTCCATTCCTACCGCACCATCTGCAGGAACCGTAAGAATCAAGCTGCACGGGATAGATTATCACAGGACACCAGCAGGAACCTCTACAACTCTGCTCGATGCCATGCTAAGAGACACTTCTTCTGTATGTGTAGCTCAATAAATATTAATTTAAATTTATTACCGTTTATTCTTCCTGGTAACCTTCCTAATAGCTTTGCAGTCCAACACTTCCTTCTGGATGCAGCTCTGTTTTTGATGATGAGTTGTAGTTTGCTCTTTTGCTGAAGTGCTGTGTCATTTGTGGCCCATTGATTTAAATAGCTAGTTTTGACTTTCAATCCTTGAGTGTTTAAAGTTGCGGTATTTTTTGGCCTTACAAAGTTGAACTAGTTGTTCTGACTTGCAGAATGAGAGTGGACTAACCTGTGGTCACCTTGCCCGCAAATAAAATTAGCTACCTAGTTCAGCTAGTTTGCTTAGCAGGAGGAGAGTGAGTGGTGCATAGTGGGTGCACAGAGTTCGACTGGAACATGAAGTGGCTTTTCATAAAGTCGGAGCATCAGAGTTCTTTCTTGTTCTGAAATTGCCTCAGTATCGCTCCATCCTGGAAGGCATTTTTTTCCACACTGACTACCTCTGTGTGACATGAGTGATGAGCAATGGCCATTCATAAACAGTGCCTGCACTGCGGAGCTATTTAGCAGACCTACACACTGGAAATTCGTACAGACGGCAGCAAAGTTCTAATCTGCTGATGCAAGAATGACTAAAACAGGCATGTTTAAAAGCGTGTGATTCTGTTTACCATCTGCAGTCTCCTAGCCTGTCTTGCCAGCCGGATGCTGGATGCAGAAAATTCACCGCTGTGCTTTTAAACACATGAATGGGATGCACTGAGCAGATGTGGATATTTGCAGCATGAATAACAGCAGCAAGTTTGCCGTGACGGACTTGCAGGGTATATGAAGTTCACAGATTTAATTTTTGAACAATGCTCCTGTGGCAGCTTTTCGCATTGGCCAGTAGAACAGTAGTAAGGTGTCGAGCTGTTGCTTCCTTAAAGGCTATTTTTATTGGAAAGCCCTGCTGGCTTTCGCATCCAAACTGCGAGCGCTGCTCGTACTGCAGCTTAATAATCTTCTGATTAAGCTTGGTTTAGCAAGTCTTTCATTTATTTTCAGACATAAACTACATAATCAGGAGCAGACATGGAGCGGAGCATTTTAACTTGCAAACGATGAAGAGTGTGGAGCAGGAAATCATCTGAAACCCAGAGTGGAGTTGGAGTGGAGTGATTTCAGAAATGTTTTGAGCGATGAACAAAAAGATCTGCCATTCCACTCCGTTCTCATGCTGTGGTTCAGAGCTATGGTCTCCTTGTGACTCAAATTAGCTAGTTATTTTAGCCAGAATGCTTCGACTCTCTAAAAAAGTCACTGTCCTCATGGCAGTAGGCAGTTTGGCTAATTTGCTTTAACTTCCAACTCTCAGAGTGAAGCTGTGGTGTCCTTTGTGGACTAGTTGGAGTTAAGCTAGCTTACTATGCCTCACAAACTGGCCTAACAAATGAGCTAGTTTAGTTAATAGCACTGGGATGCAAAATGCTGGGTTCTCTAACCTGTGGTCCCTTATTCAGCTAATGAAATGACCTGCCTAGTTTAGCCGGTTTCCTCTAGTTTGTAAAAGTGCTCTGAGCTGTGGTCTCCTTGTGACTTATCAGATTAGCTAGTTATTTCAGCTAGCATAACAAAGAGTGTACTGAGTTACTAACTCCTTTCTGATTCTGATTCATCAAATTAGCTAGCTTACTTAGGCCTCTCTAAGCTACACTACACTCATAGCCTCCCACACCTTCTCTCTCCACAGTTAACAGCAGGCCAGGTATACAGAATGAAGGACAAGTCAAGTGTACAGTGCAACGGTTAATCTGGGCTAAGTGGCTCACAGGGTAGCACCTGTCCAGCCAGTAAGATTGCCATTTTATCAAAAATCTGAGTGTACTTAATCCACTGTCGTGCTTTTAAATCCATCATCGTTTATATTCATCCAGAGACAGAGGCGATGAGAGAAAGAGCGTGAGAGTCCCCATTAAACAGCCAGAGAAGAGAAACTTTAAACTGACATTGAGGCAAGTCTTTTAAATAAATCATGGTACAAGTTCGCCGAAAATGGAAGACATATTCGGCACCTGTGCACAGGTTAATAATTAATTTCCTGTCACAATCAGATGCTCCGCTGGAAAAAGGAGTCGGTTTTTTTCCCCCTTCCAAATATAGCCTTTAACACCAACCATTCATTAACAAGGATGGAAAGAGATAGCCATCATCGTCTGCATGGTCCAGTCCCTCCTCATGCATATGCAGCGGTAAAGTCAGACATGCTGACATGCCTAGGAGACGATATGTGGCATAAAAACTAATGTGTAATGTTCAGTCATGTCCACAGATATATGGACTTTTACTAAGTGTTAGACAAAAGACTTCGAAAGCGACGTGTGCAGAATTAAAAAACCAGGAAGGGTTTATTCACAAACAGGCAATCTCAGCAAGCACCAGTAAACAGCATAACAAAGGGAGAAGCTAAATCGGAGTCAGAGACAGGCGGAGGTCAGAACCAGGTAGAACAAGCAGCGAGGGCAAACAGGTTTACAGGGGAAGACCGAAGGGGGAAACCCAAAGTGAGAAAGCAGAGGTACAAACCGTAGAGTCCGAGCACGAGCAAAAGGGATAAAGCGAAAGAGTAGTAGAGGAACGAAGGGAGTCGGAAACCAGAATGAGACAACCCGAGAAAGGACCGCTCAGGATTGCTAAACTAAGTTTGGCAAAGCTTCGAAAAGTGTGAGTGTTTGTGTGCGGCTTAAATACAGGAAGTAAGTGATTGCTAACAGCTGTGGCTAAAACTCAGGTGACCTAGAGCGAATCACGGAGTCCGAATGGGGGCGCATAGATATGACGTCATCGAGCATGGCCCTCTGGGAAGTGGAGTCCCGAAGAGCGGGGAAGCGGGGGAGACTTGGAGGGGTGACACTAAGTTAATTTTAGTTTAACTGTCTACTATAGGTAGGATCATTACATTAAATAATAAATATATTTTACATTAATATACACATTAATTGGGCACTGTAGGAACATTATCATGAATTAAATTGACATTATTAATACTTAATTGCAATTTGTCACAGTTATCGACTGCCTGAAGTCTGGAACCCATAAACATCATCAGACACTGCATGCCTTCCAGGGTGGGGGATGCTCTGCTAGGCCTTTACCACAGATATCTTCAGTACCTGCTTGCTCTGGGGTCTTACCCAGTTTCTGCCTTCAGTAAGTGAAATTCATGCCTGACTGTACTGAAAAGGTGTTGAACTGTTGACGATTATAGGACGCGCTTCTTTGGGCTGCTTTTGCAGTATGCTGTATGCCTGCACTGTGAAGTTTCTCCCAGTAATTTAGAATTTGTCTGAAATAGAGCAGATAATGTGACTCAATGCACCTCACAATTCCTCCTTCTGCTTTTGTCAGCAGCCACATCCTCAGTATACACCAGCGAACAAGTTTGTATGGGCAGCTGTACATGCCCAAGCCATAACACTACATCCTCCATGCTTGACAGAAGATGGTGATATGGTTTAATTCATAAGCAATTCCTTCTCTTTTTCACCTGTAACAGCGACTACCCTTAACACCATGATAACGTGGTATACTAGTGTTGGGCCAGACTGTTACAGAGTAACTCAGAATGATTACCACACGACAAGAAGGCCTGGAGTCACTCCACCTCCACCCATATGGCAAAACTGTGTGAGAATATTGAAGCTGCATGAGATGGATTACCACAGGACACCATTAGTACCCGCTACAACATGATGAGATGTATGCACGAGGGCTGACGCCATATTGAGAGGCACTACTTCGGTGTGTAGAGCTCAATAAATATTCCCCATAACAATAGCACTCCAACACTTCCTTCTGGGTGCAGCTATTGAGGATGCGTGTATAGCATTTTCACGAAACTCATAGATACAATACAAATGTAATAGTTCAATTAAATACTGAATTATGTACATGGTTTTCATATTATATTCTGCATTAATGGCCTCAGAGCCACATGCTACAGATCTCTTTTTGAATACTAAACAATAACAACAACATCTACCAACCATGCTACTGCTATCAGCCTTCTGAAGGTTCTAATATAAAATAAGGAGTTCAAAATATTGCACGTTACCAAGCCATTCAGCATTGGCAATTCAATCTCCCTCCGAAATGTAGAGCATGGACGTTTCTGTCATTCATTGTGTCATCGAGTCTCTCACATTGTCTCCCTGTGTGTTATAATACGCTGTCTAACGAACCACCAAAGCCTGTAGAACACAGCCATTCTACATTTATCCTGAATCCGACCTGTTTCCTGCAGCTATTTCCAGCGCAGAGCTGCTTAAGGGGCTTTCAAAAAGAATAAATCAAAAGAACTGTAATTAAATCAAAGTCTTAACGGGGCAAAGACATACGGATGCTTCTTTGGAAATGTTCATGAAAGGAATTAGAAAGATTGAATTCACCACGCTACTTGGAGAGATTAAACACACACGTGGAGCAGTGCGCTGACACCATTGCGTCTTCTCAAGGACGCAAATGGCCACTGTTGCTGGGTGGGAGGACTGGCAGGGTCCCGTTGCTGCTTAGTCACTGCACGGTGGGGAGTTCATTAGAAATGAAACCCGCTTTCTTCAGTCTAAAGGATTACAGACAGCTCCTTAAACTGTACACTGCACAGCAGACATGATCGCATTCCAGGTAAAAACAGCTTGGAGGAATGATGCATCAGAAATGAATGAGCCTCAGAAGTACAGAGAGAATGAATCAGGTTCAGCACAGTCCAAATCTCTTGGAACCTCCATCAGTCCTCAACAACGCAAAGGGTTTTGGGTGTGGCTGAAACATGGTCAAAATTTCTAAAACAGATTCATCTAACAGCTAATTGACTTGACTAGTAGAACCATTAAGCCTCTCACTTCGACCAGTCACAGTGGTGTTAGCATTCTCTTTGTGCAAGGAGTGGTTTCTTCTGTGTGGTGCAATGCACAGAAGCCCCTGTTTTTCCTGAAGCTTATTCCAATCTGTTGGAATGATGGCATGTCCCATTGGCGTAGGAACTTGGGGGATGGTTGGGACGTTTCCCACCCAACATAGCAAACAGTGGTACTCAAAAATGGTACCACAGGAGACAGCACCTCTTGCCAGCAAATCAAATCAACCTTCCCATTTTATTCTATGTGGTGTGTTTGGTGGTGCTGGGCCTTCCTTTAGCCTTTGTTAAGGCTTGTGTTGAGGTGCATGTTCAAAAAATAGAGAGCTTTTTGCCTAAAAGAAAACATGCTGTGTAAATGTCATGGTTGTATCTGCTTGGCACAGTGACGGAGCAGTTGTGCTACAGGAAACAGAACTTTTTCACAAGCGTTAAAAGAACCAGAACCTCCAAAAGCTACTCAAGCTGAGCTACACACTAGACGACAAACTGAAGAACAGCATGTGTGGCAGCACTCAGAGTTTCAGCTTCTAGATGACGTGAGGCAGCTCTTCCAGCATGGACACAAGTCCAGTGTCTCTGTTGGTTCTATCGGCGGGGAGTAAAGAATCAGATCTTATTTAAACTTAAAGACTTTATGCGGGTTTGTTTTGCGCTTCGTTTAGTGGAGCTTAATCTCCAAAATCAGCTCAAGCCCAAGATCCTGGCTGTGAGTGAAATCACTTGCAAAGTTTAAAGACACTCCACACTCTTCTTTAGCTTTTGCAAAATAAAAGTGCACTGTGTCACAGTTTGCCCGTCCTTTGATCAGCAAATTAATCTTATTTGCACTCAAAGACTAAGGTTTGGAGATCCCAGCTGTGTGTGAAGGAGTTCATGAGGTTTCAGATCCTGAAATGAGGAGAGGAACCGCTCCTTTATCCTTTTGCTTCTCCACAGTGGGAATCCTTCACCATGTCACAGTTTGCCTATTTTGTGAGAGGTATAGGACTTTCTCAAACATTCCATCTATATGTCTGTGCAGCATTAACTATTTGGTGAAAGTGTCGCATCCAGTGTGTACCGTTTTATGTAGGTTAGAATATTTTAGAATATGTCTGTGCATAATTCTACTACACAAACATAAGCTCACCAGAAAAAAAAAAAAAACACCTGTGACTAAAACATACCTTATAGCATGTAATCCCTCCACAAGCATGAATAACAACTGCAACTCTATTTGGCATAGACTGGACAAGTTTCTGGATGGAGGCCACATCAATGTTCAGACACCCTTGCTTTAAAGAATTGCACAATGGGACAAATTTGGGGGATGCCTTCCCTGGTTACAATTCTGCGGAGAGTTTCCTATAGACTGGGATTCTGGCTGGTAGATCTATATGACCATACGCCTCCATATACCTGCAGATTCAGCTACTTCCAATCATTCCTTTTGGCTAACATTCATCATCTCCAGGAGTAAATATTCCCTTCTCTCCGAAAGTCAAACTCACTCTATATGTTCTTCATATAAACATGATTTTTATATAAACATTGCATTTTAGTTTATTAGACTAGCATTTACACTGATGTATGTAGATGGTGTATGGTTGGTGTAGCTCAGTGGATAACACCTCTACCCACCAGGGAGCCACCACTACACGTGGGAGACTGGGGTTCATATCCTGCTCTGGGTGACTATGCTGTGCTACACCAATAAGAGTTCCTGGGCAAAACTCCTCACACTACATTGGCCTACCTGTAATATGATTAACCTTGTAAGTCGCTCTGGATAAGAGTATCAGCTAAATGCCGTAAATGTCAATGTAACATTGAAACCAAATAATTAACGAGTAAAAGTCACAACTGATTGGACAGATTTTATGACGAACAGTAAATGCAATAATGTCCATTGAAGTTTTGAATCTGTTCTCTGTTCTGTTTGGGCTCAGTGGTCTTGTTTTCTCTGTCTTGTGATATTAGAGCATTAAGCCAGAAGTGACCCTGAGTTACCGTGGGTTTGCATGGCACACAGCAGGCTGAAATTCCAGTAACACAGCCTTGAGTGACTTATTGCCTTTACAGAACTGAAGAACCTTGGTGCCGTAATACATTTCACAGTTTCTATGTTGAGTCGAATGTGTATATCGAATGTTTTTAAATGACTTCAAACGTGTTCCGGCCTCCTTTTAAAACTGCAACTATCCGCTCTATAATTATCGATTCAGGGCTTATGAAGAGATGAGAAAATACGTGCACATGTCCAAACAGCATCAAAAACTCATCTTTCCCACGTACCAAAGAAGTTATGTAGAGAGGAGATGACAGTCCGTTCTGTCTCTGGCCTGTTCGGGCGTCTTTGGTCTGTACTGGAGCCAGTATTTGTTTTGAAGTGAACCGAGACTGATCTACTCTGGGGATCTCAGCCTACTTAGTTGGGATGGTAGGGTTCATGCGTTAACACAGAGCTCTAGCTGAGCTATCACATCAGGGTCCATTTAATTTGATCCAACCCTGCCAAATCTAAACACAGCCTTAAAACAACAGAGCACAAGAGGGTGTTGTGATTTGGTTGCCAGATTGTCACAATATTCTGCAAAATAAAAAACAAGAAAACAAAGTAGCCCCCCTTTTTAGTCCTTTGCTGTACAGATTGAATCATAACGATATCAAATTCAAAACTGCTATGCCAAATTATATTTGCCAAATTAATCTACATGTGGTTTTGTGCCAGTCAGTCTGCACAGCATTTCACGGCCCTTGTTTACAGACCACTATTCAGATTGTTTCTGGCTAATTCCAGTTTATTCAATTATTCCACCACTAGAGCTTGCATGGGGGTGATAGCATGACCATGTTATGCTGGCCTGCTGTGACACTGTTCTTCAGAATCTAAAGAAGTGGTCTGCAGGTCAAGGATCTTCTAGAAGCTATCTGATGTTCATTTTCTGGTTTACATGTGCTCAAGTAGAAACTTAGTAACAATTAGCTGCTATGTAAAACAAGTTACCGAGTCAGATGACACATTCAGCACAAGCATTACACTTCTCAACCAAACAGATGTGTGACTGAACTATAAAAACAATTTCCTGTTGTATGGTGCAACTATAGGAAATTATATAACCCCCAACATAGGGGTCAAAGAAAGGTTGCATGATTCCAGGCGACAGTTAAAGATAAAAGTTGAGTTAACATTGACAAAACGCTGATGATCTAATGAACAAATGCTTTGAAATGGCACAACTCTACAGGTCAACAGAGCCTTATCCTGTTCGACAAGCTGGAATGCATTGCAAACGTCCAGGGAACCATAGATAGGCAGGATTGTAAGCTGTTGTGGCCTCTCTCCAACCACACCTGAGTTATTACAGAAGCTGGTGGGATACCTATATCTGAGTTTGGAAGAACTGTAGATTGGGGAGAAATGGTAGACCAAGCCAAGCTCCAGAGAAGAGCATGATGGGCCCCTACCAATGAGCCCTGGATTGCAGGCTTGGGGAAACTGAAGATATGGTACCTTTCTTAATCTTCTCTAAGACATTGACCACTGATGGACATCACTGCAGCACTAGTGCCTTAAAGCAGAACACCTCACAACATGTCACTCCACCTCCTCCATATCCTCTGGAGGAATGCTGCAGAGGAACCACTTTAAGTTCCCTAAAAAGACCTTCTTTCGGCAACCAAAGGAGTTCTTCCCTGAACTCATTTGGCCAAGGCTTAATCGTCTTAATCAACGGCAAGTAATGGTTTACTGCAGTAATCATTGAGATGAAGTGACGGTCTGCTCTTCAAAAAAAGAATGTAGATTCATTCATTAGGTCAGATGCTGATGTAGTGTCCAGGACAGAGGTCATTGAGAGTGAAAAACATCAACTGAGAACAGAAACCATCATCTAGATCAGAGGTTCCCAAGCTCCTACTTAGAGGTGCCCACTGGCCTGCAAGATTTTAACTATCCCCTGCCCTAACACATAAAATCCAACTTGAAAACAGGGTTGCAAGGCACATAGTAGCGGTGCTGAGAACCTCTAATCTAAATAATAAACATCCATATGAGATATGAAATTATGGTATTACTCCTTGAAGGCCAATAGCAGAAGATGTTACAGATTAAACAGCTTTTTTAAAACCGTGTAAGTGTATATCTGATGTTTTACCACTCCTACGAATTCAATTTAAGACCACCAGTGGATGCCCAATGATTAGAGGTCAATATGTCTTAGTCCTCTGGTCCCTCCTAGTCTATTTCAGTCTATTCTTAGCACTCTTCTCCAACTTATCTGCCAATAGCAGCCCAACCAAGAGCTGCCTGGGCTTTTTTCCTCTCAGGGCACCCTCAGGGCATGTGCAAGCCACTGGAATTCCACATCTTGATCTTTAGGACAGCACATACAGTCTGTTTTCTTGGACAGGTTGTCATTGTGATACTCCAAGTGGTCGGTGGATGTTGTATATTTTAAAGAGTCGGCCATTGCCACAAGCCTTGGCCTTATTCAGAACTACGTAAGATGGAAGTTTGGAGTCGAGACTGACTTTGTCCAAATTCCAGGTGGATGGGATTCTGCTAATAGTGGTGTTATTGGGCCTTGTAGTCTTTTATGACACCAAAATTACAGCTAATAAGGCAATCAAGGTAAACAAACTCAGCTTAGGTGTACTCAAGGGCTTGCAGATCAGCGGTAACTTGAAATGTCCCCGATGCACATAATCACATGTTCTTGGCATCAATAAAGCATCCGTGAGATTTTGCAGGTTCTTTGGGGAATGTGTATGTAATATCTTTTGAAATCGGTTCTATATCCTCATTCAGTGGTCTGTAAAGGAAATGCTCCGAGTTCTTTAGAAGTGACAGTTTGACGCATAACCCAGTCAGCAACGGCAAAAAACAGGACGTTTGCATGACTCCACATTTCACTTGAAGATGCTTTAGAGTGTTGTTAATAACCATGTTACGCTCACATAAGCATAAAACTTTCCTAAGAGGTCTGACTCACTTAGCACACCATGATCTAATGGTTCCTCTTAAACTCTCCTGGTGAATGGAGTCAAATGGCTTTTAAAAATTAGCGAGGTCGATGTAAAGGGATGCATTCCACTTAAAACTGTCTGAATGATGATGCTAGGGGTCATGGTATAGACCAGGCAGCCTTTCCGTGCTGTAATCATAAATTAGTTTTTCATTAACATCTGTAGCAGCCTTTTAAAAGAGTGCCTCACATATCATCAAATAGTTGTAAAAGGCAAAGGGAGATTAATACTTTGCCATCTTAATTTTTTTATTCCCTCCCTTCATTTTGGCAGTTTAAAGCAGTAGTTTATCCAAAAATTAAGTTTACACAATCCCCAAAAGTAGTTGATCAGCCAAGATGTGTCGGAAGTTTGCTTCATTGCTATTTAGTAATTCAGGTAAGTTTATAGCTAGCAGGTTAGCTTAGCATACATCGCCTGCTCAAATCATTGCACAGTCGCCTCAAACCATGGTACGTTGTTAAGTAATGCTAAACAGATTACCCAGGGTTATAAACAAAGTGTAAACAAGGTGGTCTGACAGGTTGGGAGTGGGGGGTTCCACATTCCACATTCACCTTCAGTCTTAAGTCTGTGATGACAACACTATATGATGGTGCAGATTGAATTAAAAAGCTACCAGATCAATTATATAAGCTACAAAATTTTTTGACAATCAGCCAAGCTATAAAACTGCACTCAGTCAGATGCATCCAGAAGGCAGTGTGGAATTGCACTGCTATTTAGAAGGAAGATAAAGGTCACCAGGAAAAATAAAGGATGGCAATATTTGTTGAGCTACACATACAAAAGAAGTGTCTCTCAGTGTAATCCCTCCCATGCTGCTTGAATATTCTCACACAGTTCCTGCAGATTGTGCGGTAGGGGTGGAGATGGAATGACCTCTGACATATGATCTTGTCGCTGACCACGGTGCCTCCACACAGGGATTCATTGGTCATATCCACTAACACACTAGCAGGACTCTTCACTGAAGATGACCCGCTGCCATTCAGAGTCACTTCATGACAGTCTGGCACTACACCATTGCAGTCTTTGGTGACACTGACGTGGTGTTAAGTCATCCTTAATGGTCTGCATGTGTGAAGTCCTGCATCATGCAGTCGTCTGCCAATGGTGCTAACATTAAGGATGACTGATGGAGAGCCTTACTGTTGGGTCAGTCAGGCACAGCGATAAGGCTGACCCTTTTTGAGCGGGAAACTTGAATCAGTCGCTTGTTTTACAGTGTCAAACCTACCCACCGTGTTTCATTCCGCTGGTTTCTTCGGTGAGCTACTATTTAAGCAACTCTTCTTCCGATAATGAGTGTAAATTTGAATTCGCAGCAGTGAGGGATTTGTTTCAGCAACACCAAGGCAATGGGTTATTGGTTTTCATGTTGGATGAGTAACAGAAGCTGCCCATTCAGAGAAGCTAATGAGCTATTAAAGCTAACCACTGTAAGCCGATCAGGGCTGGTTATCTTCTACACAAGGCCTTAGTGGAACATGTGCCAAAATGTTATGTTGTCAGTGACCATGCTAACATCAGCTACAGAGGTTAGCATTGTTAGCAACAAGAGCACCTGAAGGAAGCCCACAGAGACACAAGGAGACACATGCACAACTCCTTTTTGCTGTGAGCCGGCATCGCTATGCACTGTGCCTCCGTGGCACCCAGTAGCAAATAATAATACACTTAATTGCAAAACAAAGGCCTGAATTGTGTGTTCAGTAATTGAACACTGGCAGAATAAAAAGCACTTTTGCGTAAAGGGCTTCTGAAACTGTATGGCAAGCTTTCATCTATAAAATTTCCATTGTTGAAACAGTAACAGCTTGAAGCCCATATGAAGATGCATGTCACACAGCATCATCAAGCACATAGGCATGTTTATTTAATTTAGATCCATAAGACTCAATTCACTTCAACAGAACCTTTTTCATTCCCAAACGTTAATTTCTGACAGGTAACATAAACTAATACAAATAATAAAAACAACTCTCTGAGGATATGATTCACAAAATAGAGTCCACTGCTGCTAGTTTTCTGTGCTGGCCTCAGCACCGGTTTTGTTTAAAAGAGCAGCTGCACCTGGGATAAGTAGGCGTTCTATTCCACAGAGACCGAAACAGAGATGCCAACCAAAGGGAAGCCATTCGACGGCACCATGCAGGAAGTGTAAGATGTCGTGCGGGATGTGATTAGCTGTCCTTTGAGGCTTCTGATCACAGTATGTGGACAAAAAGCAGCTCTGTACAACAGCAGTCCTAGAACTAGTGTTCCCAATCTGATACAGCTGCTGTATCTTTCAGACTATGAATGAAACATGTATATGCATGACAACGAGAGGAACGTCTATAAAAGCCTACAGCTTTAATAACCAACACCAAAGATGTTTACCTTTCCTAGAAAAAGAAAGGATGATAATTTTTGCAGTCATCCAAAAGAGTGACCAGATGTAATGGAGTAGTATAATAGAGGTGCCTATACCTTGTAGGCTGAAAGGCACTGTTGCCTTGGTTTTGTTAACATTAAGTGCCTAACAAACTGATCAAATTGGTCCAAATGACACAATTCAGCAGGGTTATTCATAGCTCCTGCAGTTATAGGTATATTCTCTCACCAACACCACTGCACTCGGACACTTATTCGGACAATTATTAATACTCTATATAGCACTGGTATGGACAACATCACTAAGTCACTTTATACAACAGGAACAGACATAAACATTCATATTTATATTTATATTAGCTCCACTCTCTCGCAGACTATACCTGTCTCAGAAATGTACATATCAGAATTTCTACAGACCCCTCCTGTCTCTGTATATTCTGTATTTTGTATTTATTTAATATATCTCTTTATTTTAATGTTTAGTATTTATATAGTTTTGTCCTCCCGTAGAGCACCAACCTGAGCCTCACCACAAGCATTTCAATGCATAAATGTCCTGACATGTTGTGCATATGACAAATAAACCTGAAATTTGAAACTTGAACTTGAAACATATCAGTAAATTCAAAAACAGGATCTGGCAAGAGCCAGTGTTTACATAGAGTAGGGGTTGGACAAGTTAGTCGCCTGCTCATTGATGATGGTTTAAGCTTGCTGTCAACTTGTGGCTGGTCATGCAGTTATGACACCAACAACATGGATGGCTCGGAGAGGACAACAGGTGGCAAGCCCAATGATTTTGGGGTTCATATCTCCGATTTCAGATCGGCTGGCAGGGATTGTTGGGAGGGCATGTCACTCATTACTGACCTGTGGAGTTTTATTCCTTCCAACCTTTCTCTGCTGATCTACAGTGCCTCAAAGCCCAGATACTGAACGTCGTTATCTGCGGCTTTCTCCAGAAAGTTACAACAAAAAGCCATGTGTTGTTTGAAAGGAGACAAGACGCCCTTTAATCCTATCGACTCTGACACTGGTTACTTCCAACGCCTGGCAGATAAATCTCGACGCGAGCAGAGCTAAAAGATAGGTAATAGATAGATAGTCCAACTTAACAACCACATTCCAGTATACATACCAGAAGGGAAGACTACAGAACCAGAAACCATGAGACAAGCAAGGGACAAAACCAAAATAATCCAACAGAACCAGCAAACAAGTTAGAGGAGAACCAAAAGACAAAAACATACAACAGTCAAAACCAAAAGGAGGACTGCTCACGGATTAGAACTCAGGTGAGGCTGAACGAAAAGGGTGGGTCATGATTTGTGGATCGGGATTGGGTGTGATGTCATGTGGAGATGTGGCTGATGGAGTTCAGAGCATCAGGGGTAGGGGGAGAACCCGAAAGCAACTCCCTGGACCTCTGCTATAGACAAGCGTCTAGCCAGGTTGCATAGAGGGTGCCTATGCCTCCTATATTCTAGGATCCATACCTTCATTTCCCTGATGGCTAGCAATGCGATCCAAAGCTTGCTGGAAAGAGCATGTCATTCTTTACTGATCTATAGCTTCCCCGCAGGTTTTTAAAGTTGCTTGTTGCAAAACATTCTCTACTGTGGTTTGATTCATGATGTCATTGACGTTGACTCATCTTTAATCACATAGCATTGTGTAAAATCTGAAGTTGTACAACCCCTAGTATAAAGTCATTACCTATAGGCTACTTGTGTTCAAAAGTCAGTCATTCAAAAAACCAATTGGTGATCTAGGCTTGCATTATCTGATAGGCCTATAGCTCACAGGCTGGTGGGTTACATTTGGAGTGAGTGGGAAACTCCCTGGGCATGCTTGTAATCAGCTAGCAACATCTATAATTGGCAGCTGGAAAACATAATGAGAAGGAAACTGACCAGAAATGAATTGGGTCGATTCTTAAAGGCCAAAGGCTCGGAGAAGAACTCTGCGTCTCGCTGGATTCGCCCGTGCCCACCGTATTGCACCTCGTCGGAGTTCAGCAGGATCTTGTATCTATGGGAAATTTCCATTAAGGAACACAGACATGGAAAAGACCTGTCTTGTGATGTATAGCGCCAGACTGACAGATCATCATCATCATTATTATTACTTTTCACTCATCAGTACTTCTCGTTCACCATCACTTCCCTTTCAAGAGACTTCAAAAGCACAAGTAGCAAACACATAATTATAGGTCTAATAACTAACACTATCTTTCATTAGGTTTTAATAATGAGGGTGTAATTACAATTACCCAGCAGTCTCTCTGTCTTTTCGGACCATTTCAGACAGCTCATCCCTCATCTCCGCAGCAGCTCTGAGACAGATGAGCCATTTGATAGTTATGAATGAGGGTTGCTTTCAGCTAGCAACAACATGCGGTGCTGTGGAGCAAAACATCTGTACTGGGAAATGACACAGCTGCATGCAGAGACAACACAAAACCAACAACAACTAACCACACTTTTATTCTGCTGAGGTAAATTTAAGGGTCTTTTTGTCGTCCCGGCGACAGCCGGAGGTATAAACTGTGTATGCTCTGTGAAGCAGAACTAAGTAGGGTTAAAAGCAGAAGAAGCTTATGCATTTACTGGGAATACAGAGGGTCTTTTAAAGGTGGAAGACACATATTTTATCCACTTCCTGCCCCAGCGACTTGATGGGGCGACCCAACACCCCCCGCTAGCTGGAGTAATCATTAGCCACTACATCATTTACCCCCTATTGGGTCAGCATTACAATGCATTACATGCTGCTAGGCTAGTGGCAGCATAACAGTGCTACAACCACAAACGGCACAGCACTACAATGAAGTTAGGCCCATGAACATCATCTTATAGCCGCAGGTTAGCATCACAGCGCACTTGAGTGGTCTGCTAATGTTGAGATATAGAGATGCACTGTAGGTGTCTATTTTAGGAAAAGCTTGGGTTTTAGAACCAGCATGACCATCTTTGTCAGGAATGGTGGGCAGCCGTATCCACAGTGCACAGGGGGCTAGGTGCCTTGCTCAAGTTGCCTTAAGGTGGAACATTAGGCTAAAATCAAAGTCAGAGACCAACTAGACAAACAAACATACGCTGTGACATCCCAACCACAACCTGTTTTTCCCAGGTTGATCAGCCCTGTTCGCAGTTGTGTGTTATCCCTTCATTATTTCACTTACTAGTAAGGAGATTTCAGGTGTGGTATTTGCATTTGGAATCTGTTGCTGTTAAATGGGGCTGCTGCAGTAGACCATGCCTCAGACCCATGATACAGTCTTCACAATCCCCAGCACTACCCCATCTCCTCAGTCCTATATCAGTCCTACCACTGTTATAAGAAGGGAGTCTGGCCTTCTAGCTCCAGGCAGTAACAGCACAGAACTCCAGCCCAAGTTCTCAGAGTTCTCTCCCCTCCAAATCAGTCTTCCTCAGTCTGTGACGATATGTCAAAAGCATGGTCTGAACTCATAAACTCTCAATACGAAGTCCAAATTGTGCCCAACCAACTATTTGGTACATTCTTCAAAAGAAAGAATACACTGGTCAGTTTAGAAACATAAAGGTCCAGAAGATGAAAGAACTGTAGTGGATGACAGGACAATTCTTTCCCTGGTGAGGAAAAACCATCACAACTGTTGACCAAATTAAGAACATCTTTCAAAGGTTGGACAGTCTGTGTCAAAACCAACCGTCCACAGAAGTAAAAACCAGAGTAGGTACAGACGGATGTAAACCAAGACCAAAATCAGGGCAGGCAAACTAATGTTCATCCATAAAAGTCATACAGTTCTGGAGCATCTTAAAACCAGATGAGACGACGATTACCTTATACCAGCATGATGGAAAGAGAAAGGATGGAGCGTTGCATAATCCAGAGTACACCACCTCATATGGAGGTAGTGTGACGCTTTAAGCAGGTATTGCTGCAGGTGAGACTGATATCCTTATATCTGGAATTAGAATGTAGAACCATCAACCAGAGGAAGTTGACTACCACACTTACAGTAACCCATGCATGAAGTGAAACGCCTACCCAGCCACCCACACACACACCCACACACACGCAAACACACACACACACACGCAAACACACACACACGCAAACACACACACACACACACACACACACACACACACACAAACACACACACACCCACACAAACACACGCAAACGCAAACACACACACACGCAAACACAAACACACGCAAACACACACACAAACACACACAAACGCAAACACACACACACACACAAACACACGCAAACACACACACACACACAAAAGCAAACACACACACACGCATACACACACAAACACATAAACTAAGGGGCAGTGGGCACATCTGCCCAGAGCAGTGAGCAACCCTTTCAATGGCGCCCGGGGAGCAGTTGGGGTTCAGGTGCCTTGTTCAAGGGCACATCAGTTGCGTTCTGTCGGGTCAGCGAATGAAACTGGTGACCCTCCAGTCACAAGGCTGGTTCCCTAACCTCCAGCACATGATTACTGCTAATGTGATTGCTGATCAAATCAGTAGGATGGTGTCTGAAGTGTATATAGCTTTATTATTATATTCAATAAAAAATTCAATCAAAACCTTCAAAAGCACACTTTAGTGCACATGGACATTGAGCAGAAAGCAACCAGACACTTCTGCAAGGCAAAGAAGAGGAATGCTCTGCAATGGCCAAGTCACTGAGTCCAGTCCAACAAGCATTTCACTAACGGAGGTGCAGGAACTGGCCTTATAGAGCACCATCACGGTCCTGTGATCGGTCTTGGATTCCCGACTTCAGGCGTCGTTGAGTATTAAAAAGGCTATCAGATCAGAATTGTAAGTTTGGCCACATTATTCCGAGCCTCTAAAAATGAGGGGGGCAATGCATGCATATATTCCACATGATATGGATGGATCTCAAATTACAGCTAAAGGTGTACAGGTCGAGCTCTTATTTATTGTAAGGTAAAATTACAATTATGGTATCATTTTACTTGAAGGGTGTCTACATGAATATACATACAGGGGTTGGACAATGAAACTGAAACACCTGGTTTTAGACCACAATCATTTATTAGTATGGTGTAGGGCCTCCTTTTGCGGTCAATACAGCGTCAGTTCGTCTTGGGAATGACGTATACAAGTCCTGCACAGTGGTCAGAGGGATTTTAAGCCATTCTTCTTGCAGGATAGTGGCCAGGTCACTACGTGATGCTGGTGGAGGTTCGTCCTTCTTGGTGGTATGCTGACATTACCCTGGATACCGTGGCTCTTGATACATCACAAAGACTTGCTGTCTTGGTCACAGATGCGCCAGCAAGACGTGCACCAACAGTTTGGTATGTCACCCATAATGTTGTGTGCATTGCAGTATTTTGAGCAGAACTGTGCTCTTACCTGCTAACTGAACCTTCACACTCTGCTCTTACTGGTGCAATGTGCAATTAATGAAGATTGGCCACCAGGCTGGTCCAATTTAGCCATGAGACCTCCCACACTAAAATGACAGGTGTTTCAGTTTCATTGTCCAACCCCTGTATGTATATAAGGTGATGCTTAGATCCAACGGAAAACTGAGGAGCCGGATCAGTAAGCTTGCATTTGGCCCAATGCAATAAAAGCGTTTCACTAATGGTGTAATGGAACCACACTGCGCATTTAATCCTGGTCTTTAGTGGGTTTTGCACTAAAAGCTGCTAATTGCTTCCTGCTGTTTCCCAAAATGTGGCTCCTCCAGTGGGCTCTGGCTATGAGAGGCAGGTGGCACACTGGTTCATAAAAAGAAGAGCATCTCTGCTCCCAAATTTACCTCCATAATCCACAGATTCCGCTCCCCGTACACACTTCCCACTCTGCTCAGTAATAGACAGAGCAGAAGAGAATCAAACAGCGGGTGCAGTTTTGTGAGATTATATCCACTGACTGCCATGATAGTTTTATAATCGTGCAATAACAATGGCACGGCTCACTGTAAAATTGGGGATTTGGCTGGTGTTTCAGCTCAAACTAGTAAACAGAAGACAGACCGCTCTGCCAGCTGCGGTTCCACATGCTGCTTTGCTTAGCACACAACTGTTCTGTCTTTAGGGGACAAAAAAGCTGAAATGGACAAGCTTGTGTGGTTTCTCACACTGGAGATGCAAGCATTTATTGGTTGGTTACAAAACAGGCATTTTGAGGTGGGGGAATGGGGGTACTTCCAGTAAAGAAGACCATTTCCGTGCTTCCTACTGAGGCATGGAAGGATAGATCAACTAAGAGAAGAACTGAAGAGATTTCAATTGAGTTCAATTGTCACAGTTAAATTGGAGATTTGGTTGGTATTTGGGCTAAAACCAGTAAAAAGGACAGAGACTGTGAAAGAGAAGCCCCTGCTAGTCGCAGTTACCCTGCTATGCACCGAATTGCAGCATCTTCAGGAAAAAAAAGAAGTCTCCTTGCAGGCATTTCACTTTCTTCTTCTTCTCTCTGCATGTTGTCTTGCATCTACATCCCTGTGCTCTAGTGGTTTTCCCCTCTCTCTCTGGTTGTCTGGCAGGGGTCCTGATCCGCTTTGTGAGCCCCCATACGGCTCTGCCTCGCTGAACACTTTCTTACACACACACACACACACACACACACACACACACACACACACACACACACACACACACATCGACAGGTTCATGCAGCTCATAAGGCCCAAAAACCATCAAGTGCAAAACAGCACCACGGTGGGCTCGCTCGCATACGCATGCCCAGCCCGTGACAACAGATCTCTCGCACGGTAGAATCACCACACTGGAAATACATACAACCTCTGGGTCATTGGCCTAAACTCCTCAAACCATTTACATCTCTCCCTCCACTGCACCTCAGACCAAACCCGCAGAGCCTGAACGACTCGCTTTGCCAACTCCACTCGGCTTTAACACTTCTCCCTTCCCTCTTTCAGCAGACGTGCTAGCTCGGGCCCTGCAGAGCCAGGGGAGCGCAGACAGACAGATATGACAGGCAGCACACGGGGGAGTGTTTGAGTGCGCAGTTTAATTATGCAAGGTTCCAAAAGGCTGGAGCATCTGCCCACTCATGGATTTAATGAATGATTATACAGAGGAACACATTTCACAGGTAGCCGTGCCTTATTTCACGTTATAGTAGGCTAGCAGTGTAGCGATGCACACATTTGGGAGGTCAGGATTCAAATCTATTTTCAATAGTTCACCATGGATCTGTGCTGGAGGGCATGTGGTTTGGTGGGAGAGCATACACATAGTTTGGGAATGTCCAAAATGATCAGAATATGGGCAAAACATCCAAAATACAAAATACTTTCATATCAAGCTAATAGTTGCACAAATAATTGCACCCAGAAGGAATCAACCCACAGGAAGGAAACTTGGTGAATAGGTTTTACATCATGAGACATGCGAATGAATTATGTAAGCAAGGGCAGGCATCATTGCTGTACATGACTGACTATATAGGTCGTCCCCCTGTGCGTGCTTTCCATTCTGGCCTGTGCTGTTGTGTTGGTATCAGCCTTTGCGAATGAAGAATGCCTCAGAGAAGAGTTTGAAAGCAGTTCGAGCAGTTGGACAAGCTCGAGAGAGGTCTCAACGTAGGACTCCAGGAAGCAGGATGATCCTATTGGTGTACTGCAAGCCATACCGGTGTTACGGATACTACGACAGCACGATGGTGGAGGCAGTGAAAAGAAGAATGGGAGAAGGAATATGGGAGACCTACCCGACCCACAGAGAGACAAGAAATTGTGAAACATGCTCACAGTGATATCCTGTTCGTGCCAGAACCATTGGCAGACGGCTGCATGACGCTGGAGTACATGCACACAGACCGTTATGATGACTACCCTTACCACCACATCAACGTCGCCAAGGACTGCAATGGTGTCGAGCCAGACTGGCAGCGGGTCGTCAATGATGAATCCTGCTTTTGTCAAGATGAATGGTTTGTTGCCATGCGTCACATGTTCTGAAGGCCTGGTGCCACTCTACCTCCAACCCTACCGCCCAATCTGCAGGAACTGTGTGAGAATATCCAAGCTGCATGGAATGGATTATCACAGAACACCATTACAATTTACAGGAACCTCTATGACTTAGCAAACATGGTGGCCTCATGCCATACTGAGAGGCACTACTACTGTATGTGTAGCTCAGTAAATATTGACCATATCAGTTTAAATGTATCATCATTTATTGTTCCTGGTAACCTTTATCTTCCTTCCCAATAGCACTGCAATCCCACACCTCCTTCTGGATGCAACTATTTTTTATTGATGCTGCTGAGAATCCTACTCCTAAATGCCAAGCAGGTAATTACAGTCTCCTGGCTGAGGCCGCAGCCCCCCACCATAACACAATGAACAAAGTTAAGGATGTTTACTACATGGAAAATAAAATGCCAATATGGTCGCCAGTGATGTCACATTTCCTTACATAATGTGATCCAACAGATGTCAATGTAAATGCACTAAAATGTAAGAGATATTGACACAGAGATTGGAGGTTTCACACCACGAACTCTCTCCTCAACGTGCATTTAATGAACTAAACAAAAGAAATGAAGATGCAGCACAACATTGACTTACATTCTATAAATTTAGAAAAGACATCCACTTCACATTGCTAGTGATCTGATGCTCTTTTCTTAAGGCTAATAGCAACAGATAAATTGTGACCTTCCAGTACCAAGGCTAATATAACATGAACAGAGTGTATATATATATATATATATATATATATATATTAGCCAAGACGGCTACTAGACAGCTACAGCACCATTAAGCCCTTACATAGCTAGCATATGTTCAAAACGTGCTAAAACCAGAAGAAATCCTCTATAAAACATTCGTTTTTTCGACATTTATCTGCTTTAACATTAACTACAACACAGTTAAACCAATTCAATTGACTCATAAACAAATATTCCTGACCTAAAATGTAAGAAATATGGACATAGGTTTCACACCACGAACTCTTTCCTCAACGTGCATTTAATGAACCAAGAGGAAGAGAGTCAGTTGCTCCACCTCCTGCCCTCTACTCCCCCTACTGGCGAATTCAAGTAGTGCTGTTCAGAATCAACTCGATTCAACAAGATTTTCAGCCTCTTACTACAACTCTTTCCCTCATTTAAATGCCTGCACTGTTTATTGTGTTATAAGACGCATGTGTTTTCCTTGTGCTCATGGACACACATAATACTTCATGTGTTGTTTTCTCTAGTATGTAAAAGTCCATGTACATTATTAACCTTCCAGGATCTAAAAATTAGGTTTCAAAATCATAACACAATAAGCAGTATTCTCAGATTTGGAATGGTGGGCTTGTGTCTGCTGAAGGTGCTGAAACCACACCCTTACAGTGTGAAATGACTGAGCTGAGCGCGTAGTTTAGCTGAAGTTAGCGAGGCCAGCACTGTAGCGCAAAACCTGTAGCCCAGAGCCATGACGGGGGCCAAGGCTTGCAGTGTAGGCAAATCTACATGGAAAGTCTTCCATTTCCTGTGAACTGTTGCCCCTGGATGCTGGCATTCCTACTTAATGATTTTTATTATTTTCATTTGTACACCTTTTACATAGAGAATTGTATATACCAATTCAGAGACCAAAGACAAAATCAATGGAGCCACTATAATACAAGCTGTACAAAAGTCTTTTCTTTTCTTTCTCCTTTAGAAGTGGATAGAAAACTCCATATTCTGCAATGGCCTCACTTTACAGCTCTCCCAGACACGTTTTCACTATAGCTAAAGACACTCTGGTGCACCGCCAAAGACCTGAAAGGTTGACAGCGATGTATGCTGAGCAGTAATTAAAGGGCTGAGAAAATAAGGTGCTCTGTTGCTTTTTTGACTACACTGCATTCCCGGAATGATGTGGAGTGTGCAATCATTCCGATTGTCATAATGCAATAACGACATGCGTAAGAACCGATTCAAAAATCAGGAAAACCACTAAACCACAAATCTAATCAATCTACCAATCTAATGAGGAAAACATTCTTACTTCATTACATTGAGTAGGTCTGTGATCAGTCTGTGTAGGCCTGGTCTAACTGTGGCTAGGTCTCTGCGATTTCTTTCTACCCTGTTAGGAGGAGGGTATCTATGTACCTTTTTGAACTGTTGCCCTTGTTTCTAGTTTTCCTGATTACCGTTACTGTTAACAGCTGGATTTGAATTCCCCCTCCCTTTTTTTTTGATCATGAATCTGCCTATTGTGCACTGCCTGGGAGCTCCATATACCCATCAACACTTTTTTGTGTATATTTTGTGTATTTTGTATTTATTTAATATAACTTTTATATCTTATTTTAATATGTTTAGTATGTATATAGTGTTGTCCTGCTGTAGAGCATCAAACTGAGCCTCACCACAAGCATTTCAATGCATAAATGTCCTGCCACGTTGTGCAAATGACAAATAAAGCTGAAACTTGAACTTGATCAGTCTTACAAACAAGCGGCAGGTGAGGGTAATGATAAAAGGGAGGCTTGAAGCTGAAGCCAAAGCAGGCCAAACCCCAAAAAAGAGAGTTGATGATCTTCAAACACACCAAGAAGCATCGAGACGGAGACATGTGCCCCTGATTTTCAAGCTGTTTTATAATCTCTTACTAATATTTCATTCGGAATGGTTTTCACATCGAGCTTGATCTTTGCTCCAGCACTTTCCGCTCATACTCCAGTGGTCTGCAGTCCCCAGCGTGTCTGAAAATATGCACCATTACATAATCTCCAGCCTCTCACCCACCTCAGCCTTCTGCTCTATACATAATGTATGAAGAGCGAAAAGTTTCTACATTGAGTTCAGCTGTCCCAGATGCAGAGTTCGCTGAGCGTCTGTACAAGAATCTCGCCTTCAAGGACGCTGCCTCAGAACACAACCTCAACCTTGTGGGAAACAGTTTAACTGGAGAACGCCATGAAACACTGGGTGGAACCTTTTTCATAGCATGTCTGTATATTGAAAGTAAAACTTTCTAGAAGGATGACTTACTTTACATACAGAGAATACCAGCTGGGGCCCACTTTAAGCAGAATGCAATATCTTTGGAAATCCAGGGGACAAGTTTTGACATTTTGTGACTCAGGACACAGTAAAGATCACAGTAAAGTATGACCCCTGATGGTAATACACTTATTATGGGCAGCATACATTAAATTCTGTTATATGTCCTGAGCTCATTTTCTTTCTACCCAGTCTAGAGGAAATTCTCCTCAGAACCGTGCAAGCAAAGGTATCCACCAAATCTGACCCAACTTCATCGATTCTTTGATGCAAGTGTGACCATTGATATGGGGCCTACATGCAGAAACTTGTCCTGTCCATGCCAAATTGAATAGCAGCTGCTATTAGTTATGCTTCTGTCACAGGTGGATCATTTTTGTCTTGTGAGCTTATTTGTTGAATATATCGCTTGTATATGACCGGTGCTGGACAGTAAGGAAGTAAATGTAATTGGTTACTGTACTTGGATAGTTTTTCCGTGTATCTTTACTGAAGTATTTTCATTATGGATAAATTTCTACTTTAACTCCGCTACATTTCAAACTCAAATATCTTACTGCTTACTCCAATTATATTTCTTTGGGCATATGTGCGCATAAAAAAACGTAACATGTCAAAACGAAAGCTTATTCATGAATTCCTAGCATCTATGGAACTGTCCATTTCAGGCCTGGACTACATCAGGGACCACCTTGTGGAAGGTAGGTAAAGCAGGATGGTGTCGGTTAACTGTTACGCGGGACGTGGGGACAGGTTGCAACTGCAAGTCTTCAATAAAACAAAAATAAAACAAAATCAAAGAGACTAAACAACGGAACAGGGCTACACAACAACAGACATGGAGAAACTTACATGGATATTTAATCAAACCACAAGGAGGCAAAGAACTGGCCAGGAGACAAAACACCCAACAAGAACAAAGGGCATGACATGGGGTATAACACAACTAGTCCTGCTCCACAGACAGACTCAGAAAGTCTTTTGTCCCTCAGGCCATAAGACTGTTCAACTCCTCTCAGTACAGCAAATGAAAAACTCTGTGACACTCTTTCATTCCGGTCCCTCCAATGGACACAACCCCATCTCTGCACACACTCCCTCCTAAATGCCCTATTTCTATTTATATTGTATTATTCTACTCCATTCTGTACTGTTTACACTTTTTGCACTGATAAATTATTTATATTACTGTGTACTTGCACTGTCTGTATGGCTGACAACAGCCATCTTCTTAATTTGCTCAGCAATTGTTTACCACTACCCCCATTTATACTTTATACTTTACACAGACACTAAGGACTCTATTTTTATACTTTCATACTTTATATTGTATCTCTGTCTCTATCTGTACAACTCTCTTGTGCTTCTGTTGTTACTTCTGTGTAGTTTGTATACCTGCTACTGGATGCCTTGAATTTTCCTCTGGGTATCTATCTATCTAGGGCTGACGAGAGACACCTGGGAAGGGGCGGAGCTAGAAATAAGAGACCGGACTAGAGGGCGGAGACAGGAGGAGCACAGGACCAAAACAAACAGAAGCACATGGACATGACAGGACACGGCAGGGTGTGACAATATTCTTCCTGACGTCATAGGTAAACAGACCACAATATAGAAATATGTACACATGCACTTGTGACTGGTGAATGTCATTTACAAACACTTTTTCTTTTTATAATAAATTTGTTTTGGTTAGTTTGTGTTTATGAACAGAGACCGACAGGTACAATGTATTAAACGCGAACTCATTATTGAACCTGTTTAAAGCAAGTTCTTATTAAACTTTAACTTGGAAATAAGTTGCAAATAAATTTTAAATTGAAACTTTACTTGTTTGCAAAAAGTTATTTTATAGTTCTAGCTGATGGAAACTGTTCTCCCTCATTGTTTTGTGCTTATGATGATTTGAATAGTCGTTAGTGTCAGATTAATTAATGAGCTTCTATTAAAGACTGGTGGACTGAGAGACACTAGAGTCTCTAGGACATCAGAGCCATGATAAATAGAATTTCCCTCTGGGATCAATAAAATGTCTATCTATCCATCCATCCATCCATCCATCCATCTAAATCATACTCCTGTTACTCTCCATCCATAAGTACTTTTGTAGGTAAGTACTCTAACTCAACCACATGGTCTGTGTACTTCGTCCACCACTGTATATGACATATCATTTACAATAAGTATAAAATAACACTAAGTATATATTTTTCAATATGACTACAAATGAAATATCAATATATGTTACACCTCCTAGGCCTATGTGTGTTGATCAGGTCACTGTGGACCACAGCAACACCACACCTCCATCTCTATATGTCCCTCCGGCCATTGATTACCCCAGCCTGGGCTGTCCTGCCTCAGAAAGCCTGACTGTGATAAGCTATCAGAGACCCCCATCACCCGGCCACATTCCACATTGAGCGTCCCCCACTGGCTGAAAGCCCCCGCTGGATCTGTGCGGCCCCCGAGACCTGGCCGGGTCGATAATCTCACAGAGAGGAGAAATGATTGATCCTTTTCCCAACCACCACCAATCCCCCCACCTTCAATCTATCACTCTTGATGGATTAGCAAGCTGATACCATGTGCCGATGATCTATAGCTGTAGCTAAGGCCACGTTCAGCCCAAAACTCGGATGAAGAGAGGAGTTAATGACACAGAGATATGAAAGAGATCCAGCTCAGACAGAGATCCCATTTGTTCTAAGGCCTGCGATGTGAGTTCTGTTGGGCTAGAAGAAATTCACTGTGGCATTACTGTATTATGGATAAGAGATAATGAGGGGATGGAGGACACACACACACATACACATAGACACACACTCTGTGAAGCACATTTCAAAGACAGATCAGCGTTGACAGGTCCGGCTTTCATAGGGATATCCTACTGGGGTTTCACATACTCTATATTCTTTTACAGCGGAGCAGACAGAAGCAAAAGGGTGGGTTGAGAAAAATTTGGGGGTTAGCTTAATGCAAATTTTAAAGTCGGCCTATCTAAAAGTTACACCAGTTGAATGAGCGGCATTTCACGTTTTCCTATTCGAGTTATCACCCCGGGGTGGAAAAACGGGAAAGGAAATGGCATTTTAAAAAATCACACTGAAAAGAAGAGCCCATACTGGCTAGTGGTTGAAGGACGTGTGTTAATGATTAGGCTAGATTGCAATAAACAAAAAAGCTTTGCTTCTTAAGAAGGACAACAGGAGCCCCTATTATTATTCCTCTACCTGGCAGTCCGAATGGCACACTGACTAGCCCAGCCTTCATCTTCAAAGCCAGAAGGTCGACTGAGCAGGCGGCTGGTCGCCTCCTGATGGGCGGTGCTCAGAAAGGGCAGCGGCAGGAACTGGAGGAAGAGCTGGTGGTCCTGGCTGAAGGGTGTCTTTGTTCCCTGCTAAGCCCACTCTCCGGCTGGGTCATGATTAACAGAGACCCTGATGAGAAGCCTGCAGCTGGGCCGGCTCATCTCCGGCAGCACCCCACAGGCCTGGGCCCTCTGAAGCAAGGGGGCAAAGGGGGGGCAATGAAGCCTACTTTCGGCCTGCTTCTGCTAAATGGCCCATTAGGAACAAGCTCCAAACCACCCACTCGCTGCATGTAGGCCCGAGTCGGCCAGAGGCTGTTTACGGTTTGAAAACAATAATTCACAGCATTAAAAAGGCTAAAGGCTAAAATATGTAGCGCTCATGTTTACCTCACTTTTTAAAACCACACTGGAGTAAGGAATTAACTGACCACTTAACCAAGTTACAGTATAGCCCTGTAAAAGCTATAGGGCCTGCATGGAAGCTCATAACTCATACAGTATCAAATATATAGAAGTGAGTACACCCCTCACATTTTTGTAAATATTTGATCATATCTTTTCATGGGACAACACTTACAATACAGTGTAAAGTATTCAGTGTACAGCTTGTATAACAGTGTGAATTTGCTGTCCCCTCAAAATAACTCAGCACACAGTCATTAATGTCTAAACCGCTGGCAATGAAAGTGAGTACACCCTTAAGTGAAACTGGCCTATCTGTGCCCAATGGCCAACTTGTGCCATTTTTCCTCCCCAGTGTCATGTGACTATTTAGTGTCGCAATGTCTCAGGTGTGAACGGGGAGCAGATGTGTTAAATTTGGTGTTAGCGCTCTCACACTCTCTCATACTGGTCACTGGAAGTTTAGCATGGCACCTCATGGCACAGAACTCTCTGAGGATCTGAAAAAAGACGTTTTGCTCTACATAGAGATGGCTGAGGCTATAAGAAGAACCAACACCCTTAAACCGGGCTGCAGATCATACAGCTGTTTAACATGACAGGGTCCACTCAGAACATCGGTATATATATATATATATATATATATATATATATATATATATATATATATATATATATATATATATATATGTGTGTGTGTGTATAGTGTACCGGAGGGTTGCCGGTTCGATTCCCTGAACTGACAGTAACGACTTAGGAGGCCTTGAGCAAGGTACCTAACCCCCAACTGCTCCCCGGGCGCCGTGGATAGGGCTGCCCACCGTCCCGGGTAAGTGTGCTCACTGTCCCCTAGTGTGTGTGTTCACTAGTGAGTGTGTATGTGAGTGTTTTACTTCACGGATGGGTTAAATGCGGAGACTTGTAAATTTCCCCACTGTGGGATCAATAAGGGATATATATATTATATATATATATATACACACATATATTCTTGTAACTGCACTGGAGAAGGAGCCTAACTGTTTCTTTATACTGTACAACCCGGTATTGGTATAATGACAATAAAATTGAATTGAACTGAATTTTATTAAATTGAATTGAAATTAGGAAATTAGAAAATGCTGTGAGTCTGCAGCTTGCATGCGTGCTGAGCTAAAACCTAATGCTGAGATGCATGTGTCATTATAAAGTTACAATTTCCATATTTCCTAACCATATTGCGGCTGTCACCTGCAATAACAACATTGTGTAAGCATTGTGTAAGTTGATGTTAGGTCTCCCACACGGAGAAGGATCAAGAGGTACAGAAATTCTGTCAAAGGTTTTTAAAGTTGCCACTGAGCCAAAATCTGTGATCATATGTAGAAGAAATATTTGATTTAAAGTTTAATAAAGGTTATTGGTGTGAGAGCCATCTTACCTTAAGGGAATGTAGAACACCCTTTACACTCCCTCCATTGTTTTGGTATTTCTTGACATCAAAAAATGGAGTAATAATAGAAGTGTAGACACTAAGCTTCTAATACCGCACATTCACTACACCTTCAAAAGTATCCACACACCAATTTCGTTACTTTAAGGTGCACCCAAATGCTGACTCAGACATCCAGCTGCGCTCAGACAGCTTGTATAATCTCCATAGCAAAGCACAGCCAATGGAATGGGAAACAGTGGGGCAGCCAAACATGAGTCAGCCAAGGTCACTGTGCTTTTCTATGGAGATTAGTGTTGGCTAGAACGGTATAAAGTCCTCAGTATTGGCTTATGGAAAAGTGGACTGTGTTCTCTGGCGTGATGGAGCTTCCTACAGTATCTTTAGAAAACTTGTCATCCAGAAGTAATCATCCAACATCAGTACCTCAACATTGCCTTGTTCACACCTGGCAACGTAACACAGGTCACCCAAACCACCTTCAGTGGCGGTGAGATATGTCTCCAGCAGCAGCAAAGGACTTTCCACCATTACAGCAGCTGCATAGCTTTGTCTATATATCCATTTATGCATATGCATGAGCAATCCATGCATTCCAGACATTTGATGAAGTTCTTACACAAGCAATATTTTTTTTGCTCTACAACATTGCATTCAGTCACTGGAATTCACTAGGAGGGCATATGAGGCCTGTAAAAATGCTAAGTGTAAATGATCATATCTGCACAGCAATGTTCAGCAGTGTTGTGCATCTAGCGTAAAGCTTCCCAGAAGAGCTGTAGCTGTTACAGCAACAAAAGGGCACAAACTCCTTAGTGATATCTTTGATTTCAGAGGAAACGTCAGGTGTCCAGCTTTTGGGCGCACACTCATCAGCATACTTGTACCCCAGAAGGAAGTGTAGCATATTAATTAGCATATTAATGCTAATTGGAAAGGAAGATAAAGGTTACCAGGAAACAATAATGATGATGAATTTAGACTGATATGGACAATATTTATTGAGCTACACATATGAAGTAGTGTCTCTCAGCATAGCATAATGCAGCATGCCAGAGGTCTCAAGGTTGTAGAGGTTCCTAATAGTGTCCTGTGCCGATGCATCTCATGCACTTTGAATATTCTCACACAGTTCCTGCAGATTGTGTGGTAGGGGTGGAGGTGAAAGGACATCTCCACCAAGACAAACAAAACCGTTCATCTTGGCGCTGACCACTTGCCTGACCAGATGACCATTGCCATTCCACCAAGACAAACCAGCAGGACTCACTGAAATGATTGCCATTCTGGCATCACTTACACCCATCTGCAGTCTTTGACAGTCTTTGACATTCCTGCGGTGTTAAGGGCTGTTGTTGTAATGGTCTGCGTACATGCAGTCATGCAGTGGTGCTGCCACTAACAGGATGACTCATGGAAGACATCACTGCTCGTTGAATCTCTCCTGTCATGACTATTGGGTCAATCAGGTTCAGCAATAGGACCTGCCCTTGCCTACGTCACATGCACGGCAGAGTGTGAAACTTAAATCATTGGCATGTCTCACAATGTCAAACCTACCCACCAAGTTTCATTCTTGTGGGTTGATTCCTTCTGGGTTCAGCTGTTCTTTTGATATTGAGTGTAATGGTAAATCAAAGGTATATGTAATTAACCACAAAGCTCACTCAGTAATCCTATATGAAGAGGAAATGCAGTAACCACTCCAATTCAGCTGTGGAGAGAGTCAAAAGCTCTAAGTTCATTGGTGTGCACATCAGCAATGTGCCCCAAGAGTCCAGTAATGACTTCACTACAGACAGCAGCCCCACCCACCACCCTCACTACTTTCTACAAGGGGGACAACACACCAGCTGTTTCACTGCCTGGAATCGGAACTGTACTGTCTAGGACCGCAGGGCACTGCACTTCCAACCCCAAACACTCCATCTGCAAGCATTGTGGATGACTCCTCCCACCCCTCTCATAGACTCTTCACCTTCGTCCCTGAATCTGTACCACCACTACCAGACTTTCGCAACAGACCACTGAAGACACTGATGTAGACCTACTACATACCCCGTAATCTAACCCCTGTAAGTTAAATGAGAGATTTATTAAATGAATGTTCACAAGGAACATCATTCATAGTCTTGTGGTGGTCACTCGACCCACAGGCACCGACGATGGCTGTGGGAGAGGGTGGGAAGGCAACGCCTCAGGTTTGCATGCTGACAAAAGCCACAAGAAACAGCAGCGAGAAACGGTGGGAGAATGACGGCAGCTATGAACTGCATGAAAATGGGGTCAAAGTCATAAACTCCGGCCTGAGGTCACTATACTATGCCTGAGGTTCGATCCTGGTGGCTGAGCTGCGGAGGACTGGATGGAGCAGCAAGCTCCTTTTCCCTTGCACCCTGGTGGGCTGCTTTATAACGAAAGCCACCTAATACTGATTAGGCTTCGGCAGCAGGAAAACAGAGAGGAAGGAGAAGAGTGACGTGGAGAAATGCTGGTGCATGAGAAGGACTGAAAAGTCCGGTTTCTGAGTTTGGAGTGATTGTTTTGGTGCCTAATGAGTGAAAATACAGGTGAAAATGCCTGCTGCTAGCCCTAACTCCTGCACACGCATCACCCCTTCTCCCTGTGTAGCCAAGGGCATGCTACAGTCCCCCATAAGGGTGGTCTTATAGTAAAGTGGCCCTTAATTACATTGTAATAAAGCAAAACAAACAATCCATCCCAGTCATCCCACTAAGACCTGCAAAAACACACAGCCCTCACTTTCTGTCAAACCTAAAGAAACCACTGACGCTACGTGCACATGCCTAACAGCGAAGCGTGGGCTGAGGCTTCCTGTCTGGAGCTGTGAAGATCACTGCTGAGCTAGAGGTGCTCTGCCTGCTTCCGAAGCACATGAAAGCAGGGTTCCACTGGAGACAAAGAGAGAGAGAGAGAGCTAGAGAGACTGGGAGAGATGAGAGGGGAAATGGGGTGAAGGAAGGAATGAAAGGAATGCTCCAAAAGAGAGCCACACTACAGCGAAATTATCGACCCAGCTCCCTCTCTCCAAAAGCTATGGAACTATGAAAAAAGCCCCTGAAGATCCCTGAGCCTCCCTCTAGAAGCTCACTCCTTTTGGGGGAGCGGCTGAGGGGGGGTGGCAGGGGATGGGGTGGGGATCAGTAAGATATGTCCCGTCTGACGATGTATTCGGTGCTCCATTTGGAGTTGTCGACTGCTCCACTACGTACAACTGCATTATTGATCTAAAGCCCAGGTTTTCTACTCCCCCTGCACCTGCCCAACCCTCTCCCCCAGCCCTTCCAGCAGCCCTGCAATGCGAGGACTACAAAGAAAGGGAATGGAGGAGATGAGGAACACATTGAAGCAATGGCAGCCTTTTCCATTCGGTGAGCAAACTGTTGAATTTACATTGCATTTGGAAGCCCAAAAATCTGCTCCATCCAGACGGGACCTGGTTATTAGGGATGGGCGATACCACAGATATTCCTTTCGATCCGATACCAAGTAATACCAAGGCCATAGAGGATACACATACTTTGAAGCTTGTGACAGAAAGTCTAACATTAATTTTTAATATTCTTTCAGAAATCAGAGTCTCTCTGTGCTTTAACAGGGGTTGGACAATGAAACTGAAACACCTGGTTTTAGACCACAATCATTTATTAGTATGGTGTAGGGCCTCCTTTTGCGGCCAATACAGCGTCAATTCGTCTTGGGAATGACATATACTGCGTCCTGCACAGTGGTCAGAGGGATTTTAAGCCATTCTTCTTGCAGGATAGTGGCCAGGTCACTACGTGATGCTGGTGGAGGTTCGTCCTTCTTGGTGGTATGCTGACATTACCCTGGATACTGTGGCTCTTGATACATCACAAAGACTTGCTGTCTTGGTCACAGATGCGCCAGCAAGACGTGCACCAACAATCTGTCCTCTTTTGAACTCTGGTATGTCACCCATAATGTTGTGTGCATTGCAGTATTTTGAGCAGAACTCTGCTCTTACCTGCTAACTGAACCTTCACACTCTGCTCTTACTGGTGCAATGTGCAGTTAATGAAGATTGGCCACCAGGCTGGTCCAATTTAGCCATGAGACCTCCCACACTAAAATGACAGGTGTTTCAGTTTCATTGTCCAACCCCTGTATATTATATAAGTATGTTCATTATATTTCTTATAGAAATGAAACATGTATTAAAGTATGCATGATAAAGTAAAAAATACATTCATCTAGAGGTAGGTGGTAGTGGTGGTAGTGTAGGCCACATTCTTTAGAAGAGCTATGGCACACCTTATGAAACTGGCTTGTGGGTCTATTGATAATTAGTTCAGGAAAGTCTGGTAATCAAACAAATTGGGAGGACAGGAAAACGCCAGAAGCCGACAAGTAGTTCCTATTCCCGACATCATTTCAAGGAGCATTTTGCTATTTATATGTTCACTGAGAGACCCATCCACCCTAGTAAATAAATAATGATATATATTTTTGAGCTAGAACCGACTCCACAGACTTAAATCCTGGTGCTTTGTGTTGGAACAGGTCAGGCTTGAGCAAATGATGAAGAAGAAGCACTGCCCTGATGCCATATTACAACTTTTTGTATATAAAGTTGAAGGTCTTAATTAGAGCATTTCCTTGTTTCTTACAACAGGGGCGGGGACCCCAACTTTCTGGTGAGTACACAGACACGAAGCTCTATCATCACGTCCCTAGCATTGCTGTTCTTTCGTTCTACACCTGCGCACCTCTCTTCCGTGTCCTTATCTCAGGTGCGTTCGACTTCAGACGTGGTGCGTTCACTAACAATGTCCATTCCACAATGGTGCGTTTTAGCAATCACTATCATAACATGTGTCTGTGATCATATGCAAGACACAATATATAATCTAACCTTCCGCAAGTGTGTCTTTAAAGCTTATGTGCATGCGTTACGACCGCTGCCATTGTCAAAGGAGGACTCCCGAAAACTTTTAAGACAGCACCGCAAAATTTAAATGCACATGACCCATAAACTGTATAATTAGGCATCAGTTATGCAATAACGTGTCCAAATATTTGCCCAAAACTGCTGCATAAACATCTTAGTACACTGGGCCCTCTGACTTTTAATGGCCACCAAGTGTCAGGGACTTAGGGACTCTTATCTGGAAGATGAGAACGTTTTGTAACACAGTGTCCTCATCACATTACTGGCCCGATGTCCTCACTGCAGGGTGAGCTGGCCTCAGCAAAGCCTGCCCCAGCAGAAACCTCAACTTTCCCAGGAGATTCACATCTAGTACAAGCAAAACCCATTATAATGCACCAAACAAAGCATAAAGTGAATAAAGTGATGTTTAAGGAAACGGGAAACTGCCTCTAAATATTAGATATCTCAAAACAGTCACCTTAAGAGTCTTACGAGTAAGTTTTAGATAGCAGAAATTTTAAATCAGCCAGTATAGCCTTCCCTCTTTCAACATAACGCATCGCCAGTGTTTTAGATATGCCTTCCTTCAGGGTTCTAGGTTAATGGCCTTGTTGTGATGTAATCATTGATGGGTCAACCATGGAAAGACATTGTCCAAACAGATAATCAGTACATTAGATAGGTTAGCGCTAGGCTAGCTATATTACAATATAATATACAATTATATATAACATAATTACAATATATTACAATACATTATAGGTAGCTATCTAGGTAGCTGCCAAGGTTAATTAATTAATCAATGGGCGTAGCCAATCAGAATCTCTGTTTCAGCTAAGGGTGGGGCATTTCCCAGACAGTAGAGCATGGGCTCTAGGCAGTGAGAGGAGGTGCAACTCATTAATGTCATTACTGTGATTCACAAACTAATGCACAGTCACAGTTTATGTTAGCATGTGTAGTTATACTAATGCCAGTATCAATATTTCTTGCTGCTACTGCGCTGAAACTATATCAACTTTCATACATCTTGCCTCGACGCTCCTGGTTCCGAATTATACCTAGCCCGTATCTCCACGTTGCTTGACGCAGAGCTGTCTCTTTCTTTAGGTTGGTCTGTTTCAATAAGAGGTGCTGGTGAGTCACTCAACTATAGAGTTGAGTCGAATCTGTCTAACATGAGGACAGAGGAAGATCGTGACAGTGCTGCCTCTCAGAATGGCGCAATTCTAAAGACTCCACGTCTTGATATCAACAAAGGGACTGAACCTATCCCTCCCTCCCGATTAGATCATTCAAGGACAGGCAGACAATGGAAATGAACTCAGCTGAAGTTCTTAGCAAGAAACCACAACACAAAGTCCAAAAGGGGATAACATTGGTGTTGCTTTCCGGCGTTGGAGAGGGATGAAGTTTGATGCTGAACTTGCAACATTTCTTCTAGACTGGTAAGGATTGAAGTGGGAGGAGAAGGGGCTGATTATACGGGTGGGCACCAAAACACTCTGGTGATATGCTGCCCCCTATTGGTTGGTCAATCTGTGTTAGTATGATATGTCAAACCAGAATTGTGTCAGTATCTTACAAATTTTAAGCGATTCTGTCATCAGAAAGATGACAGGATGAAAGACCCCTCCAAAGAAGACGAAGACATGGTATTTTAATGGCTACAGTGCAAAACTGAAGACCTTACTCCCAGTTCATCACTGAATCACTGACACAAAAATATGTTGCTTGGTGACAATCTGGTGAAAGACATTGGGCCTACTTGCTCTATAATCACATTACGAGACTCTGTCTCCAGACTGTTGTGTATATCTCATTGGTGTTGTGTTACAACTGCCATAAGCTTTGGGCTAAAGGACATTGAAAACCTGTCCTCCATCTTTTATTTATATTCTATGTATGCCTGTGTGCTGATGTGTTTACCAGCTCAGAGGTCGTGCTAAGCGATGTAAGAGACAGCTGAACACACACCGAGACAATAAGATACACAATACCACATTCCTTTGACCCCTGTAGCAGTAGGGAACCCAGTGGTGGAGAAATGAAAGGATACTTCCCAGTATGCTGGACTGCCACTCTGTAGTTGCTGTAACTTATGCTGGGGTGGAAGTTAAAGATGAAGAGTAGCTTTGCTCGCTCAAACACGATGACCTTATCAGCCTGATCCACAGTGCTGACCACGGCCTACAAAGGCAAAAACACAGCAGCCATACAACCAAAAACACACCGGCTTATATGTCCATCCTACATCAGAGATGAAAGCTTACCTGGCTACACTGATCATACAGCTGTACAGATAGATGAGCAGTACAGCCAGCAACCCATTCATTATCCTTGCTGAAGGGCTCACCACTGATTAACAGATGGCTAGCAAGGTGAGACATATATTGTTTGGACATATGACTGTCTGCATGGGTGCACACAGTGAAAGTGTGTGTGTGCGTGTTTTACCGGGCCAGAGCTCAGCCAGCTGTACTTGTCCTCTGCGTGGTTCATGTCACGGTCAAAAGCGTAAAGCTGCCGGTACCGCAGGTGCTCAGTGTCTACCAGGTTGTATTGGCGGCGGGCGTAGCGATAGCTCTCGTTGTTTCCCCTTCTGGGGAAGTCAAGCCATTCTGGATGTCCAAACTCATTACCTGTAAAAAAATTAAACACTTCATCAGGTATACTGGACATGGTTGACGTGGTTGAAAACACACAGTGATGGACTCATGGAGGGCAGCACTGCTCGATGAATGTCCGCAATCATGGCTGTTGGGTCACTGCATGTAGGACAATCTGTTAGTTCTCCCTCTTCATGGTTCCGAGGTTTCCCCGATTCTTTACGTTGCTGGTGTGTGCCTTCTTCTATCCACTGCCGCCAACAGTGAGTGTGAAACTTGAATCCTTTTTTAAAGACCACCTCAGGATCTCAGGGCATCAGCAACAACATTTTCATCATCATCTTTTTGAGCTGAATAACTAGGTTATAGTCCTGGACCATATGATACCAACACATTAATCTTCGATGTTGATTTGGCATCCATGATAAAAAATACTATAGGGTTAAGATTAGTAAAAACTAGGGCTGTACCCGACTCAGAATTGTCACCGCAAACAGCCGTTACGTGTAAAAAAAAAAGAAAAAAAAAGAAAAAAGACAGTCAGCTGACTCGATTGAAGCAGTGTTCAATGTCTGACTAAATGACAAGCAGAATTCGGTTTAATTTGTTCAGATTCTCTTCAAAACCTCCAGGCTTTCTCTGAGACATCGCTCCACCCGTGTTTCTTAGCTTCACAGCTTCAGCTGCCTTTAGCGGTGAACTGCTAGCGCACGTTGTCATGTGGATTGAATTTTTTAGCAAGCATGCGTCACAACCCAGCTAGAACTTAAATATATACTTATTATTCCCTTTTAATAATTATTAAAATGTCTTTTTACATTTGTGTTCTTTTTTTAAGCTTTTTTTTGCATTTTTGTAAGCTTTAGTCTGTTTAACGGAAGAAAAAAAAAAGTCAGGGTCTCAGTCGACTGAAACGGTCGCCGACTAGTTCCTAGTAAAAACCATAACAAGCATGTTTAAAAAACCAACATAAACTTAATACACGGAGACTAAGGCTTCCTTCTCAATCGCTGAGTGCTGTAACTGATGTTTGTTAAACATTTGGTTTTCAGCTTTTTGGTTTCAGCATTGCATGAATGGTATTTCATATCACATGATGATAGAAAGCCGAAGGCTAGCATGTTCTCCCTCCGAAACATGTGAAGGCAGTCACCGCTTCTATTCAAACTGCCGCTAACGCAACATCACTGGCCAGCTCAATGGGCTTGGGGAGAATGCTAACGGCCTTTTCTGCTACATCAAGAGATATATATACGATTACTCCCATCCTGCTGAGTGATGGCCAGTCATAAACTGGAGGTAGGGGGCCAGCCCCTGTGACCGGATGGTTGCCAGTTTAATTCCCTGAACCAACAGGACATGACTAAAGTGCCCTTGAGCAAGGCACCTACACCTACTACACCTACTCAGGTCTTGTTTGTGCACTGAGCCTAGTGTATGTGTTCACTAGTGTTTATGTGGTGTTTCACTTCATGGATGGGTTAAATGCAGAGGGCTTCTTAATGAATTTAAAATGTGATGTGGGGAAGGAGGGCATTCCAACCCACCCAAAGAGTGTGAGCCAATTTTGCCTGTAGCACAGATTATATAAATAAACGTCATTATATAAACATTTGGGCATTATGGAGCACTGGAAAGTTGCTGTAACTACAGGGAGAAGGGCAGAATGCATTTGCAAGAGAGGCTTATTGTGAGGGATGCATGAATCATCGAGTTGGTTGGTGTAGCTCAGCGGATAACACCACTACCGCCCAGGGAGCCACCACCACATGTGGGAGACCGGTCTGGGTGACTATGCTGTACTACACCAATAAGAGTCCTTGGGCAAGACTCCTAACACTACACTGGCCTACCTGTAATATGTTAACCTTGTAAGTTGCTCTGGATAAGAGTGTCAGCTAAATTATATAAATGTAAAGCCTAGAGTAAGAGAGATCAAGAAAACCACACAATGTGAACATGAATGGAAGTGAGGAACTCCACAACTGTGATGGTCAGGCGTACATACATATATTACCCAAATCCAAAAGTCTCTGTCTTGAACAGACTGCATCTTATTTTCCATAACAGGTGGTGTGATTTAACGAAGGCAGTGCTGAAAACAGAGGTCTAAAAACAGACTGCTTAGCTAGAGCTAAATCTCACCATGGCTTATTGTGGTGTTCTGGAATTGTCGCTGCTCAGTAACACCCAGGTACCTTTCCGCATCCAAAAGTGTTCCCTCTGTAATGGCCACCTTTAACTACCCTTAACTTCCTGTTAACAAGCACCGCTTGGATAAAGACAATACCGCAGCACTGATAAAAAAAAAAACACTTCAAAGCTTCTGACTGAAGCAAAGTGAGAAGAGGAGAAGAGAATAAACAAAGGCAGAGGAGAGTCGGGCAGCGCATCAGAGCCATCAAATCCCTGGGCTTGGTATTGAACTTTACTTTATGCGCAAAGGGGAAATTATGCGGCGGATATTTTTTTTCTGATAGAGTCGTATTATGTGTCAGCTGGAAAAAGACAGGACAGAGATTAAGAGCTGAGGAGCGGAGGAGACATCGGCACAAAGCGGCGTGACAGCTCTGACTCCATAATTAAGCAGAGGAAGCAGAGATGACCAACGCTGAAGCTTCTCGTCTCCCATTGCTGCATATCCCAGCAGCCTCTGCTTTGAATACAGACACGCCGATAAGAGCCGTCCACCTGCCCATACATTAAGACCCCCTTCAATTATTCATGCGCTAGAACACAGCAGCTTGCGGGTCAGCATTCCAAAAGCAGGCTGAAAGTGAAGGCAGCACGCTGTTTGGCCTGTTTGGATGCAGCCTCATTCTCCTACGTGCAACTTTAAACTTCTGCGCTGTCACTCACACGCAGCCAGTGTAATCCTGCTCTCTCCCCTCGGCCACTCTATCTAAAACACCCCCGAATGCACTCCATATTGTGCGAGGGGCGAGTTTTAATAGACCTGCAGAAATGTTTACCTCTTGCTATTGACTAGCCGCTGATTGACAGATCAAAGGCTGGAAGCACGTCTGCCAGAGGTCAAATCGATGCAGGCTGCCATGGTTCTACGGCATGAGCTCTGCCTGTGTGGGCGGTTTAGGGCTCTATGCAAGCCCAAGAGTGACAGGAAACCCGTGGAGATCAGACACTGGACGGACATGCTGTGGCCATCCGTCATCTGTACTCTTATGCAGATGGGGAATAGGCCACACCTAACTGCTTTAAATAGGTTCAGTTATTTTGGCTTTCAACTTTAAAGGCTCTTTATCACACACGCCAGCGTTGATAGTATCTGGATGCAGGGACAGCTTTGTTGTGGAGTTAGCGCACAAACAAGCAATAAACAGTTCAAAAGTGGCACACGGATTTTGGCAGGGCAAGGGCTGAGGTGTTTCATACAGGCCTTTTGTGAGGGCACTTTGAAAAGTGTTCCTATCAGGATTGTTGGGTATATGAAAATTCCATTAGACTTATTCGAGTCCCCAAATTGTTGGGACACTATGTGAAATGCCAGTAAAGTGTTATGGGTGCTTTGCATATGCCATGGAAACCTATACACCCCCCATACCAGACCCTGGCCTATGATAACAATCTGGATAGTCCTTTTCTTATTTGGTCCGGAGTACACAACATCCATTGCTCCCATATACAATTTGATAGGCTGACTTTTTGGCTCTACAGTGGACATGCTTCCACTGTATATCCGTCCATCTCAAATAAGCTTGAGTTGGCAGTAGCACTGGATGTTGACATTGTGGCTGCAGCTGCTGCAGGTGAGTATCATGCCTGGGCAGCATACAGTCACCCAGACCACAGATGGAGAATGTGGGCATAAACACCTAGTCCAGAGCTTGCTTGACGTAGAGTAGCTGAAAACTGGTGAATCCCCCACCCCCCAGGATTCAGCAAGATCCATGAGAGTGGTGGAAGACCTAGTTTACCCTACAACAGGCTGCTCACCAGCAGGCCTTGCCCAATCCGTGCTTGTCTGCCCAGCTGCTATTAGCCTAGCTCACCTTCAAGGGTGACATACAAGCTTGGGCAATGTGGGACAAAATGAATAGGACCCAGATTCAGATTTTTGGTCGTTACTCCCTGCCAGCTGAAGGGGCAGAGGAATATGATGAGCCAAAGGAGGAGTATTGGCTAGAGTAGGCCTATCAGCAGCAGGTGCTGCAGGGGAGTATCAAGCCTGGGTGTACCAGAGAACACAACCACCCAGACAGCAGATGGCCCAACTCTTCTGGGTCACCAAGTAGGCTAGAGCCTGTTCTACCTACCTTCCACATGCTGAGCTCCACAAAGGGAGTACTACAGGTCAGTCCACCAATCAAAGGTCTGGGCACATGTGTTTATTCCCCAGCTTCCTCAAATTAGGTGTCTCTAGTGTCTATGTTCAGCCCAGCTGTCAGTTCAGTTTGCACACTGCATACATTATATGTTTGATGAGTAGAAGCTAAGCTTACTGTCACATCAGCTTTCAAAACTGGCCAACCTGCTACCTACAGACCAACTGTATGGCAGGTTGTGTGCTTGAGAAAGAGGAATGTAGGAGCTGTTAGGATCCTTACCTAGGCTACTACTACAATGTTAGTGTATTTTTATGAATATGTTCATAACAGTAATAATTCCTTTGTGTGATTCTCCAATGTTACCCTGAGGTTCACTTTTCCTTGGTCCAATTACAGACAACAGAGTGTATGACATGATTTTGTGTGCCATTTTAAATGCTTTCCCTCTGTTGTTTATGTTCAGGATTGTGACGGTTGCCAGGCAGACCGCACATGGAGTCTGGTGAAAATCCCCCTAAAACACTAAGACTCAATACATAAAGGTAATTCTATGTAATTTTTAACTGCTAGTAAACATATTTTGCTGCTAATGTTATTGTTTTAGGTGATACTGAGTCAGTGCACAGGCTCAGCATTAACCTGTTTGTTTAGGAGTGTTGTCTGGTCTATAGGTCCGGCGGCAAAAGGAGTTCCACTAGGTAAAATGGGAATTTGTTTGGTTCCTAGGTGGAAGGTGGAACGAGCCATTTAAATTTGGCCACAGGGGCCATGAAACCGCTACCAAACAGGTGTCTTCTTGAAATGGATTTGTATCTGATTGATTTAACAGGCCAATGTCATTTTTGTTTGTCTAAATCTAATTTAGTGTGTTTGTAATACGTGTATTCCCCCGTTTTTGTGGTAATGGTGCTGGTCACCTTGCTATGAATGTGCGTCTTGTTTAGCTGATCTCTCTCTCTTATCAAAATGTTGGCGAGCTCCCAGGTTTGACATGCTGTCCCTGGTAGGTTCTGCTGGGTAATTAGACCTCTGTATATTTTGTATTCAAGGACTAGAGGCAATAGCAGACCTAATATAGACTGTGAGCTAATGTTCAAATTTTTTTGGATGAATTGAGTGCATTTTTTTTTTGTTTTGATTTACTTTTTTCTTTAGAATTTTTTTTTTCTTTCATTTTTTCATTTTTGCTCACTGGGATGGTTATGGTTTTTGCCCTTCCATGCACATTAGCCTAATAAATCTGCAATTTTTTGCACTATCATCCATGTCCCTGTTTTTAATGGCCACACCCACACTTCTTTTGTGAGAGTTGACTACTGCTTTAAGCAGTTCTGTCACAAGGATCAACTACCACATAAGTCAAACATCTTTCATCTTTCCTCTTGTTATTGTATTTGCCTAGTTTTAAACAGACATGACGACATGTTTGTATTTAGAACCTTAGTAAAAATGTTTAGATGCTTCAGTAAAAAGTACCAAAGAGCTAATTAATGTGGTTAGCTAGCTAATTCAGTTAGCCGTTAGCTTGAGTTGCAAGTAAAAAGAAGGAAAGTTTAATAACTGCCTCATCCTGTGCTTTAACTGGCACCCAAGGGTGAACACTGGTCATATAGTCTTACAGCATTCCCAACACCAACCACACCACATCCCTCCAGTGGGACCAGACTTGTGAAAGTAGTTGACATCGTAAAATGAAAAACTGATATGGATGAACAATGGCCAACTCCAATTTGCTCCATCTGGCCAAGTCAAAAAACATCAGTGCACCCACTGTGAGAAACATGAAGGATGTCATGTCCATGGTAACAAAGAATCTGTTTTCAAAAAAACCATTCTGGCCGCTGATCTGATAACAGCACTCGCACACTCAGTTTTCAATGAGGCTAAGATAACACCAAGGCTTACGCAGCCTCACTGGTTCTTTATTCTCCATCTTGCAAGGTTTAATATGAGGTCACCTTTGAAGGTTAATGGCAGAAAAACAAGAATCTAGCAGCGCAAGAGGAAAAGCGTGAAACATGGAAGGAAAGCGTGAAACATGATCAAATAAGTAGTCTATGTGGCTTGCTGAAGATTTGTCAATTAATTAGGCAACACAGGTAGGTGCTGAAAAAGCAAGAGGTCCGATGCTGAAGACCTGCACGCGCACTCACCACACAGGCGCACACACACACACGCATGCAGAGTTCCCTTTTAAGATTTCAGTAAGCCCATAATCTGATCTGACGTGTTGTGATGTTTGAAGTCAAGTTCCTCTTTGGTCACTAGCGTGGGCCCGGAGATCCTGGCAAGCAGCAATGGGATTTAAACACTTTGCATAAAAAGCCCTCCAAATGAACTCATGAATAAGAAATGGGCCTCCTTTCTCGCCTCTCCATCTCTTTCATGTGTAACAAGCTGCAAGGTGGAGATTAGATGCTCTTTGAGTTCAGTGTCAATTTTAAGCCAAAGACAGAAAAGACCTCCTCTCGCCTCCACTGTCTGAGGTAAAGTCACTTCCAGACAGTGGAGAAGACGAGGAGTCAGGGTCAGGGGTGCATGCTCAGCCCAGTCATAGCTGTCTGCCTTTCTGAGGGAGGGTGAAGAAACTCACAGTTTTTTTGCAAGTTTTACTGGATAAATATAATCATGCTTCTCAAACAAATGTCATCGCATTCAACACACAAATCAGCTGGGATGATCTTTACCCTATCGTCAAGGCAGTCGTCTCCAATCTCTCTCCTGGAGGACCTCTGTTCTGTATATTACAGACTCGGCACAGAAGAAAACGAGAATGTGGCATGCGGGTCAGTTGTTTACTTCAACAGTGAGTTTCTACAAAGACTTAGAAATGCCCAGCCCAGTGCTTCCCCACCACTAAAGACAGGAAGGGGGTAACACAGGAGAAGTCAAGTCAAATCCAATTTATTTATTTATTTATTATGTCACAAAGTAGCTTTATAGAGATTCCGGTCCACGCCCCCAGTGAGCAAGCCAAAGGTGACAGTGGCAAGGAAAAACTCCTTCAGAGCGAGAGGAGGAAACTTTGAGAGGAACCATGACTCAAAAGGGGGCCCATCCTCTTCAGGTCGACCCCGAATGCCTGTTTTTGAGGCAGAGGTAGAAATGTCCGATTTGTCTGTGATTAAATAGAATGATAGTTGTGTGGGCGTGGGATGCAGGGGAAACCCCTCACAGCATAATACAAGGAGAAGCTTCACGAAAGGCAAACAGGTCAACAGGAAGGCAGTGGCACTTTGCTAAGGCAGGTGAAGTAACAGCCTCGGACCGCACAGGATGGGCAGTAGCTCCGCAGCAGAGCACAGAGAGAACACAACATGCGTTGTTAAAGAGGGGTAGACAAGCACACACACAAAACCCACCCTCCATGAGTGTGTTGCATTCTGAGTGTCCCAGCATGGCCACATTCCCTAAGCTCCCAGTCTCAACTTCAGAACCCCTAGCAGACTTCACAGTATCGTGGACTACACTGCGGTAAACCCTTTAACCGTCCTGCTTAGGAAAACAAGCTCTTTAAATGCCAGTCAGTGGCCGTGGGCAGCGGTCTCCACTGCTGCCATGTTCAATAAAGAGCACATGTTAAAAATAGCTGTAAACTGCCATCAGAGTCTCATAAATGTGTAGCTGATGGACTTCCTTTATCAGTGGAAGTAGAACTGTGACTAGACCAAAGATGTCCAATCTTATTCGCAAAAGAACCCGTGTAGCGGTGGGTATTCATTCCAACCGAGCCGGAGCACCACTGGTTCTACCCAGTAAACTCACTGGTCTTAGTCTTCAAACAACCAATCAGGTGTGCACCTGCTTCACTGGAATAAAACCTGTGGCCTCCTTGCCGAAAACAACTGGATACCACTAGGCTGGACAGACACTTATGACAAGCATACTACAACCTTTTGGTGAGATATGCTTCAGTTAAATTGTAGTTACTTTTATTATTTTTATTCAGTATTAAATTACTTTCACAAACTACTACTGTGAGACAACTTAATGACAGACATCTAAAATCAATTGTAGCGTACAGACACCCATCTGACAAACATACTACAACCATTATATATTTTATAATATAGAAGTTTAGATAATTAAAAAAAAATGAAATTTAGTTCATTTTAATAGGAATTAAATTAATACTGTGAGACATTCATACAGATCTAATACTTCCTGTAGCGTACAGACACCCTGACAAACATACTACAACCATTATGTATTTGTAAAAGTGGATAGTAAGTCGTTGGTCGGACTCAGACTTGGGCTGTGGGATGGCTGAGTTGGCGATGGGTAGCTGGTTGAAACGAGGAATGAAGGGAATGAGACTCGATCATGGACTTCACTCTTTAATGATGAACGCTGTTCTCAAGCTACTCCGTTAACTGCTTCTAGACAGGCTCCGCCATATCTTTTTTTTCCGCTCTTGCTCTCGCGCGCTTTCTTTTCCCTCACTCACTCACTCCGCCTACCGTTCTACGTCATCAACAAATACCTCCCACAACCATTTACAGGAAGCAGTTTTCATACTATCATATTATACATTACTTACTGCTTTTACATATTTTATATTCATTCATTTTAATAGGAATTAAATGAATACTGTGAGACATTCATACAGATCTAATACTGCCTGTAGTGTACAGACACCCACCCGACAAACATTCCACATCCTTCAGTTTGGTAAGATATACCATCTGTAGAGGCAAACCCTGTAGTTAAGGTGAAGCACTGGTTTACTCGCGCCATGACGTTCTGTCAGATAATTATCCATTTTCCACTCCACTGGACGTTTTAACCGAAAAACCTAACTTTATTTCCACGTTTCCACAAGTACAAAGCGCTAGTATCAAACAAAGCGCTGGCCACGGTAAGAAAACCGTGTGCCTCCACAGCTGATGGCTCTACACAAACTTTCCCCCCACTAGCTAATCCACCGCTTTTCCCCACAACAGCGTTTCTCTTAAAGAGACATTACCTATTTATATTGAGACTGCAGTACCACACAATGAACTAACACATAAGAAAACTAATTTATCCAGTTTAAACCTAAATATTACACAAACTGAAAAACTGTCTCATTCAGTAAAACATCTTAAACCAATAGCCACAAAAAATGTAATTACTGGTAAATAAACATAACAGCTTTTTTAGTACTTGGCCCATACGCCATCTTTGAATTTTCATTTTTAATAAAGCGATATTGTGAGACGTCCATACGTCCATCAACGTCCATCAGCGCCCACCGCTAAAGTAATGTCTGTTTAGTAGTAACCCCTTCACAGTGCTCTCGTGCATCTTTCTGATGGCAGATACATGAACTTTGGCATCAGCTGTGGAAATAACTGCCTGTAGGTCCTCTGATTATATTTTAGGGTTGGTTGAAACGTCTTTGCTGCACCTGCTCTTGCTAGTACACTCAGATCTGGCCAGGTTTTTGCGAGTTGTTTCACTGGTAAATAATTATATGGACGGTGAAATGGCTGGTTTCTAATAGTTTATCTCACTGCTCACTTTAACAATCAAAAGCAAATAAAATATCTGTAGCTTAAATATGACCAGCTCCTCCAGGATAATCATAACCATGGTCTAATCATTAGCAGCTGATGGTGGAGCAACTTTCCTCACAAGAAAACTGCATATCTGTAAATTACAGTTTACACATTATGTTTGGAGGCATTTCTCCAGTTTTATTAGTTAACGCATATTGCTTTTATCTCCCAGTATTGTTCATATGATCAGATCAGATGTTCAGATATTTACATATGTTTAAAAAAAGTTCATTTGGTATATAGTCATTTTTTCACACGGCTATTCGGTTCTGGCTTTTTGTGCACTGTAACTGGAAAACAATGATGCGGTGTCATATGTGAAGCACCTTCAACCAATAAGTGAAAAGGTTGTTAACGGGTGACTCCAGGCGGGTTCAAACCCAGACCTGCCACGTGCAAGTTCAATGTAAACTGAGTGAGCCACTGGCAAACTTGACAGAAACCCAAATGCAGAGCAGAAAGGTCAACTGAACTGTATAACTAAAGAGCAACTAGCAGTGGGATTCGAACCCACGAACTACCGTGTGGTAACTGCGGTGCGCTACCGCTACGCGGTAAGGTGGAAAAACAAAAACAGGTGGCAACTAAAAAGCCACGGGAAACAAATATGGCGGCCAGGAGACCAAAGGACTGTGGGGAGCTGGCGAGCACGTGGCAACAAATAAATCAAAACGAGTCTCCCCCAAACAAAAGACTAAGGGATCAGGGCAACACAACAGGGATGTGCTTTTTAACAAAGGAATCTTCATTTTCTTTTCTCTTTTCAGTTTGTTTTACCATGAGAGACCAGGTTACCGGCTGAGTCAAAGACTGAGCAACGCTGGTCTGGAGCACTGCTCTTAAGTAGAGTGTCCCACAGGTGTATTTAATCTGTCTTAATGGGGACTGCTCCTGCGTTGCCCCCTAGTGGCTGGTGCAGGACAAGTCCCAGAACCTGCCCTTACAAAGCTCAAGAAGAAACGAAACAGTTTTTGTTAATGTTGATGATATAATTCAGCTGTTTATGGCCCACTGACTTCAACTGATTTAAATGTGGAAACTGGAGTTACAGCATCATAACTCCATATGACTGGACTTGAAACTGACTTGACCTATAACAGGACTTGAGTCAGCTTGCTTGAATCTTCCCACAGTAACTCGGGACTTGCTTGAAACTTTAAGGTTAAGACTTAAGACCTGCTTGTGAATCAGAGATCAGAAAATGCAACCTTCTTCCCACACTCTGGAAGCTTCTACTGGAGTTCCAACAAAGCAGCCATGCACTTCAAAGCTGCCAACAGCAATATTTCAGATCAGATGCTTCCATAGGCAAAGATAAGAAAACACACAATGCTACAAGTGCCTTTTTCACATGCTCAACAGCAGCTCACTTTCCATCACAAGCGGCGTGCGGTGTGTTCCAAAGCACTTGAGCAGTTTGCACAAGCCTCAGCCTTCGCATGACCTTAGAAAGACTCTCGCGCAAGATGGATGTCGATGTGCCAGTGTCTAAAAAGTTTCACTTTCAGTGAAAACTCCTGGCCTCAGGTGGGTGTGGTTACACTGAAAGGAATCCACAGTCAGGTCTAGCTTTCATCAGTCATACAGCAGAGAGCTGCTGAGGAAGTGACGCCCAGTCAGCGTGCATGTGCCCCACTGAGAAAACCAGCGTTCTCTAACTGCACATTAACTCCGAGCAGCCACGCACACATCAGTCTCGCCATCTGCTCTGCTGCACGCATCTGTGGGTATGTGTGCATCTCTCCGCCTGTCCTGCAGCTCCACATTTATAAGATGGTTTAGTTCTAGCACACATAAATAATTCAGGCCCAGACAGCCATCAGCATACAGTTGCAGGGTATGGCAGTGAAGTGAAGTGCACTGTACAGTGACAAGTTCCGTGGAGTAAAGCGCAGGGGTCAGACTGAGAGTGACAGTTCATATCTTGGTGCTTTTTGTGAGCAGCGTGTTGTACAAACAGGGGATGAAAGACAGCATGTAGGGATTAAGTTGCACACACATACACACAAATATCTCTCACTCCAGCTTATACGTTAACTCTTACTCAAGGTCAGCTCAGAAACCTACATCTTCAAAGATGTATTTCAGGACAGATTACTGATTAACCACTAACACAATATTATTTGGAACTACTATACTATGTATACACGTGACACACACACACACACACACACACACACACACACACACACACGTGTGGTACTATACTATATTAAATACAGTATATTGTCAGGAACAAAGAACTAGGCACAATGTTAGCAGAGCTAAAGGACATATGAGCTTTATTGTATAAATCAGAAACTTTACACAACAACAGAAACCGAGTCAACAATGCAAAGGAACAATACCTGGGTCAACCATAGGTCAAGTAAAACAGACGAGGGTCAAATCCAAGAAGGCAGACGGGAAAGCTGACTGAACCAGTGGAGAAAGCCAAAGGGACAGAAATAGGGACAAATACTGGAGAAGCTAACAACCAACAAACTAATCCAAAGGAAGAAAACAAAAGGAGCGGTCAGAGGGAGAACAAGGTCAAAGCCAGAGATCCAAGATATAATAGGTAGAACGCTCAGAGCAGTAAACAGGAGTTTGGCAAAACTTCGCAATGTGTGAGTGTTTGTGTGTGGCTTAAATGCAGGAAGTGAGTGATTGCTGACAGCTGTGGCTAAAACTCAGGTGACCTAGAGCGTATCTGATTGGATGGTTGCATGCATGTGGGTATGACATCATCGGGCTATGCATTCTGGGAAGTGGAGTCCGGAGGAGTCAGCCAGACCCGCAGACGTGACATATATATATATAATAGCATTAAGCTCCCTGGACAAAAATGAGTCACCTCTCATGCTTAAGGTGGTAGTAACATCAGGCTCCTGCAGATAGCTCTGCACAAGGATGATGGGGCTATAAATACCTGCGGGGTGTGAGTGACATGACTCATAGTTTGAGAAGAGGTGGTACAGTACAGTGAATGTCTTGTTCCATATGTGGAAATATGAAGGCAAAGCAGATGTTAATGATTGGCTAAAAGGATTAATTACATTTGCGTGAGCCAAAGACCATAGTGTGAGGGAAGTAGCTGAGTTTGCAGGTGTATGGAAGCGTACAGTCTTACAGGTCACATTTGAATACAGACACACATTGTGAAAGGTTTATACCATAATAACCGTAGCACAGCACAAACAAACTAATATTGGCAAACTACCACACTAACCTTTGATTTGAACCCACCTAAACCTCTGCCTGGACAACTGAGAAAGGATATAAACACTCCTCGATTTACTACCTGGTGAGTCTTCCAGGTAGTTGCTAATGAGAAAGGCATATCACAGGCTGATTGTACTGTATGTTCTAGCAATAAGCCTGTGCTGCCTGTGGGCTTGGATATGGCATTCAGTAAAAGTCTCTACACTGATGATGCTCGTGTATGGGTGAACGTGATCTGCAAGTATGGATTCATATCATACCCAAATCGGGTAAGAGTGCGTCCACAGGAATGAGTGGGCCCAGAGATTGCCATGAAAACATTCCCCAGACCATACATACTTTTTGATAAGTAGGAATGGTCATAATAATTTCAATCTCTGCAAACATACAGGGAGAACAAAGAAGTATATATGGGTGTCTTAATGAGTCCTGGATAAGCTGCAGGTGTGTTGAAGAGGAGGAGCGTGGGTAGAGACTGGGGGGAACCAACCCAGGAGCGGGTGGTGTACATATATAACACACACACACACACACACACACACACACACACACACACACACACCCTCTTCAACACACCTGCAGCTGATCCAGGACTCATTAAGACACCCTTATATACCCCTTTGTTCTCCCTGTATGTTTGCAGGTCTCAGATTTAATTAGCCATGAGCTGTGTTTCTTTCATGTTTAGCTTGCCTGGTTGTGACCCTTACTTTTGTCTCTGCCTTTGATGTTCCCCCGCCTGTGTTTTGACTGCTGCCTCCTGTATGGATTCTGAGTATTAGACTGCACCTAATAAAGCCACTCAGCACATGCAGTCTGCTTCAGCCCCACCGTTACACATACAGGTGGTAGACATGCTGCTGGAATACAGCAGCCCCTCAGTAGCTCCCTTGCATTCCTACTTTACCATGAAAGATGACTCATCCTTCAAACTGCCCTGAAGAATGACACAGATTTCTTTGCCGAGTAAAAGGTTTATACCTTTCAGTCCATACAAGTCAAGCTGACATGGTCTGAAGAAGCTGTGGAGGAAAAGTGAAACTTACCACATAGGAAAGTGAAGTTCAGCTGAACTTTATAAGTTACCGGTTATACAGAAGTTATACACTGCTGCCATAGTAATCATGCTGTTTGTCACGTTGTTCATTCATTACAGATGAACCCTGGGGGAGAAAGGAGGCAGTTCTCTATTTTAAAAGTGTGATCATGCTAGTAATCCTCCTGCCTTACACTGTAACTCCCACCTGACTATCTGTTTCCAGTAATCGTAATGGAATACAGCTGGGGTACAATGAAATACACTACATATTTCTGTATCCTGATAGTGTAATGCCATGTGTTCCATTACTACCCAATCCTAACCAATTACTGTACTACTCAGTCCCCATATACACTAGTGCTGCATGGTCCACTGAAAGGCTGGTAACACCTGAACCTTTACTTCTACATTATGTTGACATAAACATGCTGCAAATATGTCATGGCAGATGTCATATGCTCTCATGAGTTTTCATGGTGGATTATGTCCAATAATATAACAGTGTAATGTTACAATTATCATTAACTGTTATGACATGTATCACAGTGTTTGATGTCATGATGGCTATTAAGAGTACACAGAACAGATTAACAGGTGACATGAGCTGTTATGACATCAAACATACACCATATGCCCGTGTATATGCAACTAGTGCTTCAAACCCTAATGGCCCATATTTGGCCCCAGTTTCAGTCTCTTGCTCACTACAGCACTTTGCAATAGTAGTTTAATCTCAAGCTTATTTTTCAGTGTTGGGGATAAAAGAAAAAAGACAGGAAACACATACCTTAAAGAAAATAAACCAAATAAAATAGATAACTAAATGACTTTATAGCAGTGTTGCTTTCAGTATTTCCCAGAATTCTATAATCCCAGTATAATCCCAGAATGCCATAATATATTTCCAGGCCTCCAAAATTCAGTCTTAGAAGATGTTTACATTTTCTGCTTCTCACAATCCAATAAATTCCAAACCCTTTCAGTGATGCTGAGGTGACCAACACCAGCAGGTTCCCTATTTGATTTGCATGTTAATTTGTTTTTCTTTTCTCAGCAACTATTTCTTGAATGGCTACACGTCCTTTCACACCCACAGCGCTGGGATGCCTCCGCACAGTGGAACAATAGACAGAAACACCTGAGTTTTTCAGATCTGCAGAAAACGTGGAGCTTAATATTGCCCTCTCTCACAAAGTTGAAAGTTTGAACGTATACAAGTAGGCTACATCTGAGGCTGGCAGTTTTGGTGGTCTACCAGATGTTGCATGGTTATTAGGACTCCCCATTTTCAAAACCCCAGTTTTTTTCACTCATTTTCATTTGAGTATTTCCTTCTTATGTAGGTTGACTATGTTATATCGGATCTCCTGAAACATCAACTAATGAATTAATAAGCTGAACTTATTGGCAGTTCTGGCTGGTAAGTATTGGCTGGTTTCTGACTATTGACACAGCCTGCTGTTATTTACAGCCCAGTCATCCTCATGCAACACCATCTGCAGGAGCCTAAAGTTACTACTAGTTGCTTTTGTCTGGTGAGCTTCAGAGTAGTATTAATAAGTAATTAGTAATTAATAAATAAATAGTAATGTGCCTACAGGTTAAGGCTGCAGCTGAAAGATTCTGAAAGTTGTTTTTTCTTTTTTTGCCTTCAATAAAAGTATTGCAATGCTGTGATTTAATCTGTGGTCAAAAGTCTGGCCGTGGCACAGCCCTACCATACCCAGACGCATTTTAGATCATTCAAAAATCTTCTGCTTTGTTAAGCACTTCTAAGGCCAAATTAACCGGGATGTGTCTGAAATATAGGAACTGCTAAACGGAATGAAATGAAAGAGTGATATTGTGGCGATGCTGCTGCTAGTTGAGCTACTAAGCTCAACAAGACTGAGGAAATCCAAGAAAGAGGTTAAAAGGTGACTAGCCGCCCCTACAGCAATTAACATGCTGAATAAAGATGTTGGGGCACAAGCAGTGGGTCTACACCGGACCTGCATGCTGTAACTCAACTGCCAAAATATATCGGCTTCCTTTTCAAATCAGCAGGCATTCAGCACGCTGAGACCTCAAGACCTTCCTCCAGAGTACCTCTAAAGGCAGAACTCAAGGCCTTTCCGGCGCTGTTGCAAAGCACAAGCAAACTGATAGGTGAGAGCTGAACATCCAGGAGTAAACGAAATGTGCTGAAACCACCCAACACAGCCAAACTCGAAACACAGACGATTACCCGATGAGTGTCGAGAGCTGTCGGCCGCGGCTGCCTCTAAACGTAGGTGTTGGAAACTTGGGATCTTTACTCCGTAGCATGCTAAAAAAACAACCCTACCACTCACAGCTCTCAAATTAAGTCACCCCCACACTCCCCCCCGACCGCACGAACAAAGTGGCACCACTTTCAAATTCAATTAAAGCCCATCAGGATGTGGCTTCTCTGTCATCCTGTCATCCCGCACGCTGTCAGGCCAAAGCCTCTCTGATCTTCCACTGCAGCATCTATTAGCAAAGAGAAGTGTCCTCCAGAGCACACTGCTTTATTTCTCACTTCCCTCCAAACTTTCCTTGAAGTGCCACGCATGCACTTTTACTTTACTTAGGACTGTTTTATAGGCTACGTTTCGCTGAGTGGATTGCAGAATGCACTGAATAACACTGGTGAAAAAAAAACTTCTGCCTGCAGACTAACAAGATTGCACACTGGGTTTTTTTGTAAACCACAAGTTCTCTGTTCTTGTCCTGGAACATCCCCCGGCCTGGTCTGCTCTAAACACGAGTGGAGGGTAATTAGGAGGTGGAAGGAACTGTTCTCATTACAGTGACTGAGTACATTTTCAGTGTTTTACTATTCGCATTTGACTTGTTTACTGTTACACACTAAACACACTACCCTTCAGTCCCTCGCCATATTAATATTACTGTTATTCAATAATAACATACGCAGTGAAGTACTGCAGTGTTATAAACTAACACCAAACTATACACAATGGGTTTTTTCACAGTTCCAGTTTTCCCAAATATTTTGGGACCAACATGAAATTATTCATTCATTCATATATCCATTTTCTAAGCTGCTTATCCTCCTGGGTTGCAGGGGGCGCTGGAGCCTATCCCAGTGCTAATTGTGTGCAAGGGAGGAAACATCCTGGGCCAGTCCATCGCAGGACATACGCACAGACATACACATACATGCTCAAACCTAGGGGGCTACAATCCACCATTTGTCCATAATTCTGCAAAATTAAATTGCTAAACAAAGTCAATTAGAGTGGTTTGTGTTACGCTTCTGGGTTTCCCCACTGCCTCCGACCTCCCGGACTCCATCTCCCAGCATACTCTCCCCGATGACATCACTGTCACATGCTCTGAACACCCATTCACACTTCACCTCCGCACCAGAGTATTGATTGCACACCTGCACCTCACTCTTCCCCCGATGACATCACTGTCACATGCTCTGAACACCCATTCACACTTCACCTCCGCACCAGAGTAATACCACTGATTGGCACCTTCCTTACCTGTCCTGTCTGACACCTCACGTCTCCCGGTTGCTATTTATATCGTTACTCACACAGTTTACTGACTCTCAATTTCTACACCAACATCGCATCTTGCTCTCAACTATGGCCTCTCTAGACCTAGTTGGCATACCAAGCGTCGCTTCTCTCTGCTGCTTTTTGTTCTCGACCTCCCTTTGTTGTTCGCGCTTGACTACTCGTTAATATACACTTTTGGCATTTCCTAACTCTGGTTCTGGTTCGTTTGCCTTCCTGATTGCTCTGTCTTTTATTGAGTATTGATGTTAAAAGGGCAGAACGTTATAGAAAAAGAAAGACTCCTTAATGGCTAGAAAAAGCATCTTCTGAAGCTTCTTGTTACTTTAAAACTCAATAAAATGTCAGCTTATATATAGCTGCATACAAATTTGTATATAACTTCATGTTGGAGCAGCATGGTGGCACGGTGGGTAGCCTCACCGCAAGAAGAGCCTGGCTTCAATTCCAGTTGGGACATCTGAGGGGCTATTCTGTGTGAACTGGAGATACTAAATTAGCCCCCTAGGTGTGAGTGTGTGTCTGCCCTGTGTGGCAAGGGCCGAGGGGCCATTCTAAAAGCTTCAGCCTGTGTTTCATGGTCAATTTTAAGACCTGGTTGGGATGCTATCGTAGAACTCTTTTTAGCTGCACTGTCATGAATGACTGTGTCACATTTATTTATTGAAATTTGCTGATATTATACATAACCCATTCTTTCATCTACAGCCAAAGCATAATAGATCCACCCCCATGCTTAAGAGTTAGCAAGGTGAATTCATTTCATTGAATGGTGCTCCTTCATTTCTCCACTTGTAAGTTTCATAGGTGATTGAGGCCTGTTTTTATTTCATTAGTCCACAGCAGTTGTTTTCTCAATGCCTCTGGCTTATCTTGATGTGTACAGACATTAGGTGACAGGTGAGGTGACTTCCATGCAGATCATGTTCATACAGGCAGAACTTAACAGCAGCGTGATATGCCACCCTCCACCTACATTCCTGCACTTTCCCTAGTCTTCCGAATCGTGTTTCGGCTTCCACAGCTCCACCTAATTGCAATTTCTTAATGATACTTGAAACAGTGGTAATGATGACCTGTAAGCACTTCAGTAGCTTTCCATAGCCTTCCTCTGCTTTGTGTACATCAGTTCCTTTTCAGATCCTCAGAGCCAGCTGCTTGGAGCAGCCCATGATTGATGAGTGGTGGCACCAAGTGGTGGTCAGCTTTATGATGCTAAGGAATCACCATCAACTGACACTTCCTAATGAATATTCTGGACTGTGTAACCAGTTCTAATGAGGGAATTAAGATCCAGTAAGCTAATATCAAAAGTTTCACAACTACAAATGTAACACATTCCACAATTACTGACCTTAATAAAATATAAGAAATATTAAAAACAAAATAAATTACAAATCAAACATGAAGTAACAATGCACTGACGTGTGCAGAGAAAAGCTGCTTCGAAATCAGTTTGCTTTACATATTGTCACATAAATTAATTTGTAATAATTTTGTATACAACTGCATTTAAGCTGGTTGCCATGATGATTTTATTACACGTTGATTCTGATGCTTATCAGCTTTCTTAATTATTATTAAATAATCTACAGTTCTGTTTATGATTGAAAATTAGATGTAGTATATGAGCATTGTATTACAAACACATTTCTTTTGTTTTATATATTATGTTATTGCTGTTTTAGATTGTCACATAACTCATTTTTAATTTGGCATTTTAGAATAGCGGGCACCTCATGAAGCCGGGGCTTATATACTCTATTTGACTGCCTGTTTTGTAGCTATGTTTTTATGTTAATTAGCAAGGTAATTTAGCTAAGCTAAGCTGGTGAAGCTCATTAGCTCATCCAAATAAAACTTAGTGAAACTTTAAGCATGGGATCTTCTTGGCGTAATTCTCTAATAGCTTCAAGCCACTAATCTGTCTACTGATGTAGTTTTTCCAATAAACACCTTGTTTACTCCTACTTGAGTATTTTTTTATTAGTTGTAATACTTAATGAAGTGAATTCTCAGTACACAAGCAGAGTTCTGACTTAAGTAGGACTTTGCAGTGCTTTTATTCAACTCCAGACACAGGAGAGGTTTGCTAATGAGCTGATTAGTTGGATAAGGTGTGTTAGGTAAGGTGTGTTAGGTGTATTAGGTAAAAATGGAATATTTGCAGCACAGAGGTGCATTAATACATTTTGTTATTGTATCCGTAAATTTACACATTTGTAATAACACAAAAGTGTGACATGAGTAAATTGTTGAAGTGTAAAGAAAGCAGTTCTGAGTAATTCTTCTAAATAAAATGAAATGCAGAGATTTCCAATGTCTACACCACAAATATAGCCATTTTACTACCTATCCAAAACGACCAGTGAACCTGCACTGTAAAAAGTGCAACCTAAAAAACGAATGTGTTTCAAGCAGCTGAAAGAATCATTCATTCAAGTTTTTAAAAATGTATTTGCTTCTAACAAATTACTTATTTAATTAAATAAAATTTTTTGGAAAAGTTGAACCAACAAAACACTTACACCCTTTTACAGTGTACATGTGTCGACCTGAGGAGGATGGGTTTCCACCTCAAGCCTTGTTCCTCTTGAGGTTTCTTCCTTACTCACAGGGCCCGGTTTCCCTTTCCTACGTCTGTACATTACCCCCCTGTTTTTCTTTTACTTTACATAAACTGCTTTTCTGTGAAGCTGCTTTGAGACAATGTTAGTTGTATGGAAACTAAAATTAATTGATTGATTGATTGAGTGATTGATTGAGTGATTGAGTGATTGATTGATTGATTGATTGATTGATTGATTGATTGATTGATTTTGTGTTTGTATATAAAGTGTTAATGATGGTAATAAAGTGGTAAATCTGAACAACAGGTTTCTTTGGGGACTATTTTGCCGGACAACACCCTGCATGTAGCACTCCACCATACACTGCAAAAGGGGCAACCTAAAATTCTAACTAAACTGTCACCCCTCCATCTCCCTGACTCCGCCGATCTTCCGGAGTCCATTTCCCAGAGTTCACTATCCGATGACGTCACACTCACATGTCGACAGTCAATCAATCACTCTTGTTCTGACTAGCCTGACTAGCCGGTATTTGTTCTACCTATACCCTGTCTGCTTATAAACCCCCTGCGCACACACACATGCATGTTGCGAAGTTTTGCCAAATCCGTTTGCAACTCTTTCGCCTTTTGCTCGTATCTCTGGTTCTGACATCCTTTGTCTTTGACTCACTATCTTTTGCTCATCCCCTTTTGTATTGTTTCCTTGATTGTTTTGACTTCCTGGTTTTCAACCTCTGCCTGTCTCTCTGTCTTCGATGCTGCATTACCCTTTTGTTGTGATTGCCTGGATTTTGCTGTTGTGCTTGACTATCGACTTGTTAAATAAACCTCCTTTAGCTCCAGTTCTTTGTCTGTGAATAAATTTGTCTAGAGTGCATAATTTCATTATTTTCATTTTCAGTTTTGGTGAATAAGAAGTTATGAAGCATAAACAAAAGTGACCCCTGAACAAATAGAAAACCCAACAAATTAATGAGAGAGAGAGAGAGAGAGAGAGAGAGAGAGAGAGAGGGCGTAAAAGTGAGAGAGAAGGAGAGCATCCCTGTCCAGTGGCAGATGTTGTGTAAATGGGAAAACTGTGGAGTTAACCAAAGCCCCCACTGCTCTACTAAATCACACACAGACCCCTGAGACAGGCTGCTGTATAGTACAGAGAAGCATTAGAGCGCCTGACACAGCAGCCCCATGCTAATTAGCTGCATCAGCTGGAGGAGTGGCATTGGCGTAGTTTGGCATGGATGGTGCACAGGAGAAGTTGCGATTGATTTGAGGAGGCGTGAAGTCTGGCCTGGCACCTACACAGCCGATCACTCAGCGCATAACTTTCTTCTGCAGACCTCACCCTTCAATAATTTAATCTCCTTTACCTTCTGGATAATGTCAGCTGATCTGAAATCTGTAGCAGAGCACATGTTTAGTTTGAACCCCACCGCCTGAAGATACAGCAGAAGATGAACACTTCTATAACACTGATGTTAACTGTACTAATATAAACACACAGTTTAAAAAGATCAAAAGGAGAAGAAACAATCTTTACCAGGAAAGAACAAATAACAGTGAACTCACAAGTGAAACATAGAACCTCCAAAATGTTCTATATATACACAGCATATACAGTACATTCAGATATTCAGTGGGCACTGATGCCCTCCATGAGTCATCCTGTTAGTGCCAGCATCATTGGCAGACCGCTGCATGACGCAGGGCTACCTGCACATAGACCATTATGACAACTGCCCTTAACACCAGGTCAACGTCACCAATGACTGCAATGGTGTCGTGCCAGACCGTTATGGAGTGACTAAGAATGGCAGTGGGTCATCTTCAGTGATGAGTCCCACTTTTGTCTTGGTAAAGATGTCCAATGAATCTGTGTGTGGAGGCACCATGTGTGGAGGCACCATGGTCAGCACTGAGAGGAACGGTTTGTTGTCACGTCCAGAAGGCCTGGTGTCACTCCACCTCCACCCCAACCACACAATCTGCAGGAACTGTGTGAGAATATTGAAGCTGCATGGGATGGATTATCACAGGACACCATTAGGAACCTCTTCAACTTCATGCCGAGACATCTGTCATGTTGTGTTAGCAAACATGGTGGCCCGACACCACACAGAGACACTACTTCTGTATGTGTAGCTCAATAAATATTGTCCATATCAGTGTAAATGTATCATCAGTTATTATTCCTGGTTTCTTTTATCTTCCTTCCCAACAGCACCGCAATCTGACACCTTCTTTGTGCTAGGGTTAGGGTTAGGTTTTGATGATGGGTATACATACACACATATACACACAGTACACACATATTTCATGAGGAATGGACCAACAGAAATTGTTCAAGTAAGTTTGGATTAGATTTTTGCCCTTTCCTGTAAAGTTGCCAAACTAGTATTAGAAATACTAATACTTACAGGTAACATCTGAGATATTTGATAGATCTCACACCAGTAAAGGCAACAGAGTTTAATATGAAATATGCCATATGCAGTATGTATGTTTTCTACTATCTTTGTCCATATGTACAAATCCATGGCATAAAGGCCATTCATTAAATTATCTTTGACCAGCTATTTGAAAAGACTTGAATCTTCTGGTCTCCTTTTTCACATAGAAGTTTTACTGACCTTGCCAGAGATACACCATTTTCACCAACCTAAGGAGGACCATGGACAAGGCTGTTATATATTCAGTCCCTAGTTTATGCTTTACATATTCAAAAATCAGGTATATTGACCTATACTCTTCATCAAATTGAATTTCAGAGGTTTTTATAACTACACAAACTGGCTCAATGAAGCCCAAACTAAAGAAACTTTCAACGGATGGATGGTTGCAGACCTTTTAGAGTTAGATGTGTCAGTTAGAATGTTTTTTTAATATTATTGTTACAACTTCCTATCAAAGCCAAGATCCACCTAGAAAACTTTATTTTTAAAACCTAAGGAGAAAAAAAATGATGGTATCAAAACTAAGAGTAGACTAGTCGCAGTTATAGTTACAATTCATGAACAAGGTAACATGAACAGGCTACTTACAGCACACTAACACATTACACTTACTGAGTTACTCTACACCAACACACTACTTACAGCACACTAACACATTACACTTACTGAGTTACTGTACACCAACACGCTGCTTACAGCACACTAACACATTACACTTACTGAGTTACTCTACACCAACACGCTACTTACAGCACACTAACACATTACACTTACTGAGTTACTCTACACCAACACACTACTTACAGCACACTAACACATTACACTTACTGAGTTACTCTACACCAACACACTACTTACAGCACACTAACACATTACACTTACTGAGTTACTGTACACCAACACACTACTTACAGCACACTAACACATTACACTTACTGAGTTACTGTACACCAACACACTACTTACAGTGCACTAACACATTACACTTACTGAGTTACTGTACACCAACACACTACTTACAGCACACTAACACATTACACTTACTGAGTTACTGTACACCAACACACTACTTACAGCGCACTAACACATTACACTTACTGAGTTACTGTACACCAACACACTACTTACAGTGCACTAACACAGTACACTTACTGAGTTACTGTACACCAACACACTACTTACAGTGCACTAACACATTACACTTACTGAGTTACTGTACACCAACACACTACTTACAGTGCACTAACACAGTACACTTACTGAGTTACTGTACACCAACACATTACTTACAGTGCACTAACACAGTACACTTACTGAGTTACTCTACACCAACACATTACTTACAGCACACTAACACATTACACTTACTGAGTTACTGTACACCAACACACTACTTACAGCACACTAACACATTACACTTACTGAGTTACTCTACACCAACACACTACTTACAGCACACTAACACATTACACTTACTGAGTTACTGTACACCAACACACTACTTACAGCGCACTAACACAGTACACTTACTGAGTTACTGTACACCAACACATTACTTACAGTACACTAACACATTACACTTACTGAGTTACTCTACACCCACCACACTACTTACAGCACACTAACACATTACACTTACTGAGTTACTGTACACCAACACACTACTTACAGCGCACTAACGCAGTACACTTACTGAGTTACTGTACACCAACACACTACTTACAGTACACTAACAGCGCACTAACGCAGTACACTTACTGAGTTACTGTACACCAACACACTACTTACAGTACACTAACACATTACACTTACTGAGTTACTGTACACCAACACACTACTTACAGTGCACTAACACAGTACACTTAGTGAGTTACTGTACACCAACACACTACTTACAGTACACTAACACAGTACACTTAGTGAGTTACTGTACACCAACACACTACTTACAGCACACTAACACATTACACTTACTGAGTTACTGTACACCACTGTAATGTAGTAATAAACAGGAAGTTAATTACCAACCACTTGTATAAGATTAGTGATGACGCTACAATGGCAAAAAAATAGTCCCCAGTGCTGAAGTGTGATCTGTCGTGAAATAAATATGAATAAAATCAGCAGCTTCCTGTCGTTTCACTATAGTTCTTTTTCTCAGGGGTAAATATGGACTGTATGTTCATTTACAGATATGATCAACTATGCATTAAATATACTGTCACAAATGTGTGACTTATTGGTTGCTCCCTGTCTGTTTAAAGGTGCTCCTTCAAGGCTTTAACCTTTGCCAGCCGCGTCCTCCTCCTGCCTATGAGTAAACGAGTATTTTTAGGGGACGAGAGTCTTTCTGCTTGACACGTCAGATTGATTCTTTTGCTTGAACAATTTGTTCTCGCTCAGTGCAGGCTAAATGCCTTGCACCCCATTGATCCAGCTGGAAAGTCGCTCACCAGCCCAGTCGTGGTGCATCTCGCACATTTCTGTTTGTTTTCTCTCCCTAATGGCTGGCCGACTCTACGGCTACTAACATCACTTCAGCCTGACAATTACGCCAAAGTGGCTTTATTTGCCATGCGGAGATGTGGAGTCTGCTGTCATGGAAACCTTTAGCTTAATTACTGTTTGCTGTGCACTATGGCAGGGGACTTTGCTCGAGCTGTTCGTGTTCTATCACTCAGCCTGGATGTGCTCTGCTCCACAGCCCATAGCTCAGTACCCACACACGCTGCTACAGACAACTTCGATTATCGGATCAGCATGCTCTGGTCTAAAGTCGTAGCGCTATAGGGTTATAGGTCACACCATAGGTCAATAGCTTCCTTCCAATCAGAAGCACCCCTCCAATACTGCATGCAGATCATTACTGAGGACATTACTGGTGTCACCCATAATCCTTAGCCCAAACATCTGATCCACAGCAACTTCACAAGAAACACTGGTGGATGAATCCACAGAATTTATGTTGAATTATTAGTTGTTGTTTATACACAGTCGAGTCACATTATTATGACCACTTCCTACTTTTATTGGCAGTAGTGCGTAGTGGATCAGTGCTGCTGGAGTGTTTGAACACCTTATTGTCACTGCTAGTCCACCAACCAAACCCATCCAGCCAGCACTGTACGGTGGGCAGCATCCTGTGATCACTGATTAAGGACTAGAGGATGACCAACACAACCTGTGCAGAAGCGGATGAGCTATCAGCTCTGGCTTTACATAAAGTGGTTGTGCCTAGTAGAGTGGTCAGCGAGTGGACACATCGGCACCCCTGTGTTTGATCCACCCACACTAGCACAACAGTGGTTTGTGGATGAACACCAGTGGCCTGTGCAGTACCCTGTTGATTGTGAACCAGGCCTGCTTGTCCAACATCAGTGCTTGACCTTACAAATGCTCTTTTGACTGAATGTGCAAAAAGTAGCACAGGCACACTCCAAAACCTCCTGGAAGACCTTCACTGAATAGTGGAGGCTGCTATAGCTCCAACAGTGGGGGAGGAAACTATATTATTGCCCCAGGTTTATTACCCATAGGATCTCCATGTGTGTATATTGTTGCTGTCTAAAGCAAATCCTGCCTCCCGCATGGTTTTATCTATTTTATTTTTCTACATCATTTGACAGCTGCTGGTCTTTGCATTGGGTTAATATTTCAAGATGATTGAACCAGTATGATTGTCCAAAATTGCTTGGAAAAAAATCTTTACATGAACATACTGAAACTGAAGAATGTTTTTGTCCTTTCCTGTCCTGCAAAGCTAATATTTTTCCTTCTATATGTAAGAACATCTAAGGTACATGTATGGAATTGATATAAATTTTTTTTTTTTTTTTACTTTACTATTGCGTTCACTATATTGAGTTTGTAATTCTCCTTTGGCATTGTTTATGAGGCTACATGATACTGTCATAAGCTTGTAATACTTTGCTGCAGGGAACTATAGGGTGTACGGTACTGTTTATAAGGATACATGACACCTACATAAGCATATAATGCTTTATTGTGGGGAACTATAGGGTGTAGGGTACTCTTTATAAGGCTACATGACACCTACATGAGCTTGTAATGCTTTCCTGTAGGGAACTATAGGGTGTAGGGTACAGTTTATAAGGCTACATGACACCTACATAAGCTGGTAATACTTCACTCTAGGGAACTATAGGGTGTAGGGTACTCTTTATAAGGCTACATGACACCTACATGAGCTTGTAATACTTCACTGTAGGGAACTATAGGGTGTAGGGAACAGTTTATAAGGCTACATGACACCTACATAAGCTGGTAATACTTCACTCTAGGGAACTATAGGGTGTAGGGTACTCTTGATAAGGCTACATGACACCTACATGAGCTTGTAATACTTCACTGTAGGGAACTATAGGGTGTAGGGAACAGTTTATAAGGCTACATGAGACCTACATAAGCTTGTAATACTTTAATGTAGGGACCTATAGGGTGTAGGGTACTGTTTATAAGGCTACATGACACCTACATGAGCTTATAATACTTCACTGTAGGGAACTATAGGGTGTAGGGTACTCTTTATAAGGCTACATGACACCTACATGAGCTTGTAATGCTTTCCTGTAGGGAACTATAGGGTGTAGGGTACTCTTTATAAGGCTACATGACACCTACATAAGCTGGTAATACTTCACTGTAGGGAACTATAGGGTGTAGGGTACTCTTTATAAGGCTACATGACACCTACATAAGCTGGTAATACTTCACTGCAGGGAACTATAGGGTGTAGGGTACTCTTTATAAGGCTACATGACACCTACATAAGCTGGTAATACTTCACTGCAGGGAACTATAGGGTGTAGGGTACTCTTTATAAGGCTACATGACACCTACATAAGCATATAATGCTTTATTGTGGGGAACTATAGGGTGTAGGGAACAGTTTATAAGGCTACATGACACCTACATAAGCATATAATTCTTTATTGTGGGGAACTATAGGGTGTAAGGAACAGTTTATAAGGCTACATGACACCTACATAAGCTTGTAATACTTCACTGTAGGGAACTATAGGGTGTAGGGTACTCTTTATAAGGCTACATAAGACCTACATAAGCTTGTAATACATTACTGTAGGGAACTGTAGGGTGTAGGGTACTTTATAAGGCTACATGACACCTACATAAGCTTGTAATACTTTAATGTAGGGAACTATAGGGTGTATGGTACTGTTTATAAGGCTGCATGACACCTACATAAGCTTGTAATACTTTACTGTAGGGAACTGTAGGGTGTAGGGTACTTTATAAGGCTACATGACACCTACATAAGCTTGTAATACTTTAATGTAGGGAACTATAGGGTGTATGGTACTGTTTATAAGGCTGCATGACACCTACATAAGCTTGTAATACTTCACTGTAGGGAACTATAGGGTGTAGGGTACAGTTTATAAGGCTAACACCTACATAAGCTTGCAATACTTCATTGTAGGGAACTATAGGGTGTAGGGTACTCTTTATAAGGCTACATGACACCTACATAAGCTTGTAAAGCTTTGCTGTAGGGAACTATAGGGTGTAGGGTACTGTTTATAAGGCTACATGACACCTACATAAGCTTGTAAAGCTTTGCTGTAGGGAACTATAGGGTGTAGGGTACAGTTTGTAAGGCTAACACCTACATGAGCTTGTAATGCTTTGCTCCAAAATGGGCCAGAAAAAAATGACTGGCTCCTTTTGAAAATTGTGAGAATATAACTTTGTTTGAAGCATGTGATGCTTGTTCAAACTCACCTGTGGCAAGTAACACCTGAAACCAGATAAAAAGAAGACAAGTTGACTTGTCTTCTTGACTTGACTTGAATCTTTGCATTGTGTGTCTCTGTGTGCCACACCAAGCATGGAGAACAGAAAGAGGAGAAGAGAACTGTCTGAGGACTTGATGTTACTTTGTACATGGTGTGCAACATAATCAAGAAGTTTACAACCCATCAGTTTTTCTCTTCTGTCCATGTGCAGTGACTCTCCCTGGACGTGGACAGAAGAGAAAAACTGATGAAAGGTTGCAAAGCAGGATAGTCCGGATGGTGGATAAGCAGCCCCAATCAAGTTCAAATAAAATTCAAGCTGTCCTGCAGGCTCAGGGTCAGCACGAACTAGGAGACCCAGGAGGTCCCCACTGCTGACACAGAGACATAAAAAAGCTAGACTGCAGTTTTCCAAAAATGTATGTGAGTAAGCCAAAATCCTTGTGGAAAAACGTCTTGTGGACAGATGAGACCAAGACAGAGCTTTTTGATAAAGCACATCATCCTAGTGAGGCCTACAAAGAAAAGCACACAGTACCTCCAGTCAAATATGGTGGAGGTTTAAAGATGTTTTGGGGTTGTTTTGCCGCCTCTGGTACTGGGCGCCTTGATTGTGTGCAAGGCATCATGAAACCTGAAGATTACCAAACGATTTTGGGTCGCAATGTAGAGCCCAGGTTATGGGTCTTCCAGCAGGATGATGACCCCAAGCATACTTTGAAAGAACCCAGAAATGGATGGAAACTAAAAACGTTCTGAAGAGAATTCTGAAGTGAACAGTAATGAGTCTGGATCCAATCCCACTGAACACCTGTGGAGAGATCTTGACATTGCTGTTGAGAAAAGGCCCCTTTCAAAAGAGTGGTCCAAAATTCCAGTTGAAAGGTGTAAGTAGCTTGTTGATGGTTACAGGTTACGAGTGATTTCAGTTATTTTTTCCGAAGAGTGTGCAACCAAATATTAAGTTAGGGGTGCCAATAATTTTGTCCAGCCCATTTTTGGAGTTTTGCATGAAATGACATTTTTTCAGGAGTGACATCACGGTCGGCCATGACTGTAAGCTTTTAACACTTTACTATAGCGTACTGTAGGGTTCATAAGGCTGCAAGACCTCTACCTATGCTTGTTATGACAACAGCTATAAAATAATATATTCTTATAATTCCAAAAGGTGTCATTCACTACAGGTTATATTTATCAATTTTGGCCAAAGTTGTCTAAAATAGCTGTTATGACGGTTGAAGCCTGCAGGAAAAAGCAGTTATAAACATCTATGTAGGGTTATGCCAGTTTACATGACATGCTTATGTAGGTATGTTGAAGCCTTTAGGATAACACCCCATAGTAAAGTGTTACCATAAACGCTTTACCCTTGTGCACCTCTGCCAGTGACAGCTGGTGCTCAAGTCCTGATTTAACAGGACTGGAGACTAATGTAGAGTTTAAGATCCTTCACTTACACAGACCCGACAACAGTACTGAAACACTGTGAAGCTAAGGGCAGTCACTTTGTTAACCGATAAAGTAGATATGTGGATATATACAAATCTTCAAAGCTGTTGCTAAGTTAGAACAAACAGGTAGTGTGTTGTTGCTGCCACCTTCACAATTTAACTCCACAGCATCTAAATCAAACTTCCTTCTTCAAGGCTGTGTGTATATATGTGTGTGTGGGTGTGTATATGTGTGTGTGTGAGTCTGGTTAATGACACTCACCCATGAAATTGAGGTAGCCCTCCCCCCCGAGGCTATGCGTGAGGAGCCGGATGAGCTTGTGCAGCTGCATGCCACGGTCTATGACAGGCGTCATGGCGATCAGCACACTCATGTTGGTGTACATCTCCTTATCCATCAGCCAGAAGGCTAACGACTTGTCCCCAACCAGCGCCTAGCAGGAAGATGAGGCGTAGAGGTGACCTCCACAGCTTTCTATCCAGACACTTCATGAGCTTAAATATCCTTACTCCCAGCTTACCTCGGAAACTGAGCAAGTGCATATATGGTAAAGATGCATTGATGAATCTATCTGCAGGTGGTGATTCACTTGCATCTTTTTTAGAACGTTACAATCAATTTTTTATGACTATATTAAAAAAAAAATTGCTGAATTTAACATACTAAAATAAAATAAAACATACAGTATAAATAATTAACTGGATCTATGGAAGTTAATACTACTGATTTGCACCTCTGTTTGGTTGCAGAGTGGGTCTTCTGTGGGCCTCTTTGATTATAGAGTCTACCTCTATACTTTATGCAAAGGCACAGGACCTGTAAATGGACTTATTGATGCCAATTCTGTTAGTATTGAGACTGTACATAGATATTGCACTTATATTCTATGACAAAAACAACAACAAAACTTTTTGAAACAACAAAAAAACAAAACAAAAAAAACGGCAAAATAAAAGACTGCTGAAGTTGTTTAATGCTAAACCTGATGGAACATCTCATAACTGATTAGGTTAATTGGCAAAAAGTCAGTAACATGAATGATTTGAAATCGTTGAAAGTCATGTAAGCTGACAAAAGCCAGCATCTGTGATGATATGGGGGAGGCATTAGTGCACAAGGCATGGGCGACTTGCACAATGCCTTGTGCAAGTCACCATGTAAAGACACCATTAATTAATTAATTAATTAATTAATTACGAACAATATTATGCGGCATGAGCTTTGAAACAACACATGCTGCCATCCAGATGGCGTCCTTTTTAGTGAAGGTCTTGATTGTTTCAGCAAAACAACGCTATACCACATTCTGCATGTATACCAAAGGCATGGTTTGGTAGTAGAAAAGTCCAGGTGCTAAACTGGCCTGCTTGCAGTCCTGACTGGCCTTCCACTGAAAACACTGTATTTGGCACATTTTAAAATAAAACACAACAAGTGAGACCTCAAACTGTTGAGCACCTGAAGTCTTATGCAAGAATAAGAAAAGTTTCCAAACACTTGCAGAGTGTTTTGTTACAGAGCCAATGAACACAGTGCTAAACAGGAACCTGTCCCAACTTTTTAGAAACATGTTGCTGGCACCAAATTCGAAATTGGCCATATATTTTTCAAAACACATCCAACAGATATGTCCTTCTTGTAATATGTTTGATGAAATATAAGGTTTACATGATTTACATTAAACCCCTGCTGTACTTACAGTATTCAGTTTTTTGCACTGCTTCCCAACTTTGGGTTGTAAATGCAAAAGCAATTTTTTGTATTGAAAAAAATTTCTGTATTGAAAATATATCATTTTGCAAATTTGACCATATGCATTGCATTGTGGAGTTTGTATATTGCTACATCCCTATTTCAGAAGCATTTTAGATGTATTGTAAATGTATTTTAAATATGATACTTTTAAAGCATCATTTACAGCACTGTAATAGAATATTGTACTGGGAACTTTAAGGATGGTGTGATCAGTATTCAGCCTTCACCAAACTGTTTGACACTCTAAGGTTTCTAATGTTTGTGTTAACCAAACTCGTGATTAATGCTTCAGCCAACCTGGTCATGGCTTTCAGCGTAACAGATGGAGTGCTCGCCTCTTCTCCGATTGGTCAGCGTGTGAACGATGTTCCACATGTCCCAGTCTTCATCCTTCACCTCTTTAAGGATCTGAAATGAAAATACTTTGTATTTTTCACATGTCTTCTTCCAGTTTGGGACACATGCATCACTTTAATGATGTATCATTTGCAGCATATGCACTTAATGTTGTCATTTGCAATGTTGCTCTTCTTATGCAAACTGTCCAAAAGTATCCAGACACCCCTTTAAATGAATGAATGAGCCCAACTGTGGACATATGTCTTGTTTAAACACCATAGGCCAACAGAATTGAAGGCTCTGGAGCAGACACACATGAACCTAAGGCCAAGCATCTGTGAACTGTGTGTTCTGGAGGGACGGAGCAGCCTCCAGGATCTTTAGGATGAGTTGGAATGCCATTTATAGTATACATTGTATCATCCAACATCAGTACATGAGTAATGCCCTTATGGCCATTAGATCCTTAGAGCAATGTTCCAACATCAGCAAAGAATGGAGGCTGATACTGCAATAATTAAATTAGGGGACATACTCTCTATAACACCATTCATTCTGAATTAAATGTAAACCAGATGTTCATACACCTTTGGACTTATACTGTAGATATTTGCTCTCTAAGTATGCTATGTCTCTTATAGTATTCTCCTGAGCCTAATTTAGTATCTTGGAACACCTTAACATAGTGGAAAGAGAACAACTGAACATCTCTCCATCCTTCTCATACATTCTACCCCCTACAGAAAACCCTCGGAGTCATAATCTTAGGGTGCCCTCAATACCAACAGCATATGGTACAGAGAGAAGTTGAACCCTGGCCTCAGCAAAGGGACTCCGCTGCCCTGCAGCAGAAATATTTCAACCCCATGAGCAACTTTTCTTTGGACTGTATTTTGTTTGAAGTGTCACAAGCACCACAGCACAAAAGTCTGAACTACCAGCCCTGGGACTAGCTGCTCTTTTGGCCAAGGACTAGGCTACAAGGCAGACCACAAAGCACCAGGCCGCTGTGAGCAGGCACTGGGGGGACCAGCACCAAAAAAGACATCTAAAGAACCCGGGCTGGTGTTTCCATGGCAGCCAGAATGACCAGGCCTGGTTGCTTCCTGTTGGAGCACGTGAGGGAGTTGAACGACAAGCTGCACACACACGAAGGCTGCTCTCGTGAGCCGTGGCTGGATGTGGAGGTCAGTGCTCCGGCCCCGGGCCGGCTCCAGGCGAAAACACAGCATTATTCAGCTCAGGACTCACCGTGGGCCACGCACGGTATCCAACATGCGAGGAGTCCCAGCGTACAGTAGCAGGTTAAGATCACTTCGGCTGAGAGACCACTCGTTTCATTATCACCCTCTCTCACCTTCTGCCCCTCTCTCCTTGGCTGTGCAACAGTGGCTCACTGACTACATTAAAGCAATGAAATCTAATTTACACTATTCCCCCTTACCCCAAACGTAGACCATCAGATGTGGCCAGGACATATTTGGGGAACTTCTTCAGTGTTGCACTGGAACTGCAAGGCTGAAGCAGCTATTATGTTATGGACGGACTGCGTACTTAAGTGCCCTGAATGGACTTATGATGTTTCTGACACTTCAGCTCAAAAACAGACCACAGTGCTATGAAGCCTGACTTTTGCATGTACTTTTTCACGGTACTGCGATTAAGTCATGGCCATGACTTAGTAAAGTGTGGGTATGAGACAATTAAGCAGTGACAATGACTAAGTAAGGTGTGGAAATGAGATAATTAAGCAGTGGCCATGGCTTAGTAAAGTGTGGGAATGAGATAATTAAGCAGTGATAATGACTAAGTAAGGTGTGGAAATGAGATAATTAAGCAGTGGCCATGGCTTAGTAAAGTGTGGGAATGAGATAATTAAGCAGTGACAATGACTTAGTAAGGCGTGGGAATGAGATAATTAAGCACTGGCCATGGCTTAGTAAAGTGTGGGAATGAGATAATTAAGCAGTGGCAATGACTTAGTAAGGCGTGGGAATGAGATAATTAAGCAGTGGCCATGGCTTAGTAAAGTGTGGGAATGAGATAATTAAGCAGTGGCCATGGCTTAGTAAAGTGTGGGAATGAGATAATTAAGCAGTGGCAATGACTTAGTAAAGTGTCCAGACACCACTTCTAATTAATAAGCCCAGCAAAGCTGTACCCACTGCCGATCCACATCTTGTTTAATCTCCATAGGAGGTGCCCACAAAATTGAAGGCTCTGGAGCAGCCACACATGAGCCCAGGCATCTGTGGACTGTGTTCTCTAGAGGGAAGAAGCAACCTCCAGGATCTTTAGGATGAGCTGGACATGCTATTAATAGTACAGAACATATCATCCAACATCAGCACAAGACTAACGCAGCTGTGGCCATTAGATCCTCAGAGCAATGTTCCAACATCTGAAAAGAATAGAGGCTGTTACTGCAGCAATTAGGGGACCTACTCTCTCTAACACCATTCATTCTGAATTCAATTCAACTGAGTTTTCAAAAAAGCTGCCCGTTTTGAATTAGGAGACAGTTATTTCAGTTTAAACATGAACTTGCCCTCACCCATTCCTTCTTGGGGGAATCCTAACCGTCTTAATAGAGACATTCCATTATTACTGCTATCTGTAGCTACAGCCCTACTGTGCATTACATAATACCTCCAATCTATGACACATAATTTGCTATGTTCAAACAGGTCTGTATGTAGTATACTACTCCGTCTGTTATACAGGGGTTGGACAATGAAACTGAAACACCTGGTTTTAGACCACAATCATTTATTAGTATAGTGTAGGGCCTCCTTTTGCGGCCAATACAGCATCAGTTCGTCTTGGGAATGACATATACAAGTCCTGCACAGTGGTCAGAGGGATTTTAAGCCATTCTTCTTGCAGGATAGTGGCCAGGTCACTACGTGATGCTGGTGGAGGTTCGTCCTTCTAGGTGATATGCTGACATTACCCTGGATACCGTGGCTCTTGATACATCACAAAGATTTGCTGTCTTGGTCACAGATGCGCCAGCAAGACGTGCACCAACAATGTGTCCTCTTTTGAACTCTGGTATGTCACCCATAATGTTGTGTGCATTGCAGTATTTTGAGCAGAACTGTGCTCTTACCTGCTAACTGAACCTTCACACTTACTGGTGCAATGTGCAGTTAATGAAGATTGGCCACCAGGCTGGTCCAATTTAGCCATGAGACCTCCCACACTAAAATGACAGGTGTTTCAGTTTCATTGTCCAACCCCTGCACATCTGCCTTCACACACATATGAACTTAAGGGACATACCATTCTTAATCCATAGGGTTTAATATAATTTCGGTCCACCCATTACAGGTATAACAGCTTCCACTCTTCTGGGAAGGTTTTCCATAAGGTTAAGGAATGTGGTTATGGGAATGTTTTGACCATTCTTTCAGAAGCACATTTGTGAGGTCAGACACTGATGTTTGGGTGAGAAGGTCTATATTCCAGTCTCTGCTCTGAATCATTCCAAAGGGGTTCTGTCAGGTTGAGGTCACCTCATCCATGTATGGACCTTGCTTTGTGCACTGGTGTCCAGTCATGTTGGAACAGGAAGGGGCCATCTCCAAACTCTTCCCACAAAGTTGGGAGGATAACATTGTCCAAAATCTCTCCGTATGCTGAAACATGAAGACTTAATGAAACTAAGGGGTCGAACCCAACTCCTGAAAAACAACCCCTCACCATAATCCCCCCTCCACCAAACTTTACACGCAGCACAATGCAGTCTGACAAGTAGTGCATTTGTTACTTTACATAACCAACACCAATAGAACTAAACAGGGTTCATGTCTATGCTCTCCTTATGAATGCCATGACAAAGTTAGCTCACTAAGCTAGCTGGAGTGATTGGACAGTGACCCCAGGACCCCAGGTGTGATCTAGGAACCACTTTATTAGTTGTCTTTAATAATCACATTGAGATATGAGTTATAAGATAAGAGCATTGAGAAAGTAGGGCCCTGCAAACATAAGACCCCAGGAGCCTGGCATTATAGGGAACTCTTAGAACATAGGACCCTGAGAAGATGAAGATGAGAACAGGTACGCTTTACCTGTTAGCTTCCATTCTTTGTTATCTTTGTTATCACAGCTCCAAAACTTCCCACGCGGAACATGACCGATGGATATTCGGGATAACTGTGGGAAGGGGATACTGTGTCAGTTTGAATTTTGGCCGAACTCTCACATTAATCCTCGAGTCAGTGACGTTGTGGTTACCGTGTGCAATTCCGGGACGCTCTTGGCAGAGTGCTCTTGGCAGGTTTGGGTCATTGGCTGGGTGTAGACATGGTGGAGTCATTTCAGGATCACCGGTTCGGTCACTGCCGCAGGTGTCTCTCTCTCTTGACTCGCTCAAGGACTAACTTGCACTCAGAAAGTGCCGGAGAGGAGGAGAGGACGAAAGGGCCATTTTTAAAAAGTGTAAAACTCCCGTGCGGCGTTCTCCCGACGCAGGGATGAGTCATCGATGGCATTTGACTTGAAGCTGATACGTGCAGGGCATGGAGGGCAACACAAGTGCTGGATGAGCAGTCTGGGCTAGCTCTTAACGATAGGATTTCAGCTCCGTGAGCTCAAAGCCTCAACCTAATGAATGCAAATGAAACACGTACGCCTCAAACACACCTGTTGGGGAATATTTGTTTTTCGCTTCTAAATGTTGTCCCCCAGCAGATGCGTTCCTGTCAGCGCTTTATTATACGCCGCCCCGCTTTGGCGGGCTATCCATTTCAGAGTAGTGGCGTGAGTGGGATAAGAAAGAGAGGGAGGGAGAGAGAGACATACACGGAGAGAAAGAGTAGGGTGTTGATCTATAGAGCAGTAGGCTATCTCCTGAGGGTGACGCCTGCACAACACATCCCTGCCAGAGGTAAGAGTGAAGAAGACACACATATGAACACTTTTAGTGTTGAGCAGGCTTGAGTATCATTGGTCAAGCCTTTCTTCTCTCTCTCTCTCTCTCTCTCTCTCTCTCTCTCTCTCTCTCTTACAAACAATTATTCTATGTCTCTATTCTGGTTTGATTTTGAAGCCAGCTACTTAACAATTGCCATGAGGATTCATTCAAGCGTAAATTGCTTTGTTTTGACATAGCATCTCAATGGAGCTACAATATGCGGATAAGTTAAGCTCATCGGACAAAAAATGAGACACCTGAGACTGAAACATACCTAATAGCGTGCAATACCCCCACCAGCACCGATTATATAGTCTCTGATTGGATTTGGCATGGACTGGACAAGTTTCTGGATGTAGGCCACATCAATGTTCAGCCACTCTTGCGTCAAAGAGTGCACAGCTGGGCCAGATTTGGTGGAGGCCTTCCCTGACACAGTTCTGAGGAGAGTTGGGACTGGGATTTGTGCCACTGCCTTTACACTATGGTTTTTGGCCAGGCTCAAATGCAGTCACTCCTTTTAGCCAATCGCTAACATCTGCTTTGGACCCATTTCCATACATTGAATGAGACTGCACTGCACCACCTCCTATCAATCTATGAATCCTGTCACACACCCCGCAGGTATTTATAGCCTGATTATCCCTGTGCAACACCATCTGCAGGAGCTATTACCACCTTAAACATGAAGGTGAGGTCCTGATGATGGTACAACAATAAATGTACACCCATTTCATCCATTATCTGAAATATAGTTTATCAGAAAAGACATGCTGGGAGTCTAAAGTTTGCCTAGTTTAATTCTGCACAAGAGCTACAAGGCTAATGTAGCTGAATAGTAATGGAAGCTTATACCTCTCCACTGAGAACTGTGTAGGCCTCTGTAAGCCTGAATCATGATGTACTTGCCTCAAACATTTCCCATTTAGGTAATTTCACATATTGCCAGACAGTCTAGGGCATTCAGTTGATTATTTTGACAAGAAAATGTCATCTGACTGACATGCAAAATAACCCACCCGTGAGCTATTCTGTCTGTATTTTTTAAAAACAGATAAAGCTATCTGGAGTATCAAAAAGATGTAGAGGTAGAGGTACCTCTGAGACCATTAGAACCATTAGGTTCATAGGGATTTTAACCTGATGCTTTCAGTTTGCAATAGAAATTGGCTTAATGGTTATCATTAGAGACAAAACATCAAATGCATGTAGTACCAATGCTGGAAAAAGACCAGGAGTCTAAAATCTGAAATCTGATGTTTTTTGACTTTCTAATAGCAACTGGCTATTATTACCATGTTCCTTTAAAACCTAATCAAAGTGAAGTTGAGGGCGAACACGTGCAAAAAATTGCTTATTAAACTCCCAATTGACATCATAAAGTGCAGAAAGAGCAGGTGAGAGCTAGATAGCCCACGATAAAACCAAGCAGGTAACGAACTACAAAATAACATTACACATGGCTTTCACAATGCCAGACAAAGACTACGAATTAACAGAGGGGGGTATATACAGGAAGAGACAGAAACCGGAAACGGGCGAGGGGTGTGACATGAAGGCCGAGAGAAGGAGGAGCTATAAAGCAAATGAAACTGAAGCACCTGGGAATGACAGGAACATGAGGCAAGATGGACAGGAGGGAAACAGCGCATAGTGTGACGATCAGATGGATTAGCTATGTACTAGCAAGGGAGCATACATGCTATACAAACTAGAATTTAAAAGGATTTGCCAGTTGGCCTTGCACACATAGCAATTTGTCTACCACCCATTTCCATTTAATCTATACCTCCACTATTTGATCAGGAAATCAAACCGGTGAACCTCTGGTTACAAGCCAGGTTCCCTAACTTACCCCTAAAACTTCTGACCAAGGCTTATTAATTGATGCCCAATCCAAACAGACAGCTTTTTAAATAGACGTTAACATTTGCAGCTAATTTTGAGATCAAACTAAAATTCTCAAATAAAGACTTAACTGTAGGGTGACCAGACTTCCCTGTTGTCCAGAGACAGTGGCAGAAGCTTCCCACCCAGGAAATGACCCAGTTTATAACAGTGATTCAAAAATAAGGCACCAGAAAGACCAACCTCTGTGTTCTCATATTGTGCTTATGTTGGCCAACAGAGGGGGCTGCTTCCGTCTACTGACTACTTCTACCACTTGCTCACCTGGTTTTAGAGAATACTGCTGTGTAAACCTCCGCCAGAAGCCAGCAAGTGTCAAATAAGTTCACATTATAACCACAAATGTCTGTTCACGATACAGGGTAAATACAGGGTGATCCATATGTGACATATACGGCATATATATAGTGGCTGTCTCTGTCTCTCCAGAACTGGAGTTAGCCCAGGGTTATATTCATGGTCAGTCTTTTTTTACTACCACAATAAATAACATGAATAGGAATTATGGGCTCCCTCCCTTCTCCCTGCCTGAGCTGATAGATGTAACGAGTGTTGAGAACACTGTAACTTCCCCTTACTTGTCTCAGACACCTCAGAGTAAACGCCAGACAGCTAGCAGCCGTAGCATCAGTCATCTTGAAGCTTGAGTTTGAATCAGTTGTATACATTTATCCAACGTCATGTGGTCGTAGGCAAGTTGCTTATTGGCGAGGCGCGAGCTTCCATTACTTGTTAGCTACATTAGCCTGTGCAAAACCAATGGAGCGACCTTCAGATACCAAACGCCTTGGCTGATTGACAAAATCTGGGGCTAAGAGGAAAAATGTGTCAGTTAGCTTTTTCTATCACTTTGAACTACGATAACTAACTTAAAGTACCTGTCTGAGAGAGCTGTAGTGACTTGTGTTGAGAAGACAGACATGGCGGTGACTGGAAGATGTGTGTCGGGCCCATCAGCAGCACACCCCCGCCCCCCAGGCTCTCCATCTCTCACTCGGCATCATTAGAGACGACAGGTGAGAGGCAGATACAAGAAACCTTTTAATAAAACTGCAGCCTTTTAAGAGGGGGCTCAATCGATACAGCCGAGCCGCGAGCAGGAGCCAATCAATGTGCCCTGCACGGCCGCCTACACTTTCCCTGTCCCTTCCTCTCTTTACCCTCTCCCTCTCACCCTCGTTGTGTCAATAGAGAGAGAGAGAGATGACCTCTTCTTTAATATTCCAACTTCAGCCTCCTAATAGTTTCCTGTTTAAACATCGAGTCCTTTCCTGTCTAAGCCTGGCTTCTGTTTCCCATCTGCCGTAGCTAATAAAAAGGAAAGTATGACATGATTTTTGGTTTTCCATATTTGTATTACGCTAAAAATCTTATTTAGCACTTAAACATATTGGAATAATCTTAATACACTCCTTGTCAGAATAGTTATACCCAGAAGGCAGTGTGGGATCGCAGTGCTTATAAGATAAAGGTTACCAGGAACAATAAAGGATGATACGTTCAGACTGTTATGGGCAATGTTTACTGAGCTACACATACAGAAGTTGTGTCCCTCAGTATGGTGTTGGGCTCTATTTGTGCTAATGCAACATGCCAGACGTCTTGGCATGGAGTTGTAGAGGTTCCTAATGGAGCCCTGTGATAATCCATCCCATGCAGCTTGAATATCCTCACCCAGTTCCTGCAGATTGTGCAGTAGTGGTAAAGGTGGAGTAACCCCAGGCCTTCTGGACACGTGATAACAAACTCTTCATCTCTGTGCTGACCACGGCATCTCAAAATATTTGTTGGACGGCTTCACCAAGAAGTGGGACTCGTCACTGAAGATGACCTGCTGTCATTCTGAGTCACTCTATGACAGTCTGGCACGACACCATCGCAGGCTATAGTGACGGTGACGTGGTGTTAAGGGCAGTCATCGTAACGGTCTGCATGGATGTAGTTCTGTGTAATGCAGCCGTCTACCAATGGTGCTGGCACTAAGAAGATGACTCATGGAGGACATCTCAGGGTCCTTAATCGTGGCCATTGGGTCAGTCAGGTACAGCGATAAGGCCAGTCCTTGCTTACACCTACCCACCAAGTTTCATTCCTGTTGGTTGTTTGCTTCTCGGTGCAACTGTGTGTCTTTTGATGATGAATGTACAACACTGAAAACACGTACTTATAAAAGAATGCAACATTCAGAGAAACATACGCTGGATGCCAAAATATCAGACTGCATGTAGAGGTGGCTAGTGGCATGTCTGCTGTGTCCTGGTATGTTTACTGGAAGACTGCAGCTGTAAGCTTCTATTTGCATGGCCAACTCAGATTAAGGCTGGTGAGGTCTATCCAGCTAGCATATGATGATGTCTACTAGGGAGCATTGTGATGGATGATGGTGGTATTGTGTGGTGTGAGGTCATTCCGATATCAGTTCATTCACGCCCCTACTCATCCGGTCTCTTTCCTTATTTTCCCACCCATCCACTGTATTTTTCACATCATCAGTGCAATACGCAATTATGGCAGTTACGTTCAGTTGGAGAATAAAAGTATCGTTCATCACCGTTTTGTCAAGTAAGTTCAGAAAGTTTAAGTGTATTTATGTCTAATTGAACATGTCTGAGGCATTCTGGGAAAACGTGCCATTCGCAGCTCTCAGAACAGCCAAGTGAATATGAAATTATGACAAGAACAGCAATGCTACACGCATAAACAGAGAAGCGCTTCAGCAGACATGAGACAGGAGCTTCGTAATGACTTCTTGAGAAAGCTGTTGTTAGCGATGAAATCTGTGTCTAATAAATGCAACACGATGATAAACTCCTACTCGAACATGACTGCTCCAAACCGACCGTCTCTAACTGGTTTACAGGTTCTGTTCTCTTTATAAGTGGCTGTTCTGCCTTCAGTAGAGTAACGTGAGGCTGTAAACAGGATCCTCTGACTGAAGTGTCCCCGCTGACGGTGTGGACCATGGGGTGTGGATGATAGATGATGGCATTGTGTAATGGCCCAGCCCTAATTCAGATTAGTTTATTATAACTGAATTGGTTGATGGATTAGCCAAAGCTATGTTTTTAAATTCTGTATGTAAAGGCATGCAAGGGATATAAATATTTATACAGTGGGGCAAAAAAGTATCTAGTTACCCACTGATTGTGCAAGTTCTCCTACTTAGAAAGATGAGAGAGGTCTGTAATTTTCATCATAGGTGCATTACATTTACGGTATTTAGCTGACGCTCTTATACAGAGCAACTGTACAAGGTCAATCATATAACAGGTAGGCCAATGTAGTGTTAGGAGTCTGGCCCAAGGACTCTTATTGGTGTAGCACAGCATAGTCACCCAGAACAGGATTCGAACCCCAGTCTCCCACATGTGGTGGTAGCTACTTGGCAGGTAGTGGTGTCATCCACTGAGCTACACCAACCACTTCGCTACACAGGTACATTTCAACTATGAGAGACAAAATGAGAAAAATTCCAGGAAATCACATTGTGAATTTGTATATTTGATTAAAAACAAAAGTTCAACTCAATACTTTGTAACAAAACCTTTGTTGGCGATGACAGAGGTCAAACTTTTCCTGTAAATCTTCACCAGGTTTGTACATACGGTAGCTGGTGTTCCGGCCCTTTCCCCAATGCAGATCTCCTCTAGAGCAGTGATGTTTTGGGGCTGTCGCTGGGCAACACAGACTTTCAACTCCCTCTACAAATTTTCTATGGGTTTGAGGTCTGAAGACTGGCTAGGCCACTCCAGGACCTTGAAATGCTTTTTACGGAGCCACTCCTTCGTTGCCCGAGTGGTGTGTTTGGGATCATTGTCATGCTGGAAGACCCAGCCACATTCTATCTTCAATGCTCTCACTGATGGAAGGAGGTTTTGGCTTAAAATCTCATAATACATGGCCCCACTCATTCTTCCCTTAAACACGGATCAGTCGTCCTTTCCCCTTTGCAGAAAAACAGCCCCAAAGCATGATGTCTGCACCCCCATGCGTCACATAAGTATGGTGTTCTTGGGAGGCAACTCAGCATTCTCCCTCCTCCGAACACGACGAGTTGAGTTTTTATTTTTGCTTTGGTTTGGTTTCATCTGACCACATGATGTTCTCCCAATCCTCTTCTGGATCATCCATATGCCCAATGGCAAACTTCAGACAGGCCTGGACATGTACTGGCTTAAGCAGGGGGACACGTCTGGCACTGCAGTCCCTCTCGGCGTAGTGTGTTACTGATGGTAGCCTTTGTTACTATGGTCCCAGCTCTCTGCAGGTCATTCATCAGGTGGCTCCGTGTAGTTGTGGGATTTTTGATCACCGTTCTCATGATCATTTTGACCGCACGGGTTAAGATCTTGCGTGGGGCCCCAGATCAAGTAAGATTATCAATGGTCTTGTATGTCTTCCATTTCCTTACAATTGCTCCCACAGTTGATTTATTCACACCGACCTGCTGCCTATTGTAGATTCACTTTTCCCAGCCTGATGCAGGTTGACAGTCTTCTTCCTGGTGTCTTTCAACAGCTCTTTGGTATTGGCCGTGGTTGAGTTTGGAGTTTGTGGACAGGTGTCTTTTACAGATAACAAGGTCAAACAGGTGTAATTTATAACAGTAACGTGTGTTAACGAGTTCTTAATGTGCAATATAACGTATATCAGTAAATCAGTTTGGCCCCAGCTGGCTCCAGTAAATCGCCGCCTTTGAGAGTTGCTGTTATCACAAGTATTCATGAATTGTATGCTGAAGGGCAAAGACAGCGGAGCAGTTGGCACGAGCTACATGTGTTGCACTGACTGGAGTCCACTGGACATCACTGAGCAACCACTACCTTGGTGTAACAGCACACCTGATTGGTGATCAATGGCACCTCACTCGTTTGCTTCAGGTGTGGTGAAAACGGACAATAAGCAGGTGGGCTACAGTAAGTGAAGCAGTGATTTAATTACAAGCCTGAAGCTCACAGCTGAGAAAAACTCCCAAACACAAATTCAGAGTAGGTCTCAGAGTAGGTCAGGAAACGCCTGTATCCCGCTCTGCATGCAGAAGCAGTGAGGGTCAGCATGCTAATGTGTCTGTGGCTGCTCTGTGTAATTCTGGTGTTTACGGCTGGGGTTTATATAGGCTCTATAACTGTTTGTAGCTCCTGTGTTTATGTCAGGTACATGGTGTGTATGGTTGTGCCATGGCCGCTAGTGAAGACTGGACTTTAGACTCGTTCTTTTTCAGATCCAGCCTCTGCACGTGGTCAAAAGGGAATTTCAATGCAGAAAAGGAATTCCTTCCTTCTTTTCTCTTTTTTCTTCCTCCCAGCTTTCCTTCCTTTCTTTTTATTTCCTTTCTTTTAGGTCTTTCTCGCTTTTGTCATTTTTCTCTGACCTTCTGTTGTTGCTTTCTTCTTTTATTCTTTGGTTCTGTTCTTTTAATTTTTTCTTTTTTTCTTCTTATCTTTCTTGTCTTGCTTTTCTTCATTCTTTCTTTCACTCCCTTTTGCCCTTATGTTCTTGCTCCCCAGGTATCTTTCTTTTTATCTTGTTCTTCTTACTTTTCTTCTTTCCTTCCTTCCTTGATATCATTCTCCTGTTCCTTTTCTCTTTATGTCCTTTACTTTATCTCCCCTTTTTCTTTATTTCTGTCTTTCTTTCTATTTGTCCTGTCTTGCTGTAATACTTTCTTATTCCTTCCATCTATCCATCCATACTTCTTTATTTCATTCTTTTGTTTTCTTTCTTCCTCTTCCTTATTCTCTTTCCTTTTCTTTCATTCCTTCATCACTTTCTTTATTTTTCTGCCCTTATTTGTCATATTCCTGTTTTTTTCCTGTCATTCCTTCTTGTTTTTCTTCCTTATTTTTTCTTCTTCTGTTCATTCTCTTTGTTCCTTCTGTATTTTTCTTTTTCTTCCTCACTATTGCTTTTTTTCTACCTTCATTCCTTCCTTCCTTCCTCACTTCATTTCTTTATCCTGTTTTCTCTCCTTTCTTTAATTCCCTACAGATATTACATTATGATTTTTCCAATGTTGAAGGAGACCCACAGGGCCCAATCAGACCAACCCCGCCCCCTTCTGGGTTTTTATGTCTCCCTAACCTTGTCTGAGGGCTAAGGAAGGCCACAGGTTCTGAATTTACCTGTTTCGCAGGAGAGAAGTGGCGCTCGCCTCCTCAGAGGAAACTGTCCAGCGTGGTGTGGCAACTGGAACAGTTGGCGGGTTCTGCATGCATTCTTCGCCCTCAATCTTTTTCACTCTTTTCTCGAGCTCGGAGACGTCTCCACCCACGTACGCTTTCGCCTGAGGCTTCACTGCTGAGCAAATGAGCTGTGCTTTCTCTTCCCTTCTTTCACTCTTCTCTCTTACTCTCTCTCTCCTTCCCTCCCTCTCCCTCTTTAATAAGCACCCACTTTTTCAGCCACGCGCACCACACCGACAGTCATTAAAGCCAATTTGGGTTTAGATTGGCCAAAGATTGACCGAAGGTGAAGACTGTGTTAAAACTCCAGTGAGAGGAGGAAACTCACTTTGACAGAAACAAACTGAAAAAAGAGAAAATGTTAAGAGGATCCTTCAAGCCGACGATGTACCTCATGATTTTCCTTCACCTTCTTAGTCACAGACAAGCGCAAAGAAGACTTACATCTCCGTCAGAAACACTCAAGAGTGAAATAGTATGTGAGGAGCTCCCAGATGTAATGATTTTCATCCTCACACACTGCCTTCCCCAAACTGCTTGAGAAATCACCCTAACTGATTCAAATTCCAGCACAGCACCAAGACGGTCTCCACCCCAGCCACTGTTTGATACCGTGCTCTTAATGCGAAAGACTATGGGAAGGAATTGATTCAAGAGGAAGACCCCGCTCCCCATAAAAGCGCTTTAATCAAGGCTCTGTTTACATGCTAACTCTGTCTTCTGTTTTACTATCCTGCTGCCCTTGTCCAACACCATAAAAGATGGCCGCTCAGGTTTATAGTCACCTTCAATGATTTAGTGTTGGGCTGATTTACAACATAGCGCTCTTAAAACATTATGGTAAATATATTTGATTAGCACCAGCTGTTATTCGAGTCCTTTAATTATTGTGTTAGCAATCTACACTCATCATCAAAAGAGGAGTTGCACAAATAGCTGCACTCGGAATTAATCAACCAACAGCAACGAAACTTGGTGGGTAGGTTAAGCATTGGGAGAAATGCCAATGATTTGAGTTTCACGCTCATCCGGGCATGGTGTAAGCAAGGATGGGCCTTATCACTGTACCTGACTGACCCAACAGCCATGACTATGGACATTCGGCAAGCACTGATGCCCTCCATGAGTCTGCCCCTATTGGCAGACGGCTGAATGATGCAGGGCTACATGCACGCACACTGTTATGATGACTGCCCCAACACCATGTCAACATTGCCACTGCAAGACTGCAATGGTGTCATGCCAGACTGTCTTTTGTCTCTTTTGTCTGCTTTTGTCTTGGTGGAGATGACCAACAAATCCATTTGTGGAGGGACCGTGGCCAGCACCAAAATAAATGGTTTCTTGTCACATGTCCAGAGGACCTAGTGTGTAAGTGTCCGGGCTGTACCGCCTGCAGCCAGCAGAGGGCGGCAGCAGCGGCGCCGTTCTGGGGGAACTACAGCCCGGAACTCCAAACCTCAGAATGCCCCAGGCTGATCAGGCCAACGAGCAGCACCTGGGGCGTCAGCAATATAAGCCCCCACCACACAAATGCCATTGCTACACCTTTGTAGAGGGGTAGCCGGTATGGTACGAGAGAACAAGAGAAGAGAAAAAGAGCAAAGTAAAAATAAATAAACAATTAAATAAATATTGAAACAACTGTGCAGAGTTGACAGCATGTATCACTCTGCATGCAGTTAACAAAAATTCCCCTTTCGGTTAAACCCTCTACCTTTTATTTCTGTTCTTATACAAGCCTTCTGTTTGAATACGCTGCCCTGGCGTTTCCTTTGTTTGTTTTTTCCCTCCGTTTCTCCCTCTCACCCACTAAACCTCATTCTGACTGGCCTCACGTGTGCTGCCGTGTAGCGCAGTGCTAACACGTGGGGTTATCCCCCAACACCCAACCGCATCGTGACATGGTGTCACTCCACCTCCACCTGTACTGAAAATTCTGCAGGAACTGTATGAGGATATTCAAGCTGCATGGGATGGATTATCACAGGACACCTTTAGGACCCTCTATAATTTCATGCCGAGATGTCTGGCATGTTGCATTAGCAAACATGGGGCCTGGTGCCATACTAAGAGACGCTACTTCTGTATGGGTAGCTCAATAACCTTTATCTTCCTTCCCAATAGCACTGCAATCCCACACATCTTTCTGGGTACAACTATACTTTAGATGATGAGTGTAAATCACCACCTCCTTTTCTTAAATGTATGATCTTTGTGGTTGGTGTGGCACAGTGGATGACACCACTTCCCACCAGGAAGATCTTCCCAAGTGGGAGACTGGGGTTCAGTTCCCAGTCTGGGTGACTATTCTGTGCTACACCAATAAGAGTCATTGGGCAAGACCCCTACCACTACATTGGCCTACTTGTAATATGATTAACCTTGTAACTCGCTCTGGATAAGAGCGTTAGCTAAGTGGCGTAAATGTAAATCTCTTAAAAGAGCTTGTATTCTGAAAAACGTAATTTTTTGTAGTAACTTTTTATGTTGATAAAGTTTTAAGACCTTCAATCTGCAGATGATATACACAAAACTAAGCTACAAAAACAACTCATTTTAAAGTCAGTGGGTGAGTCAGAGCTGCGCACTTAAAATTAATACCAACTAGTTTCAGAATTTGTAGTATATAGTAAAGATACGAATGTGAATGTTAAGCTTACTCAAAAATCCCCAATGAACATTCAGAACCAGTCCATTTTTGAGTGTGATAATGATGGACACTACTGTCCCACAATGCAATGGGAAACAGAAAGGGAAGAGCTACTCACGTCTGGAAAATTCAGAAGAAAAAATGCCAGACAGCGATGCAACAACAGTGGTGGTTGTGGCAGGACCAGAAATGGTGTATGAATGTGAATTCAACCCTAATCAACCACAACAGCCTGCAGAAATAAATATATTCTAGTAAAAAATGTGTTAATTTTTTGGGGTTTTGTAATGAAAACCTCCACCGAAGCTCCACTTTCAGAGTCGAGGTAGAACATACTCCTCATCACTTCCTGTTAGTAAGAAATGGAGTAGTATGCTAATATTGGGTGTACTAGTGTGTATTAGTGTTAGGCATCGTGTTAAAGTGAGGAGCATTTTATCCTGGATTCAGGGTGACCAGTCAAATCAAAAGCCACAGTAAAAACGTTTTACCCATTTATGATGAAGTTATAGGGAGTGTTGTAGCCTGGACTCCTTTTTGAATAAGATACAAAACAGAGCAGAAGAATAGAACAGAAATCATTTACATACCGTGCTGCTGTAATGTAATTAGGGTCAGGAGGTTAACTCAGCTGAAGGTGTGAGTGCAGCTGATCCTTCCCTATTTAAAAAAAAACATGAACCTGAGTCTTGACTGCACACATTTATTACTGCAATGTCAGGCAATAAAAATGACTGGAAGATAACAAAGAAGCCCAAGCTATCATCTACCTGCAGGCCTCTCTGCCAATGGCTAATGTCAGTGTTCATAAGCCCACATCACACTGAACAAGAAGAGTATGCATGGAAATATCGTAACATGGACAAATAAGACTAGAATGAATTTTTCTGGCTTAAATGAAAAATGTTCTGTCTGGCAAAAACGAACACTCCGGCATAAAAACCTTATCTCAAATGTTGAAACATGGTGGTAGGTTTGGCTGGTTTTGGTTCTGTTGCACCTGAAGAGTTTGCTATCATTTGATTGAACTATGAATTCTGGATTGTATCAGAAATTCTCCCGGAGAATTTTGGGGCTTCCATCAATGAACTGTACCTCAGCAGAAGGTGGATCCTTCAAAAACTTCAAAAACTACTTTACAAAGAATGTTTAAGCAGTTTTGAATGACTAAATGAAGGTCCACACCTCTAACCTATAGAAGTGCTAAAGCAGAAGCTAGAGGGTGGTGATCATACAAGAAAGCCCATCACCATACCAGCATGGAAGCAATTCTGTAAGAAGGAATGTGCCAAGATTTCAACATGCATCAATGTGCAGGGCATGTGCATTTTATTAATACCGCACAATGTTGTTAACCTTGAGCTGTCATTCCACCACCCAAATGTTCCTGGACACTTCTCTTATGTCAACATCATGCAAGAATGCTAGTAACATCTAAAGAACCACCTGGTATAGCACAGCAACAACCTAGTCACAACTTAGCAACCACCTGGAATAACCTAGCAGTAGCCTGAAAGTGTTTAAATAACCACCTGGCATACTATAGCGATGGCCCAACAACAGCTGGGCAGTTTCTCTATGTTGTGTGTTCTTTCATCCTGTGTTCTTTTGTGACAAACTTCCACTACCCTAGTTGCATTCCAGTACCTAAGAACACATGTGCCAAGAGCAGTTAACGTACCCTGATACGTTCTTGCTCCACTCCGACACCCGCGGATGCATTGATTGGTGACTTGATGAAACAGATACACAGAAATACCCAGCATTCACTGCAGCTGAGTAAACCCACAGCTGTACATTTCTAAGTAAACAGTGCACTGAAATCTGCTTTAGGAAAAAATAAATAGGTGTGAAATCAATATTAAAGATGTTAAATATTTGCTCATTTGCTACAAATAATACCTGATATAAAACCTCGTCCTGACATTTTGTAAGGGTTGGTCTCTGTTTAACAGTGCAGGTAGTCTTTTCATCCTGGGGCAGCACATCAACTCGGCATTGACGGCTGTAGCAACAACCTTTTTCTCTCAGGTAGCTCAATACGCTGTAGTTCTACTCACTTATTTGGATTCCAGGCTTTTATCACTGTTTAACCCCTTGTTTTCTTAATTTTAGCATAGAAACACACAAGCAGTCATATTAGACACCATTTTTGGATTCTATCTATTAGTGATTAAACGGTATCTAGTAAAATCAGCTGGACTATTAGTGGGATATCGCATTATAGCAAGTACACAGCACCTTCGTGCAAGGTAACTCCTTATGGATGGTCTTCCCAGGAAGTATGATACTTGCTTTCTTGGTAATGGGAAATACCCCTAAAACACCCAAACACCTTAAAACCGGGTGGTACACAAACCATGTACTTAAGTTAGAGATACCCAACGTAAAATATCCCTCCAGTAAAGGTAGAAGTTCCTCCCTTTAGTCCTCCACTGGAGTAACAGTACTAAAGTATTTACCTCCAGGTGTACTTAAGTATGGAGAGTAACAGGAGCATGATTTATTATGGCTCTAATGTCCTATTATCATTTCTGGACTCTTCATCAGCTCAGTGTAGGTGAGGAGACTCTAGTGTCTCTCAGTCCAGCAGTCTTTAATAGAAGCTCATTAATTAATCTGACACTGATGTCTATTCAAATCTTTGCAAGCACAGAACCCTGAAGGAGAACAGTTTCCATTAGCTAGAACTATAAAATAACTTTTCGCAAACAAGCAAAGTTTCCGTTTAAGATTTATTGGCAACTTATTTACAAGTTAAAGTTTAATAAGCACTTGCTTTAAACAGGTTCACTTCTGAGCTTCCCTTTTCTATACTGCATCTGTTGGTCTCTGTTCATAAACCAGCAAAAACAAACATTACCATTAATGAAAATAGTGTTTGTATGCATTCAGAAAAAAAGACACTCGCCAGTCACCAGTGCATGTGTACATATTTCTCTATGGTGGTCTATTTACCTACAAAGTCAGGAACAGTATGTTTCATCTGATCACTGATGCTTTAATGTGTGATGGTCAGTCAATGTTTGCATTAACTCCATCCTGCTTTACCTATAGAATGCCCCTCCAGGTGGTCCTTGATGCAGTCCAGGCCTGAAATGGATATTTCCACGGATGCTAAGAATCCATGAATAAGTTTCGTTTTGACATGTTACGGTTTTACGCGCACATAAGCCGAAAGGGGCTACAGATTTTGCATAATGTAGTGGAGTAAGGAGTCAGATATTCGACTTTGTATGTGAATGTACTGGAGTTAAAGTAAAAAGTCACCCAGAACTTCAGTAAAGTACAGATACATGAAAAAACTATTTAAGTACAGGGGTTGGACAATGAAACTGAAACACCTGTCATTTTAGTGTGGGAGGTCTCATGGCTAAATTGGACCAGACTGGTGGCCAATCTTCATTAATTGCACATTGCACCAGTAAGAGCAGAGCGTGAAGGTTCAGTTAGCAGGTAAGAGCTCAGTTCTGCTCAAAATACTGCAATGCACACAACATTATGGGTGACATACCAGAGTTCAAAAGAGGACAGATTGTTGGTGCACGTCTTGCTGGCGCATCTGTGACCAAGACAGCAAGTCTTTGTGATGTATCAAGAGCCACGGTATCCAGGGTAATGTCAGCATACCACCAAGAAGGACGAACTTCCACCAGCATCACGTAGTGACCTGGCCACTGTCCTGCAAGAAGAATGGCTTAAACTCCCTCTGACCACTGTGCAGGACGCAGTATATGTCATTCCCAAGACCAACTGACGCTGTATTGGCTGCAAAAAGAGGCCCTACACCATACTAATAAATGATTGTGGTCTAAAACCAGGTGTTTCAGTTTCATTGTCCAACCCCTGTACATTAACTAATTATTGTCCACCACTGAGTAAAACTGTCGAAAACCACCAAAAAAAGGCTCTACCAACAAGCTGAAGTACCACAGAGACCTAGTAGCAGCACTATGACAGCGGCCCACCTTATATATTACTATATAACTTAACTTACCAAAAGCAGTCAGCACTGTTCTGCAACAGCTTTGAATGTTTGAAGTGTCAAGCCTCCTTAAAGTTTGTTGAAAACACCCCCTCTTTTTTTAGTTACCATTTGGGCATTTGGGTTTCTAAAGCTGTCTCCTTTCTAAGAAGAAGAGAGGCAGCAGGTTTCTGGATCTCCCTCTGCAGCACCCATTTCCTTACAAGCTTACATAAGCTTATATAAGCACATCACCGACCATCATCTCCTGGATCCAGTAATGATTGTTTTTACAATGATTTTCCTGCAATCTGTGCAAATTTCACAGCCAAATTTGGCCCAGCACAATCTTGTTGACTAAGCTGACCTCTCTTCACAGCAGCTAAGTGGGAAGAAACAGAAGGAGGCCCAAATCCCTCCATTTCAGAAGACAGAAACTTTCTTTCGGAAAGTTAGCCTTTGCTTGATATCGGACGAGTTGGCAGATATCAATGAAATCAATCAAAACAAAAGAATCTGACTCTCAAGGAATCTGACTACTTGGCAAGGGCTATCTTCCTCTAACAGTGTGCCAGACTTTAACACCCACCTTATAGATTTACAGAAGCAATATCTCCGATTCTACCCTGACATAGCACACTGTACCATAGCGCTGCGCTTTCAAGCCGTATATACGGTAAAGCATGAAATATTGGCCATGAGGTTCGCTCTCCTCATGTTTCAAAGTAATGCGGGGTGTAAAAATTCCGAGGAACCCGAGGAGCTTCCCAACACGTGATCTCCAACTCTTCAATGCTCCGATAAAATAATCGGCAGCACGTCCAATAGCTGCCAGAATCTGTCGAAGCAACAAGGAGGAGAGAGACGTAAACAAAGAAACACATCAAAGTTATTGCCGCGGCGTGCTGCGACCTTGAAGGCTTTCAAAAAACCTGCTGGAAAACAACAACAGCACAAACTTTAAAAGTGCGGATGAATTTGAATGTCAAAGCGCAGCGGCTTACCTTCAGAGAGCCTTCCTCCTGCTTTAAAGAGAAGCATGAAAAAGGGCTGTAGGTGCACCGCGCAGGTACGCCATACTTACAGGTGTGGTATGCTAATGCTAGAATTGGAGTAGAATGAGAGGAGATGGAATAATGGCATGCTATGAGGAAATCTCTCTTGGACCCTCTAGCCCTCAGGCTGAGTCTGGGCCATCACGTCTTCAAATAAAACTTGTCGTCCATGGTGCTGGCAATGAGTCAACAGCTGGAGCGAGGAGGCTTGAGACTAGTCTTGGAACACCTGCAGCATTAGTGCACTGAGGCTTGGTCTGAAACCACAAAACTTATAAAAGTAAAAGTTTCTAAATGGTTCTCGTCTCAGATATGTACGTTGCTATGGGAAGCCTTTGATTGGTCTAGAACCTTCCTATTATATGGAGGTTAATTCCCAGAAACGGTTCTTTGAAGTCTCATTCAGTCAAAGGTTCTTTACGACTGTAGTTCTCAAACCAGTTCTCAAGGATCCCCACATCTTAGCTCCAACTCAAAATGCAACACATAGATAAAGCACAAATATGCACCACCTGGGGTTGGGTTCCTGAGGACCTACTGGAGAACCACTGCTGTAGAGAACCAAAAGTGGTTCGTTTAGGGTATCGCTCCAAGGAACCTTTCATTGGATCTTCTCTTAGGAGTATACATAACCCATTAGGAGAGAGCACCTTGGGATCTGTTCAGTTACCTGTTTGTAGAACCTTCTCTCATATCACCAGGTCTATATCACTGAAAGGCTGCCCGCAAGGCTCCGTCAGAGCTCCGGTATAAGCTCAGTGTTCTCTGATTGGTCGCTTTGCACAATCTTTTATAGATGGTGAACTGCCAGAGCGGCATCCTGCTACAGGTTCCGGCCCCACGCTGCTGTGGCTGTTCTTACAATGGCATCAGTTCTGCTGTATCAGTTTGAGCCAGAGTCTGATCCTAAAAGTCCAGCGGAAGTTGGTAGACCTGATCCACTGGAGCAGGACATTTCAGAGTGGTGGGTTTTCACTTCTTTAGCTCTCTGTGTGTTGTGTAAGGACATGCCAAGTGGCCCGGGAGACAGACGATAAGATGATGTCACTCTGTCCAGAGCGAAAGGCTGGAATTATATCGTGGCTGAGAAACGTTTCTGTGGGAGAGAGTTTGCAGACTGTTGAGCACAATAAACACAAAAGCTCCTCAGAAAAGCCTAAAAGGTCTCCTTTAAAATGACCCTTTTAAACCCATGGGCGTGGTTTCATATGCCCTTCTGCTCTGGTTCCTCCGGTTCTTTTGTCCCCAAAGAACATTTCGATGCTGTCGGATCCAAACCTTGTATCTCCAAAATGATCATTTTTCAGGAGGAAGAAATAAAACATACAGGGGTTGGACAATGAAACTGAAACACCTGTCATTTTAGTGTAGGAGGTCTCATGGCTAAATTGGACCAGCCTGGTCGCCAATCTTCATTAATTGCACATTGCACCAGTAAGAGCAGAGTGTGAAGGTTCAGTTAGCAGGTAAGAGCACAGTTCTGCTCAAAATACTGCAATGCACACAACATTATGGGTGACATACCAGAGTTCAAAAGAGGACAAATTGTTGGTGCACGTCTTGCTGGTGCATCTGTGACCAAGACAGCAAGTCTTTGTGATGTATCCAGGGTAATGTCAGCATACCACCAAGAAGGACGAACCTCCACCAGCATCACGTAGTGACCTGGCCACTATCCTGCAAGAGGAATGGCTTAAAATCCCTCTGACCACTGTGCAGGACGCAGTATATGTCATTCCCAAGACCAACTGACGCTGTATTGGCCGCAAAAGGAGGCCCTACACCATACTAATAAATGATTGTGGTCTAAAACCAGGTGTTTCAGTTTCATTGTACTTTACTTTTAATGTAAGTCAAAGGAACCAGACTTATTTACCACTTCATTTCAGGTCATTTCTTTTGGTATATTCATCCTGAAAGTTATGCACAACGTGAAGGTCGACAGGGACTTTCAAAATTCACTAAAAACTGAAAAAGGTTTAGTTCCAACGGCTGCGATTTGCTGAAACAATCTTTTCCAGCAGACAGCCAAGCAGTTCTGAAAGCATGAAAAGGTGTTCAGCTGTTTAGACTCCTTTCATTGTCGTCTATAGAGCAACATGCATCAGGATTGGCTTCTTTCTGTCTAGTCACCAATGCAGAAAAAAAGCAAGCTTTGGCTGTCATTGAACATTCGGTACGAGATGAAGGTGAAGAGCTTCCAACTTTATTTTATTTAGTCAGTAAAAAGTCACTTTTGAACTGTTTATCACTCATCTCTCTCATCGCTTTCTTGTGTCAGTCAAATGCATTAACTCGCCCTCTTTAAGAAGCGCATCTTCTATCTTCTTTGTAAGCCTGAGACGCTGCGCGTTTAGCGGCTAACAAAAACATTGTCTGAACGCCCCCAAATGCGTTTCTCTTATATCAGTCATTTACATTATATAGAGAGATGTATCATCTAATGCAACGTCAGTCTCGGAGACGTTTCATAAGATACATTATATCAGCTTTCATTTTCATTACAGTGTTGTTCATGATTCATGATATCGTGCATGCGGGAGGGTGGGAATTGGGCTGGGATATCAGCGCTCAGTGCTCTTAGATATATGATCATCATCATGTCACTGGTTTGCTAAAATCATGCTTCTAGCTTCATGGCAAATATGCAACAGTCAAAAGACCCTAAGAAAGGTTGATGGTTGATGACGGGAGGATGCAAAAAGCCAATGCTCTATACCCATAATATCAAAAATGGTCAAAAGAGTGTTCAGGTTAGGAGGGCTTAGGTGCCCCCAAGAATCGTTCACTTGGGTGCCTCCAACTCAGTTGTTCAAAGAACATTGCACCTGAAGAACCCAAAACCTTTGTAGTCACCTTGTTAAGTGTAGAGCTGTAGTTTTCCTCACCACAGTCATCCCACCACAGTCCACTGCTGCACTACTGTTGTAACCTCTGAACAGCCCAGTAGATGGCAGACTGGCTACAGGCGACACAGTTGACGCTATGGAATCGGACAGATGCCACTATGAGGACACATCCATGGCTCTACTGCCTAAGCACAAGTCTTGAAGAAGTAAGTAGCGAAATGTGCTGCAACAACAAAGTTGTGATGTCTACAGGAGCAAAGCTACCACTAAGCAGAGAACCCATTTTAGTACCCACATTTTAGGCTATCTAGTGCGGATGTGCATTTGGACTGCTTGGATCATTAACTACATGCATGGGCTGTTACGGGAAAAACACCTGCACTAAAGCCAACAGGGGGAACAGGTGCTTTCAGACCGAACCCCTGCTAAAGAGGTTATCATGAAGGCCTTGGGAAAGAGCTCACGGCTCTGCCGTTCTGTATTCTGAATAGAAGCCCGAGCCAGTTCTCATTTTTTTCTAACCCGCATACAGCCGATGCCTGTAATCACCCAGCTCTTTTACCCTAACTCCGCAGTTTAAAAGAGAAAATGGAAAACACGGAGCAGGCACTGCAGGCACTGCGCCATTAACTCAATTACCGTACATGCTGTTTCCCAATAAGCCCCAATCACTAGTGTACCATCTGACAAGAGCGAGCTCTCTGCATTCTTGATAAACAAGCCCGCATCCAGAGAAACGGCACAATTTTATTCCGTCTGAATCCTCCACATCTCTCTCTCTCTCTCTCTCTCTCTCTCTCTCTCTCTCTCTCTCTCTCTCTCTCTCTCTCTCTCTCTCTCTCTCTGAACGTAAAAAATAAAAATATCTTTGAGCTTTCCTCCAGCTCTGAAAACCTCGCTAAGGCGCTCAGTGCCTTCCTCCCACTGAGGAAGATAAAATCAGCTCTATTGTACATTATGTGTTTAATTGTGCATCTGGAGAGCAGTACCAGAGGAGAGATTTTGAGGAAGGGGAGGAGGAGAGGATAGAGTTATGGAGGGCATTAGACTATTTAACACAATTTGTTTAAGCAAATTAATCAGATCAGCACCTGAATACATATTAGACAAATAGTGGTGGTGGCGAGTGAGGGGGGTTTTAAGGGCCAATAAGGACATTAATCTGTTTTCTAGTGCCACTGCTGATAATTACAGACAATGGGCCCATTTGCCTCCTTAACCTTGCTCTGTACACACACACACACACACACACACACACACACACAAGACTCCCAGAAGAAGAACACACTAAAATAAAGATCTGTTGTGTTAATGCTGAAATGTGGAGCCTTAAAATTCAGAGTTCATTAAAATCAAATAGCAAATATGTAGATTAATAATAGCTGCACGAATAGTTGCCCCCAGAAGGAATCAACCCACATGACTGAAACGTGATGGGTGGGTTTGACATCGTGAGACATGCAGATGACATGCTGATGATTCAAGTTCCATGCTCGTCTACGCATGTGACCTACGCAAGGACAGACCTTACTTCTGTACCTGACTGACCCAACAGCCACGATTACAGACATTCAGTGAGCAGTGGTGTCCTTCATGAGTCATCCTGTTGATGCCAGCACCGTCGACGGACCATTACAACAACTACCCTTAACGCCATGTCAGCGTCACCAAAGACTTCAATGATGTCGGACCAGACTGTCATGGAGTGATTCAGAATGGTAGCGGGTCATCTTCAGTGACTGCATTTTTCTTGGTAGAGATGACCAACGAATCCGTGTGTGAAGGCACTGTGGTCAGCGTCAAGTTGAACAGTTTGTTCACATGTCACATGTCCAGAAGGCCTGGTGTTACTCCACCTCCACCCCCTACTGCAAAATCTGCAGGAACTGTGTGAGAATATTCAAGCTACATGGGATGGATTATCAAAGGACACCAGTAGGAACTTATATAACTCCATACTGAGACGTCTGGCATGTTGTGTTAGCAAACACGGCAGTCTGACGCCATACTGAGAGACACTACTTCTGTATGTGTAGCTCAATAAATATTGACCATATCTCTAACTGTATCATCATTTATTTTTCCTGGTAACCTTTATCTTCCACTGCCATCCCACACTTCCTTCTGGGTACAACTATTCTCTGAATAATGTTTCAGTCACATATTATGACTGCACTCTCACATTTAGTCTGGGCCAGATGCATACTACTAAGCCTTTTACACCAGCCTCAGGTGCAACCAGGACATATTCTGCCTGTGTGTTACCCGCCTGGCATATGCCCGATTAAAAAAACACCATCAGATAATCAGTGCTTGTTCACAAGGTAGGAGTCCAGACTTCCAGGACCAGGTTTCTGTCTTATTGAGGCTCTCCCTATAGAACAGATCCCAGATCAGTACTCCTAATCTGAGAGGTTTTGTGGATGTGTGCCTCCAGGGCACATGTAATCTCAAAAGGTTGTGCACTGTTTTGCTATGGTTTCCAGGTTGAACAACATGTTTTGTCAAACCAGTGGGAAACGGTGTGCAGTGGGCTTTTATATACGCTTTATCTCAGTTGATGGATGGGTCTGGTGTCAGAGGTGTAAGCCAATCAATCAGCAGCACCATATATGTAAAACCTCCCCATGTTAAAAAGGCTGTGCGATAAACCATTCCAATAAAATCCTCTTCAGATGTGGCCACTGCAGCTTGGTGTACACTACAACTGAAGATGTTAGAAGGCATGCTTGTTGCAATGATTTCATTGTCATTTTTTTTATCCCCCAAAAAAATCACAAAAAAAACATTCAGAAATTCATTAAAAAGGGATGAATGGCCTTCTTAGCTGCCATGGTTGCAAGACTAGTGCAAAACAATGCAAGTGTTCAAGGCAACTCTGTTTCTGTTTAAATAAATGCAAATAAAGTTTTGCTGTGCGTAGTCAGGGCTGAATATGTCCCTGATTTTCAGATCTAAAAAGAATAAGAACAATGAAAATCACAGGTGCTTCCGTCCATCTTTTCACTATGAGGAGACAACTCAAAACTGTGGGTCTGACAGTGCATAGCAGCCAAGTGGCTTTTGAAAAAAGTAAAGAGACAAACAAAGCTACTGCATTTCTAAGACTAATGGACTGACCACCCCAGAATGCATATTGGTCAATGTTTTTGGGATTACTTGAATTAGAAGACAATGCAAATAACTTTTAAGACTGAAATTTGGAGGTGGGAAAAAAGGGAAAAGTAATAAAACACAAACCTGACATGCTTAAAATTTCATAAATGTTAATTATTATACTATATATAGCAGAAAATATTTTAATATTTTGTACAGAAAAATTTGTCAATTTTGTTCCACTTAGCACTGATGGCTTTAAACAGTTGAAAAACACCACCAAATTAGTTTTCAATGGGACTCAAATAAATAAATAAATAAATAAATAAATAAATAAAGGGTGATAGGGTTTAAATCTGGACCACTGTAAAACCACTGTGTTATTGGACTTTGGGCCCTGGGAGTGTAAATATACTGCCAGATTCATTTTGTTTGAAAACTGATTTCAGCGCTACAAAAACAAACATCTTGGCAAGTAAATGTAATGCTGGGCAAACACACCAGACACTTGTCAATATCTAAAAAGATCTGAAGAATAACCCAGAATCGTAGTTAAAAAAAAAAAAAAAATAAAAAATAACAGGCCAGGTCAAAACCGTGAGGGCAAAGACCAGATACATGGAGAAGGCAAACAGCAAAAGTAAAAAGACAGGCAAGGGTTGAAACCAGGAGAGCAAATGGTCCAAATAAAATTCAAAACGACAATCAATGGACAGGGTCAAAAAACAGAAGCAGGTCAAACGCGGGGAAGCAGAAAACAATAAACACCGCTAAGCGTGTGAACAGAATGTCAGCAATACCTTGCAAAGGGCTGTGTGCAACAAACTGGTATATAAGCACCAAGCAAATGGTGAGAGCAAAACAGGTGAGAGTCTCAGGAGAGTATTCAGGAGAGAGTGACCTGATTGGTTGCTGTGGGACATGTGACAGTGATGGCATACATATGTGGACAAAATTGTTGGTACCCCTCGGTTAACGAAAGAAAAACCCACAATGGTAACAGAAATAAGTTAAATCTGACAAAAGTAATAATAAATTAAAATTCTATGAAAATGAACAAATGAAGTCAGATATTGCTTTCCAACCATGCTTCAACAGAATTATTTAAAAAAATAAACTCCTGAACCAGGCCTGGACAGAAATGATGGTATGTGACTAAAGGGACATGTTAAATCAAGGTGTGTTCACTAATTAGCATCACAGGTGTCTACAATCTTGTAATCAGTCAGTGGGCCTATATATAGGGCTACAGGTAGTCACTGTGCTGTTTGGTGACAAGGTGTGTACCACACTCAACATGGAGGAGGGAAGCAAAGGAAAGAGTTGTCTCAGGACATTAGAAAGACAGTTATAGACGAGCATGTTAAAGGTAAAGGTTATGAGACCATGTCCAAGCAGCTTGATGTTCCTGTGACTACAGCTGCATATATTATTCAGAAATTTAAGATCCATGGGACTATAGCCAACCTCCCTGGACGTGGACGAATGAGGAAAACTGATGACAAATCAAAGAGATGGATAATAAGAACGGTAACAAAGGAGCCAAGAAAAACTTCTAAAGAGATTAAAGGTGAACTTCAAGCTCAAGGAACATCAGTGTCAGATCGCACCATCTGTCCATGTTTCGCACCACCCTACATGTTGACAAGTCACAAAGCTTCTGGGAGAATGTCCTATGGACAGATAAGACAAAAATGGAACTTCTTGGCAAGGCACATCAGCTCTATGTTCACAGACGGAAAAATGAAGCATATCAAGAAAAGAACACTGTCCCTACTGTGAAACATGGAGGAGGCTCTGTTATGTTTTGGGCTGTCCCTACTGTGAAACATGGAGGAGGCTCTGTTATGTTCTGGGGCTGCTTTGCTGCATCTGGCACAGGGTGTCTTGAAACTGTGTAGGGTACAATGAAATCTCAAAACTGTCAAGGAATTCTAGAGAGAAATGTTCTGCCCAGTGTCAGAAAGTTTGGTCTCAATCACAGGTCATGGGTCTTGCAGCAGGATAATGACCCAAAACATACATCTAAAAACACCCAAGAGTGGCTTAGAGGAAAACACTGAACTATTCTGAAGTGGCTTTCTATGAGCCCTGACCTAAATCCTATTAAGCATCTTTGAAAGGAGCTGAAACAGGGCGTCTGGAAAAGGTACCCTTCAAACCTGAGACAACTGAAGCAGTTTGCTCATGAGGAGTGGGCCAAAACACCTGCTGAGAGGTGCAGAGGTCTCATTGACAGATACAGGAATCGTTTGATTGCAGTGATTACCTCAAAAGGTTGTTCACTTTCATAGAATTTTTATTTATTATTACTTTTGTCAGATTAAAGTTATTTCTGTCCAGCTGGGTTTTCCTTTCATTCAGGAGTTTATTTTTTTTTTTTAATAATTCTGTCTCAATGACACCTGGGAGCTGTAGTGGAGGCATAGCAAGAGCAGAGGTAGGACCATGAGGTGTGAGAATTATATTTCTCATTGTAAGGTTGCAGTAGGCTTATTATAAAATGATGTAAATTATTCCAGACATTACTACATCTTTTGGTGGATCTTAGGAGGCCAATTTTTTTAATGGCAGATAATTTAACTTAGTTAAAGAGATGTGTTTGAACAAACCAAATTACCTTCTGATAGAGGGAGAAAAAAATGGACTTACTAAAAACACTTAAAACAAGTTAAACCCCCAGGAAGTATGTTAAATAATAAAATGATTTTAGAACAAGCTCAAAACTAAATTAGAGTTTTAAGATGTATCAGCTAAACATGTGATCATTTTACCTGCCTGTATATCATCCCTTGGACTGCAACAAGTTTATCCATATCAGGAAACAAGGCGGAAATGAATGGCAGCATCTCAAAAGCATGTTGTCTGGAGACCTGCTTTAACAGGCAGCAGGCAGGATGAATAGATGGAGACCAGACGAAGAAGTATTTATCAAATGAATAAGACTACTACAAGTCATAGGCCCGTATGTACGTACATGAGAAGGCACCACACAAAGCTGGCCTTGGTGCGGACGCAGTAATTGCTTCCAGTTTCCCATTGTTTCCTAAATTCTGTGTGCTTGAGGGGAATTACCCTCCTGTAGAATCCTATACTGGGAGTAAGGTTCATTTAGTAACACTGAGCCCTTTTGTCCCGGGCTTGTTTATGGCTCTGCTACTTCACTGTGCCTTTTAAACCCTGCGCCTCGCAAGGATAGTGCAATTAGTAGGCAGCTGTACAGCCGCAGTAAACTGATTGTTAATATCAGACTCACATTGCGACAGCATGCCGGCACATTTGGAGCCATTTCCCTACATATTCTCACATCTGGCCCGCTAACGCTCCTATACAAACCCCCTCCTCTACAAACCCCCTCCTCTACAACAGGGCATAGCTAGAAGCTCTGATTTCATTCTGCTGGCCAGTTACCTATTCTGCTCGGGCAAGTATGCCTAACCTGGCTCCACGCTCCCTTCCCAAGCAGAGATCAAACCACAATGCTAATCAGCCTATTGATTTCATTTAGAGAAATGAATAAGCCTAGGGATACGCAACAGCTGGTCTCTTTATGGATGCCTTCTAATGATTTCATTAGGTTTTAGTGAGCTTTCATTACAGATAGTGGACCTTTTCTTTTTCCTACGTTCCTTTCTTTTTTTCCTCTTCATGCCCTTCTGTCCTTAATCAGAGTTATCGATTTGGTACGTGGGACATTTTAATCTCATGAAAGAGGCATGCGTGGCTGGCCCCTGTCACAGCCCAGCAATCCCCCGACAGATGCAAACCAGAGAAAGAGGCTGATGGGGAAAAGGGCAGTGGGTAATGACAGAATAACACTGTGGCAGAGAAAAAAGAAATGGAAAGATGAAAAGAGAAAGAGACATACAGGCACAGTTTTTAGCACATCTAGCAAGACAGTGAGAGTTTCTGTTGGTTTGACTTTGTATTCCAACATACTGAGTCTGAAACACTGACTATGAGGTTCCTACACTTCATCTACTTCATTCGTTACCAAAGGAGCCATCGAGCTGTTCATTTTTTAGCTTCAAGAAAAAAGCTGAAAACCGACTTCACTGAGGAAACAGGTGCAAAAAAGTCTCAACTAATTTTTCAACATCTTATAATGCAGTTCTGAAAACTACAAACTCGTATTTAATGGCCAATTTTTGACCGGAAGTTGAACAATCAAGTGGGTGGTCACATAGGCAGCTACTCAGATTGCGGACTGGTACTCAGATTGCAGTCAATGACAGTCTGAAGTCTGCAACCCAGAACCCGCCCTAGATACTAGATGTCTTCACTGGGACCTCTTGCTCGTTTGGGGGGCTTTATGCCTTCACTCATATCTTTGCTAAGAACTAGAACCATATTTTTGAGTTTTATGTTTACTCACAGAGCAATTCTACCGCCCCTACACATCCGTGAAGTGAAACACCCACATACACATGCTCTGGCAAACACACACACACACACACACACACACACACACACACACACACACACTAGGGGGCAGTGACCACATTTGCCCAGAGCACTGTGCAGCCCTATCCACGGCACCCAGGGAGTAGTTGGGGTTGGGTGCCTTGCTCAAGGGCACTTCCATCACGTTCTACCAGTACAGGGTATCAAACTGGTGACCCACTGGTGCTCCCATTAGTCAGTCAACACATGCATGTGTTAGCCCTGAACAACCTTGCTACTACTATAGCCGTGTGTTATAGGTCAATGTCTTGCAGCTAGCTAAAGCATCAATTACTGAGGTACACTGGGCAGTCAGTGCTGACCATACACAAGACGACTATTTCAGGGATACCACCACCGAGTTTCCATCTATCCATTTTACTGCATTTTCAGTGCGTAGTGGAAAAGTTATCACTAAAGCTGAAAAGCAAATCTGGGTGAAAGAAAAGGGCTTTTCAATTAAAGGATGACATATCAAGCTGCAAGCCACACAGTTCTGTTCCACTCGTATTACTTCACGTACAGTGGGCACACAATGTTGAACTGCTCTGATGCTTGTGCCATACGTCTCACCCACTACTCAGTTCCATTCTGGTGGCTTTTAAGGCAGAACTGGAAATCTGAACAATAAGCCAACTTCAGCTTAGTCAAGATGGACAATGTTGAGGTGGCACAGAGATTTCAGCCCTCATTAGGTGGGCCATTGCTCATCCTGTCTGGTGTCTCTGAGCTGCGAACAACACAGCCATTACAAGCTGTCATACAGCTGTAAAGATAATTCTACTTAAAGCATAAAGCTTAATTTCTCCATCTTACTTGTTTCGCTGCAGCCCTAAATCATAGTAGCCTATGTTATTAGACTTTTTCTAAAGTTGTGACATGCACCTGTCATCTTGATTGACTGTCATAAGATGGCCAGAAAGCTGGTCACAACAGGCTTAAGTCAGACTATTGCTTGCCATGACATTCAGACGGGGATGGACTTGCCATTAGGAACCAGGACTATTCCCAGTGGGCCACTAGGTGCGTGGGCTGCTGAGAGAGTCAGGAAGAGAGAAATGCATGGTCTATATCCTGTTGTAGTCCTGTATAAAATGAATGGAGACCACCTGGGACAAATGGCATGTGTCAGGTGAATACAGGAGTGCACTGACCTTGACATCTTGTGGGAAAGTTTTTGGGGTTATGGTGGTGGGTGGTTGGCTATGGTCACTGTGGTTGTAGTGGGCTGGTCTAGACTAAAATCCAGGGCTAAATGTAGTTCCCAGTCTGCACACATCTTTGACACGTTAGTGGACCCTGAGATGGCAGTTTTAGGGGTTATATGGGTGGGTGGGTGTTTGAATATGGTCACTGTGGTTGTAGTGGGCTGGTCTAGACTAAAATCCAGGGCTAAATGTAGTTTGCAGTGTGCACAGGCCCTGACACGTTAGTGTACCACAAGATGGCAGTTTTCGGGGGTTATGGGGAGTGGGTGGGTGTTTGAATATGGTCACTGTGGTTGTAGTGGGCTGATCAAGATTAGAATCCAGGGCCAAATGTAGTTCCCAGGCCACTCCTGCATTCATTAAACATCAGTAGTGTTTAATATTATTAGATCTTTTTGGCACTCTTGCAAATAGTGACCCAGGGAAGTCCCCCGTCTTTTCGAAGGCAAAGGTCTGTGAGTAAAAGCTTTTAGAGTTTAGAGTCCTTTAGTGTATGGTTAGCATAAGATGCTAACTGCACACCTGCTGTCACCATTGAAAGCCTGTATCAGACAGAAGTGTTGCTGGCACTACGTAGTAAAACATCTGAGATTGCTGTGACATTCTCTTCATGCTGCTCTATATCTTTTCAATAAGCATTTTTCTATCATCCACTGCCATGGTATGCTGTGGATCTTTGCCAGTGAGTGTCTTTCTTGCTTCTCCACAATATACCAACCAGTGGATTCTGACACAGCTAAGATTCCTTCTACACCTCGGATTGATTTGTTTTGATTGTTTAGCTTCATCATGGCCTGCTTCAATGGCACTGACAGTTCTTTGATCCTCATGACATCATTGCCTGATGTGATAGATAGGCATCACTGTTTGGTGTGACACTGGGAAGACGTGTTTGGTATCTGAAGCATAAAAATAGACAAAAGTACAGACAGAAATCAGGTTTGGAGAAGACTGCCTCTGCCGGTTTAGATATCGTCACAAGCAGAAGTTTGAACGCTCTCTGTTACATTACATGTTTTGTTCATTGGGGACAGGTGAAAAGATATTCCACAGGGAGCACGCTTAAATACTGCATTTGCTGCTACATTTACTGCAAGTTTCTATTTATGTGTTGAGTTTACCTAATAAAACCCAAAATATGAAATGCACACATTACATTATAAGTTTATTTTGTTTCCAAATTGTTTAATTCAGTGCATTCAATTATTAAAAAAATTAAATGTTGGGATGACTTAAAAATGTCATGTCAACTGGTTGCATGCAACTGCGTTAAGTAGCTTTTAAAATACTTGATTGAGCATAACATCATTAACAAATTCAGGTAAGTCATTCTAAAGTGATCGGACTAAGTTCTAATGAATGCTTGGGTTATTTTCAAAAAAACCCGAAAAAAAAAAAAAAAAAAAAATTTAATATAAAAAAAAAATATATATATATATATATATATATATATATATATATATATATATATATATATTTTTTTTTTTTTTTTTTTTTTTTTTTTAAATAAATATTGTATGTGTTATGTAGATATTAAGATACTCTTTGTACTCTGTGAACTAATTTAAATAACTTTAAATAACTGTGTGTGTGTGTATATTTATATATAAACACAAAATATAAAAATAGTTTTGTTAAGTTTGTACTCTGCTACTGAGCTTTCATAGATTTAAATTTACGGTGCATGCTAACTTGTACTTACAGCCAACAGCAATGTGACTACGCAGTCAGAACTCTGAAATATAAGGCCAACACGCGATGGAAGAAGGCAGGCCAGGGGGAAGGACAACACAAAGATGGTGGGCAAAAACAATATATGCAAATAGATTATTCCAGGGACTAAAGGAAAATACTACACTGACCAAACACTTATAAAGTAAATCTATAATTCACTTTATTTCACTGAAACAACACAACTGACTTTTAACAAGTCAACAAAACAAAAAACAAGAAAACCCTGCACCCAACAAATTTGTGATGTCATGTCTTAGAGTGTGTATGTGATATGGAAGGGGCACAGTGGACCAGTGGGTAGTGCTATCACCTCACAGTAAGGAGGGCCTGGGTTTGATCCTTGACTGCTCCGGTTTCCTGCCATAGCCCAGGACTGGCAAGTTGAAGATACTAAATTGCCTCTGAATTGTATGTCTGTGTGCCTACCCTGTGACGGACCAGCTAGCAGTCCAGGGTGTTTCTTGGCCTTTACCCTGACCCCTGTGACCCAGTAGGACAAACAGTTTAGATGATGAATTACTGAATGAATGTATATAACATACTCCTAATACTCTATTTTTATAGATAGCAGTTTGCTGCACAGCTCGGATCACACTACGACCGGCTCCAACTTATGACAGTGGGAGGGTGTAGCTCATGAAGGAAGTCACGTTCTTATGGCATTCTCTGGGCCCACTTATTCATGTGGAAGACTCTTTCAAGCATCTACACCCATACATGCTGATTGTTTTCCCTCGGACAGATGAGATCTTCCACCAAGACAGTGCGACATGTCACACTGCTAGAAATGTCCGGAATTGCTTGGAAGAGCGTGACCAAGGCTTCCAAGTACTACGCTGGCCCCCTAATTCCCCAGAAGTAACCCATTTGTGCATCTGTGGGACCACCTTGATTGATGTCTTCATTCTATGATCATCCCTCATGCACCTTCCAGCAGCTGTGGGATGCACCGCAGTCAGCATGACTTCAGATACCTGTGACAACCTACCAGGACTTTACTGAGTCATTCTCACCCCATCTAGCTGCTGTCTGTGCTGCACACAGTGGTTACTCTGGACATTATCTGGTGGTCATAATAATATGATTTAACTGTGTATATAAGCAAGTCTGTATTATAGAACTTAAAACTGGTTTAGGCACTTTGGACAACGCTAACTGGTTACTATAAGCTTTAATTGTTTGAAAGCAGTATTAGCCTCATAGCTCCAGTGCCTAAACCAAGGAAGCAAGTTTCAGACATCCAGCATGTTATGGCTGATTGACTACTTTTGGCGTAAAGATGAGAACTGTGTACATGTGATTTTTCACAAAGCCACTATAAAGTCTGAACTACCGCCCAAAAAACTACCCCCTACATTTCAGTGCAGAAAGCTCATTACAGCCTCAGGAGAGAGGGGGCACTATATTCAGCCAGGAAGAACAGAAAGCAAAGGATTTGAATTGATGAAGAGGGAGACCATGAGTATTGAAATGACTGACTGAGTTTGATTACCCTCTGAACTCAGACAGCAACCAAGATCAATACGTTTCCTTTCACCTTCAAAAAGGCCCTGGGTCACGAGCCTGCTCCACAGCAAGGCTAAATAAAAAAGCTCAGGTTTGGATGCATGCATGCTTAGCGTAGTCAGAAGCGTGGACGCAAGACCCTGCAGACGGGTGACACTGTATTCTAAGAGACTCTCAGTAACAGTATATTAATGATGTCGCAGCAGTGAACCATCTGAATACATTTTGTAGATTATCCAAAGGTTTTTTTAATGAACTGCATAAATAAAAAATTTTTATGATGTGCATGATCTGCATTTGGTCAATAAACACAAATCAGGTATAAAACAGATACATCATTTAATTTTTAATTGAGGTTAAAGTTCATGGGTGGGATTAGGGCTAGCGTACCGATAAAGTTTTGGGTTGAGGTTAAGACATTAGGGTTAGGACTAGGTTCAGAGTTAGGATTAAGTTTGGGTCGAAGTTGAGATTACGGTTAAGATTAGAGACAGAGTTAAGATTAAACTTTAGAATAAAGAAGGTTTTGAACTTAACCTGATAATGCCATCTCTACCATTTGGCAGAGGTATGTTAGGCTAAAGAAATCCACTAGAGGTCACTGAGTCTTTTAACAGATATGCCTTTACTGTGCTCATCCATAAAGGAATCATTTTGATCACTACTCAATCATTTGATCATTACCCCAATTACTGATTCATTTGCTAATTACTTGATAACTGAAATAATTAATGCTCACAGCACTAATGATATGTGGGAGGTTTGCTTACCTGAATCCATTTGTCAGGTATAGCCATGGCTAATCGATAATCAAAGCCCAGCCCTCCTTCTTGGATCGGTCTGCATAAGCCTGGCATCCCCGAAACGTCCTGCACATCATTCGCACATGAAAGACACAGAATGGAAGCATGAACAGCCAAGAAAGGGGTTTAACGGGACATGGTAAGGATGACAAAATCTCCAGCCAAGACCCTGATCCAAAAGTACTAAAGAAGCGGCAATTTTCTACCTCTGTGTGTGTGCAGCACATTGCCCTATTGATTAATCACATGGACAGATGGGCAGAAATTGCACCAATTTGAACATTAGGAGAGAAACTGCTCCAACGGCTGCTTTCATTACAAGCGGCATGGCTCTGGGGCGAGTCAGGAGAGGTAATGGTGAGAGCGGGTGGGAGAAAAGCAGAGGGAGAGGAAGAGGAGGGTAGGAGGGTAGGAGGGAGGGGAAAAAAGTGAGAGAAGTGAAGGGAAAGAAAGAACAGGGGGAAAAGAGAAGGGAGGGCGAATGGGAGCGCCGAAGGCAGAGCTGGAGGGAGGCGCAGGATGGTGCTCCTGAAGAGCTCCCTGTTCTCCTCACTAACCGCTAGCTCCTAATTACCCAATTATCATCCCTGTTCCATTAACTTCACCATTCCACCTCCATTTCTCAGGGTGTTAATGCTTTAAATAAAGGCGCTGGGAGACAGAGACAGAGAAGGAGGAAGAGGCAAATCAAATGAAATTTCCATTTTGGAAAGAGGGGAGAAAAAGGGTAAGTGGGATAGTAATTGGTGGAAGAGAAGGGGAAGAGGTTGGAGAGGCTCTGGAGAGCAGAGGGGGGCCTAAAAGGCTCCAAAGTACCAATGAACTTCTGTCCTTGGTTCTCCTCTTACCGAGTAGGAGACAGAGTGAGAGAACTTCTGGCTCAGTCAGTTCCTATGTAGGATACTGCAATTACTGTGTCAATTATTATCTGATTGCTGAATTTAATGCATTAGAAAAGAATCAAATAAAACAATTTCCCGAAATATTACACATTGTATTTCAGTTTGTTCCCAAAACATGTACACTGGCTGGGAGGTGTTCAAACCTTTGCATGGGACTGTACACTTATTAGTTTCATCTTACCTTATAGTATAGTACAGTATTGGTCAATATAGATCATCTAGGCCTACCGATGTTTAAACAGTTCATTCTTAAAAAGGGTTTAGGGTAAAGATTAGGACCAGAGTTTAAATTAGATCAGATTTAACTATATTGTCATTGTGCAGAGTACATGTACAGAGCCAATGAAATGCGGTTAGCACCTAACCAGAAGCGTAAAATACAGAACTATTTACATGGAATTGTGCAGGAAAGGTATCATGGCATTGTATATGTACACTGCTCAAAAAAATAAAGGGAACACTTTGAAAACACATCAGATCTCAATGGGAAAAAAATCAGGCAGAATATCTTTCCTCATATAGACTGGGTAATGTGTTAGGAACGAAAGGATGCCACATCGTTTGATGGAAACGAAAATAATCACCCTACAGAGGGTTGAATTCAAAGACACCCTAAAAATCAAAGTGAGTAAATGCAGTAGCAGGCTCGTCCATTTAACCCAAATTCCACTGCAGCAACTCAAAATGGTACTCAGTAGTTTGTATGGCCCCCACATGCTCCTAATGAGACGATGGATGGTGTCCTGGGGGATCTCCTCCCAGATCTGGACCAGGGCATCACTGAGCTCCTGGACAGTCTGAAGTGCAACCTGGTGGCGTCGGATGGAAACATAATGTCCCAGATGTGTTCTATTGGATTTAGGTCAGGCGAGCCGGTGGGCCAGGCAATGGTATCAATTCCTTCATTCTCCAAGAACTGCCTGCACACTCTCGCCATATGAGGCCGGGCATTGTTGTGCACCAGGAGGAACCCAGGACCCACTGCACCAGCGTAGGGTCTGACAACGGGTCCAAGGATTTCAACCTGATACCTAATAGCAGTCAGGGTGCCATTGTCTAGTAGGGTTGGGCGATAATGTAAATTCAGAGACACGATAATCGTCACCAAAATTATCGCGATAAACGATAATATCGTATGTTGTAAACAAAAAAACCCATGTGACCTTATACGGCCGGTTTTAAGTGGTGCTGCTGCAGCTGAACAGCAAAGGATAACAGTGAATCTTAATACAGGAAAAAAAACAATAATATAGTATAGTATAATAATAATAATAATAATAATAATAATAGTTTTTTTTACAGTTGAGATTCAAGTGGACTACGCAGGGCTTTAAAAAACAGACAAAATGCACAAGGGTGAGGTTTAAATTAAGAATAAAATTATAAATAGTGGAAAATATTTAGCCTTCCTTCGCAAAAACAGAGGGGTGCTAATATTTAAACATAACTATCTGTTTTTCCAAATGAGCTCTTTTAAAATATAGCGGAGAAATGCGCCTCATCATCCGCACTGGCGGGATGATCTTTCGTTTTAATCAGGCCTGGAGTGGCTAATCGGGAGATTCGGGAAGATTCCCGATGGGCCGGCTCATGTCAATCTCGAGTTTGGGCCGGTTGGACGGGAAAAATAATTTTAACAGACGCTAAAGTTGTACTAATCTCAAAGCACCGCCTTAACAGCCAGAATATGCAGCTTTATCTTTTAAAGCATTTTAAAACCAGCAAGTCCAGCCCGACCATAGCCGAGCCCGTGCGCGCAACTTATACGCAATAAAAAGCATTGTACGACTCAGCATGCATGACTACAGTAATTTAAATTCAGTGGGAACAGACAAGAATTCTTGAGAAAATATTTTATTCTGATTTACAGCAGTGATTCATATACTTCAAATTACGTGCCTGGAAAACTTGGCATCTTGTGAACACTGAATAAAACTAAATTAAGTGTAGAGGTATTAATTTCTTAACAGTGCGTTTTAAACAACAGAAAATAAACCACCACAAATAGTTTTTACAGCTGGCGTGGCTATTATCACAAAAAAATCCAATATGAGTATAGTGCAAAAAAGTACACAAGCTAAAAGCTAAAAAAAAAAGCTAAAAAAAAAATTTTCACTGTTCTATACTAGCGGACTTATGCATTCTTTGCGAGGAAGACAAGCATGTTAACCTTGTCTGGTTTAAGATGAGAGCGCGAGGGGCTAACAACATTTCCAGCTGCGCTGAATACACGCTCCGATGGGGTGCTTGTTGCACACACACACAGGTATTTGCGTGCGATTCTTGCCATTATGGGCAGGCGTTTATTGTTCGTTCGCCACCATGCCAACGGATCTTCATCTCCATCAATAGTTGGTTCCTGTTCATATGCGGTCAATTCGGCAGTAGCTCGCGCCTCTTCAGTTAAAGCGACTCGAGATGATTTTCCTTTGGACAAATAGCTGCCCAATGTTTTCTTCTTTACTAGTGGTTCGTCCTCATGTCTGGTAGACTCGCTTGTATGGCCTTGTGCCAGCTCCATTTTGACCATTTCGACCATTTCAGTGTGTATTGCAGTTTTTGTTTCCTGCAACTCATCTTCAGCTAAGCGTTCTCCACGAAATCGGGGGTCCAGGAAGGTTGCGATGCGCATCAATCTTTTGGTTGAGGCGCATTCGTATTTCGACTCAAGTTCGGTCAAAATCCCACACTTGATGTCTTTCGTTAGTTGTACGTCTCCTTCCGATTCACTCAGTGTGTCGCTTTGCAGAAGGAGAAGTGTTGGCAAAAGAGAGGATATGGTGACATAATTCTCTCCTGACAAAATATCTGTGAATTCTGCAACTGGCTTGAGAGCCTTGTTCATTGCTTCCAGCACATCAAGGTCCTGCCAGGTCAGTGGCTGTGCACGTCGGTCAGCGGCTAGAACCCGTCCAATTGCTGGGGCTTGCTCAATTATTCTCTCAATCATTTTTTGTTTAGAGCCCCAGCGTGTGGCACAATCCTGTTTTAATACAAGAAATGGCAAAGACAAAGAAATGATCAAAATAATAAGTCAAATTGTGTTTAACTATTCAATTGTTATTTTTTGGTTATTTATTAAAGCGCACATATTTATTTAAACGTTTGCTTGTTTTAAATAATATCTAATTTAAATAAACATTTCAGATGTTTATTACAAATTATTACAAATTAATTCATTTCTTCATTAATTTCTTCGTGTTTTAATCATTATCACTAATTTTCTCTAGTCTGAATTGGGAAACATACCGTGATAAGGGAATGTTCCGGGAGTTTGAGTTCTTGTTGAGCTTTCAGCAAGGCCCGCTTCTTCTGCCAGCTGTGGGAAAACGTACCAACGATCGATTGGCATACACCTAGAGCTCGTTCCGTGGACTGTCTTTGCTTCTTAATTGAATTCGTCACAGCCAAATGTAGGTTATGTCCGAAGCAGTTTAACCATTGCCATCCAAGTTCGTTTCTCACGGCTGACTTTATGTTTGCAGCGTTGTCCGTTGTAATGCAGGTTATTTTTTCCTCACTCAGTTTCCAGTCCTGGAGTACAGAGCGAAGACCCCCAGCTATGTTGGTCGCAGTATGGCTTTCTGGAAAGAACACTGTTTCTAAACATTTGCTTTCAAGCTCCCACTGCGGCGTAATAAAGTGTGCCGTCAGGGACATGTACGGAGTCATATTAATACTTGACCACATGTCCGTTGTTAGTGAGTAAAAGTCCGCGTTCTTGATCAAACCCTCGACTTCTGCTCGAACATTATTGTACATGTCAGGCACCGCTGTCTTGCTGAAGTACTTACGGCCGGGTAGCTCATACTGTGGATTCAATGTATGTAACATTTCTCTGAACGAGGATTTTTCGACTGTGTTGAACGGCATCAGACTCTTAACCAAATAACGGGTTACACTGGTAGTGCACTCTCGCCACTTTGCGCTGTCACGTTTGTACGTTGTGCATTTTCCGAACGCACTTGTAATTGTAGGTTGATTAGACGAACTGGCTTCTCTTTGGGTCGGACACAGCTTAGCACACTGAGCCGGGTGATGTATCCTGAGATGTGCATGCAGGTTGGTGGTATTGCCGCCCTTTGTGTTGATCAACTTTCTGCATAGACGACATGTAACGCTGTTAACATCTAATGGTTCTCCGTGTTCGTCTGGTTGGAAACCAAAATACTGCCAAACGGGCGCTGTGGCACCCTTCTTTTGTACAAGATCCGCCATTTTTCACCGTCTACGCAGGAGAAGGTCACATGTAGCGGAGTTTTTAATTTGCATGTTCCCAGCATTCTTTGCTGAGTAAAACTCTATATTGTGACATTTAAGTGGTGTTTTAAGTTAGATTTTTTTGTGCGTGATCTATACTTAAATATTTTCTTATCTGTAAAGGCTAAGAATATACCATAGATTAGATTTCTTGTACAATGTCAATGGTTAAAAACGTTACAGGCAGAAGTCACGTGGTTAAGGCATGGACGATAATGCGCTTAATATCGTCACTATCTTAAATTATCGCGATATTCGATAATATCGTTTAGCGGCCCAAGCCTATTGTCTAGCCTGTAGAGGTCTGTGCATCCTTCTAGGGATATGCCTCCCCAGACCATCACTGACCCACCACCAAACCAGTCATGCTGAATGGTGTTGCAGGCGGCATAACATTCTCCACGGCGTCTCCAGAGCCTGTCACGTCTGTCACATGTGCTCAGGTAAAACCTGCTCTCATCTGTGAAAAGCACAAGGCGCCTGTGGTGGATTTGCCAATTCTGGTGTTCTGTGGCAAATGCCAATCGAGCTCTACGGTGCTGGCCAGTGAGCACAGGGCCCACTACAGGACGCCGGGCCCTCAGGCCGCCCTCATGAGGCCTGTTTCTGATTGTTTGGTCAGACACATACACAGCAGTAGGGCTCTGGCAGTGCTCATCTTGTTCCTCCTAACACAGAAGAGCAGATAGCAGTCTTGCTGAGGGGTTAAGGACCTTCTACAGCCTTGTCCAGCTCTCCTAGAGTAACTGCCTGTCTCCTGGAATCTCCACCGTACTCTTAAGACTGTGCTGGGAGACACAGCAAACCTTGTGGCCATGGCACATATTGATGTGCCATCCTTCTGTAGTTGGACTACCTGTGCAACCTCTGTAGTCCTAGTAGTAGTGGTACTAGTAGTGACGCTGACCCAAGTCAACTGCAAAACTAGTGAAAAATCGGTCTGGAAAAATGAGGGGGGGGGGGGGGGGGGATGTCTGTGACCTCGTCCTTTTAAACCATTCCTGTTTTGGGGGGTGTCTCATTGTTGCTCCTCTACTGCACCTGTTGTTAATTTCATTAACACCAAAGCAGCTGAAACTGATTAACGGCCCTCCCTTCTACTTAACTGACCGGGCCAATATCCCTGAAGGTATATATATATATATATATTTACATTACATTTACGGCATTTAGCTGACACTCTTATCCAGAGCGACTTACAAGGGTAATCATACTACAGGGAGGCCAGTGTGTTGTTAGGAGTCTTGCCCAAGGACTCTTATTGGTGTAGCACAGTATAGTCACGCAGACCAGGATTCGAACCCTAGTCTCCCACAGGGCGGTGGTTCCCTGGTGGGTAGCGGTGTTATCTGCTGAGCTACACCACCTATATATATATATATGTGTATATGTATGTGTATATGTATGTGTGTGTGGGTGTGTTTAACTGTCAATATGAAAAACCAACAGGACCCCAATATCAAAACTGCCTGCTTATGAAATCACAGTTTATCACGAACCAGTAGTTGACAGTTTCACCCAAAGTCTCTTTAGCCAAGATCAATCCACCAAAATGTCAATAAATAGGCCTAGCCCTCCCCAGGTAAGTACAGGGGTTGGACAATGAAACTGAAACACCTGTCATTTTAGTGTGGGAGGTCTCATGGCTAAATTGGACCAGCCTGGTGGCCAATCTTCATTAACTGCACATTGCACCAGTAAGAGCAGAGTGTGAAGGTTCAGTTAGCAGGTAAGAGCACAGTTCTGCTCAAAATACTGCAATGCACACAACATTATGGGTGACATACCAGAGTTCAAAAGAGGACAGATTGTTGGTGCACGTCTTGCTGGCGCATCTGTGACCAAGACAGCAAGTCTTTGTGATGTATCAAGAGCCACGGTATCCAGGGTAATGTCAGCATACCACCAAGAAGGACGAACCTCCACCAGCATCACGTAGTGACCTGGCCACTACCCTCTGACCGCTGTGCAGGACTTGTATATGTCATTCCCAAGACGAACTGACGCTGTATTGGCCGCAAAAGGAGGCCCTACACCATACTAATAAATGATTGTGGTCTAAAACCAGGTGTTTCAGTTTCATTGTCCAACCTCTGTAGATAACAGTTCAAATAACAGCGATAGTGCAGCAAAGGCTCCAATTTTGATGGGCTGATTGGCTATAATAATTTTGCCTGATGTTCCAAGTACTGTATTATTGACTTTTATTTTTTTTGGTTAAAAATAATAGTACATAATTAACTTTCCATTTTAGTGACTGTTTTTGTTCTACTTATTTCCTATTGTATGCCATTTATAAATAAATAACAAATAAATCATTATTTTTATCCTCTATCTTGTCTAAGCTTCTTTCTGTTATCCATATGAGACCTGGGTAAACACAGATGTTGCATTGTCAGAGTACGAAGTGAATGTGAAAGTAAGCATATTGGTGAAATTATTGTCGCAATTGAAAAATCACTGAAGCCTTCAACGGAAAGTTTGTTTGCTGGTCTAAACTGTTGGAATACTGGCCGGCAGACAGTAAGAGTAAACAGCCTATTCAGTAGCATCTACCTCAATGTGTTGTAGTTATTAGGCGTATGTGTAGCTGTGAGCGCTGAACTTTTGGATACACTTCACTAATGTGCATGTTTTGCCTGTGTGCGGATGCTTTGCTCGTGCGGTTGCTTCAGCTGTCAAAGCCGTTATTTCAGTCTTGCGGGCTATGTATAATTGCATCTCTGCTTTATGATGCTCGCCGCGTATCTCGTATGCTGCTGGCTTTCCACATTCGGTACTGCTTGAGATGTTTTCTGCACTGGCTCCGGGTCCGCAGATGAAAACAACTCCAGCAGACTTGCAGTAATGTCCAAGAACAAGCATCATCAAATAAAGGAAAGCATAGCTAAAATAGTCCCACACCATCTGCTTCATCTGTGGCAGATAGCCGAAAGCTGATAGGAGTGGATGGGCCCATTACCTCAGCTATGGTGATGCATCCTGGGTAGAGTTTGTGCAGGGTATAATTGGACAGCATGAGATGCACCATAGCGTCTTCGTCCACATGCATGCCGAAGTATTCGCTGTAACTGCCTGAAAACGAAACACCTGGATAAGACAGGAAAAGAAGACTGTCTTGAAATGCTAACACCGTGTGAAAGGAAATTGGGAGAAGACATGGGAAAGAGGATTTGATTTAAAACCACGAACAGCATTTAAAGAGGCCATGTCTTATGTTTTGCATTTTTCATGTGTTACATTTATTTTTCATGCACTTATAATGTTTATGTGGCAGAATTAATCTAAGAATTACAGTCAACCATGTTTTTAATGTAAAACTACTCAAACCAAACCAAATCAGGTCCTATTAAAGCGATTTCGTAATCGAGAACAGGCGTGGCAGTAATCAGGCCTGGGTGTGGGTAGTAAAATTGAACTCACAAGCACAGTTTGTTACATCTCTGTTTGTCTATCTGTCTGCCAGTCCCTGTTTTTGTCTCACTACGCCCCCTCTGGTTACTTTGTCTCTGTTTTGTCCCCTGTGTTAAGTCTGAGCTGTTGTCTGTTTGGTTTGTTTTCGCCTTCTGTTCTTTATCATAGTTTTGTTTCTGCTTCCAATTTGAGGACATGTTGTTGATAATACCAACTTGTGTGTTGACCCCTGTTACCCGGACTCATGGGCGTGGTAGTGGGGGGAAAAGTGGACCTGACTACCCAGGGCCCGAGTAGGGAGAGGGGCCCATTTTTTTTTTCTCACGTTCCTCGTGTACTGGCATGGATAGGCACCCACTGACATTGAGAGTGTACAGGGCCCAGAATTTGCTGCTACGCCCCTGCCCGGACTCATTCTAATAAATCCACTATGCACTTGCATCCCACCTCAACCCAATCGTTACACAGTTATGTTTTCACTGGGGGGCAAACACTTTTTCACAGAGGGCCACTTAGATATGGATTTTTTCTCCCTTTAATAATAAAAACCTTCATTATTTATTTGTGTTGTCTTTGACTAATATTTAAATTAGTTTGATGATCTGAAACATTTACGAGTGACCAACACGCAGAAAGATAAGAAATTATGAAGGGGGCAAACACTTTTTCACACCACAGTATATATATCCACATAGATGTACCTTGTAATTTAAATACAGACTGTAGTTCAGACACAGCAGTGCTGCACCTTAGTGTCACTATGATAGTTCACCAACCAAACCTATCCAGCCAACAGCGTACTGTGACCATGAATAGATGATGAAGAACTAAAGGACTGATGATAAAGGACTAGAGGAGGACCAACACAAACTATAAATCAGCATATGAGCTATCATCTCTGACTGTACATCTACAAGATGGACGAAATAATAGAGTGGACAGGGAGTGGACACAGTTTTTAAACTCCAGCCGCACTGCTGTGTCTGATCCACTCGCACCAGCACAACATACACTAACACACCACCATGTCAGTGTCTGAGAATGATTTATGACCCACATAATACCTGCTCTATGGGGGTCCTGACCATTGATGAACAGGGTAAAACGGGGATAACAAAGCATACAGAGAAACAGATGGACTGAAGTCTGTAACTGTAGAACTACAAAGTGCTCCTATATAGTAAGGTGAGCTGATCAAATGGACAGTGAGTGTGGAAATGAGCAGGTGGTTTTAATGTTATGGCACATAAACCTTATATACGATGAAACTATTTTTAATAGGAGGAAATAGATCAATCTGAAAAGTGTGTGAAATGCCATTGCTGGAAAAACAGAATGCAGTGAGCAGGCAATCCTGTCTGATTTTTTGTAAACATATGCTCATTTTTAAAATGATGTCTGCCACATGTTCCCGTGCAGCTGTGCAACCACACAGGGCCTTCATTATGCTTCATACGTGTGTTTCTGAGTGCTGTTGATACATGAGTTCCTCTGCGCATGGTACAGTCTAAAACTGCTTCATTTCGATATTCTATTTTTGACGAATCAGAAAGCCTCGACCCATCCTTGCTTAAAGGACAAGACCTTACCTTTAAATTCCATTTACATTTCATTACTTGAGATTGATTACATCACCTGTTCAGGATGTATTTTAAACATTTCCCAATATTCTAATTTGCATTTGACCCAATCACCATTTTTTTTAAGAACTGGCCTTATATTTCAATTCAAATTACAATATTAGGCAGATGCTCTTTTCCAGTGCTTGTAATAGTGCGTGGCCCACAGCCCCTGCAGGGTGCAGGAGTGGTGTGTCACACCCTATGGGTAATGTCGGGCAAGAGGCCTAAGGGTACAAGCGCGTACACTAGACGAAAAACAAAACGACATATAACAAACTCTACATACAGAGGTAAGCAGATCAATGACTGCAAAGTCATAAAGATCTCTCATCAACACTCTTAGCCTGTTCGTCTGGGCAAAAGTGACCCCATTCTCCCTTTTGCACAATGTTATATTCAATTAGCTCCTCCCCCAGAATATTCCATTCCTACATAGGGTAAAACAAGGGCAAACATTTTAGGTGCAAGTGATTATCCAATACACAGTTAATTAATTCGTTTTACAGGCCATGACCTCGTTGTCCTTAAATTCATTAAGCACTGTGTACATATCTATATACATAATCAACATAGTACAATTTCTGTACCTCCCTCCCCTTCGGCAGAGGTTAGACTAGCCCCGGTAAGTAAAAGCCTGAGTTTCGATCTCATTGCTCTTTTATACCATACGGTTAAAAACTAGTCACGGGTAAGTACCGGTAAGTATATACATCTTATAATATACACTGGTGATGTGTAGCTCAACATCACCCCAGCGCGACTTACGATTTGATCATTTCTTATACAACTAGGTGAAATTAGTGTTAGGAGTTTTGCCCAAGGACTCTTATTGGTTGGTGTGGCTCAGCAGTTAACACCACTACACACCAGAGAGCTATGTGGGAGATAGGGACTCGAGTCTAGGTAGCAAATGCTGAACTACACCAATAAGAGTCTCCCTAACACTGCATTGGCCCACCTGTGAAATAAATAACCTTGTCATTCTGGATAAGAGCGTTAGCTAAATGTATTGGTATAGTGTAGAGTGCTTGCCCCAGCAGAGGATTGGACCCCAGTCTACAGATGGGAGGTGGAGGTGTTACCCACTATGTTATACCAATCTCTATAGTTTGTACTATAACTAATTCTATTAAGTTCTTAAAAGATTTTGAAAAATTCTGAACCAGTGACAGTTTAAACCCGAAACAGAAGGATGGATGTTTGTGGAAATGGCAGAAACATGTCCACTACAAGGAAAACATGTCTGCACTTCATTAACAAATTCACACCTCAGTTATTTGAGGCAATTAAAGACCATTATCTCAAATTGTCCTCTCTAAGTAAACTTAGAGGACTTACAGTCCTTCACTGAGGTCTGAGAAGGTCTTACCAATGCCATGATGGTGGTACAGCATGGAGGTTACGCCATCGAACCGGAAGCCATCGAAACCGTACTCGTCCACCCACCACCGCAGGTTGGACAGGAGAAAGCGTGACACCTCCCAGCTGAAAAGAGAAACACATCCGCAGTGCTATGAGAATGCAGGACAAAAAGAACAGTGTGCCACACCATCAAAAAGTTCTGCTACACAATACGGAGCAGTGGAGCAGGTGGACTCTGAGACAAAGCATTTCATTTCCTGGAAACAGATGACTCAGCTGACCATGCTGACCCCAAGATATCATGTCTTGGTTTCAAAGGGGGCACAGATACCTTCTTTTGGCATCAGGGAGAACACCAGAACAAACGCAACCACACTTTCATCCAAAAGTGGTCTGTTATGGGTTTACAGCAGCGTGGAAACTTCTACACCCAGAGCGACAGAGGATTAACACAGACTAAACTTAAAGGAGAGAGAGAGAGAGAGAGAGAGAGAGAGAGAGAGAGAGAGAGAGAGAGAGAGAGAGAGAGAGAGAGAGAGAGAGAGAGAGAGAGAGAGAGAGAGAGAGAGAGAGTGTTTTTATTCACCCTTCAACAGGCTGACAAATAGTGGTCAGTGGACCTAGGTGACTGAGTGGCTGTTTGACCATTGTTTGAATGTGGGCATGTATGGATTTCAGTGGATGTCATGCTGCGTAAGCCAGCTCATTATGCTGAGCAGAAATATCAGCTGTATTATGAAGGAACTGAGGTTAGAGCGGAGAGACGAATGGACATATTAGACATATGGCATTTGTAAACCAATCCAACGTCACGTGAAGCCACGATTTAAACCAGCTGCATATCTTTTCAGACTCATGGTGTTGAGTCAAAGGAGCATGCGGAAGCACATGTGGATTTTCCCAAATCAGCTACACAGCTTGATTTTCGCTCTTGAAGATGATAGCTCCCAGGACTGTTTATCTGCTGTTACCAGGCCCTACAAGCTTGTTAGGAGTCCCACTGTGTCTTTTAGTTTAAAGGTTCCATAGAATGCACTGAAGTCTACATTAGGGGTTCTTAGCCTTTTCCAGCCCAAGGCCCACCAAGGCCTCAAGGGTAGCATCCCACCAGAAAACTAAAACTAAAAATATATATATTTTTTATAATCCTTTATAATATTAGACATCTGCACTCCTGAACACTCTCAGACACTTTACCTAAATACACTTATACGCACATGTGTATTATGTTTATTCAGGATGTCATTATCTGCTGATATCTGTGGCCCCTGCACATTATGCACATCTATGTGTCAGGCTTCCGGGTTTCCCCAGCTCCTCTGCTCTCCTGGACTCCATTTCCCAGAGTGCATCATCCGATGACATCACACCCACATGTCCCCAGCCATCCAATCAGCACCGCTCTAGGTCACCTGAGTTTTAGCCAGCTGCATCCACTTAGCCTCAGTATATATACTCCTCTCAAACACTTCCTTATTGTGAAGTTTTGCCAAATCTGCATTTCTGAGCGGTTCTCTGCTGTTTACACTGACTCTGGCTTTTTGACCTCTTCTTTTGTTTATCCCTTGTTGGTTTTCTATTGTGTTCTACTCTCTGGCTATCAGCCTTTGTTTGTAACTTTGACCATTGTCTTGCCTAGCCCTTCCACCTTGGTTGCCTCGCTGCTTGTGTCCTCGTGTGCTTAATAAAGCCCATTTGACTTTTAGCTCTGCGCGCATCGGTCCTGGTTCTTTGTCCCTGACACTATGCACATTTTTTGTGCATTTATTTATTATTATTGCACTGCCTTTTTATCTCTGCAAGATTTACATAGTTTCTACAGCTCTACAGTTTTTTGTATTTTTTTGTAGATAGACTTCATTGTATATTTCTTGCCTCCTTGTGAAGAGAGAGTACTATGTATAGTTTATAGTTTACTGTTAAAGGTTTTGTTTTTGTTTTGTATTACTGTGCTGTACTACTAAATTCATTTGGGCTCAATCAAGTATCTATCTATCTATCTATCTAGTTTATAATCACACACATTAACTGATATAACACAGTATAAAGCTTAATAGCACATAAAATGACATACTGCATTATAATATAATATTTTGTTATTAGCATTATTGCTGAAACGGTTATTATAAAGCTTAACTAACATTGTGTTAGTTTGCATAATGCTTTATAAGGATCCACAGTGAGGCCACTCTGTTGCTCAGTAGTATCTTAAAATGAAACTGATTTAAGTGCACATAACATCTAATGCACACTTTAGGTGATGCTATTGATCAGCTCTAAGAAATAATGCACTATGTGAATGAATGTATTAAGCTTTATGATACGGGTCTCAACAATAACAAAGAAATCTATAATGCGATGTTACAGATCTTTATGAATGTACTTATGATGCATTACGGATACCTGATCAATAAATAGTGTTACCAAATTTAATTTCCAGATATGTTCAAAATCTGCTTAAACCACAACAAACTGCGATACAGTCACACAGCGCGGCTGCTACTGTCGTGGCTGTGATGCTAATAAACTGCTCCTCTCTTTAAACTCCTCAGTCTCTTCAGTCTCTTCAGTGTTAAACGCTGAGCCAAGCTGCTCGGTTGTGCAGAGCAAACTAACAACGCTGAATTAAAGTTGTTGAATTTTAGATTTTCCTCTTTGTTAAAGTCAGGGATGCACTTTTGCTCCCTGAAGGCAAACACAGAGAGGATGAGGAGGAGCTTCTTCCCACAGGCCATTCGGCTCTGAATTAAGGCTACTAGGGCTATCTTACAACCTCACATGCAGGAGCTTAACCACTGATAACTTTTTAAATAGCTCCTGCTGAACTGCGCAGCATTACGTAGCACATTCACTGCTATAGTTTACACTGTAACGTAAAATTAATGTGTGTGTGTGTGTGTGTGTGTGTGTGTGTGTGTGTGTGTATATATATATATATATATATATATATATATATATATGTATATATATATATTACATTTCATTTTCTATTCTATTCTATGTGAACAGGCAGTTGTCAAAGCATTTCACTGTTAGTTGTACCATGTATGACCATGTATGTGATATGTATGTCATGGGATGTTAGATGAGGACACTGAAGTGTAAATATAAGTGGATTATATTACACTGTATATCCTCAGTGTTCCTTATTATGGTTAATGTGTTTTTGGACATAAATGAGTTAATACACAAAGCTTGTATTTGGCAATGCCTTCTTACATTGCCTCATTTTTTATAGCAGGATATTAACAGTGCTTATGAATTTGCCTGCTGTTTTTCAATCATTTCTTTTTTTTTAAGATAATATCCCAATTATCTTTAATTATCTCTTACCATCCAAAGAAACAGCTCTGATGCGATACCCTGCTTCGGAGTAATCATTAAGATACAGAAATTAAGATCCTAGAACAATTAGAAAGACACACTCCAAAGAGGAAACGATGGGCCTGTGTGACCTTCGCATTCATATCTCTTCCTCTGAATTCAGCCATCAACATGCTTCACTTTAGAATTCAAACACAGTTTAAAGCTCAATTAAGCTAAAACAGGGGAAAAAAACAACAACCCAAAAGCAGCATCACGCTAAATGCTGTGTTGATGGAGACGCAGATGGTGAAGGTGCCTGTGATTCATTGTTCATGGCACGTCCATCAGCTAAGGCAAGGTAACTGCGATTGCGAGAGCGAACGCTAAACGTAGGACAATTTACAAGACGTCTCTGTGCAGAGCATGAGCCTATTAAATTCAGGTTCAAAAAGACATTTGTGCTTCTGAAATGCACCTGCAGCATCCTTCCCTGCAGGAATCTCCTGAACATTGTCTGCATAATGAAACTTCCACTAGTCCTGCATACTGAAGCTGCAAACAGACGCCCTCAGCCACCAGCTGTATACCGAAATTGCATGCTGAATCAGACAGTTAAGATAACTACGGGTGATCAAAACACGCCAATGCTGCCAGTCAATAGTGTTAGTGTCTGGGAGCAGTTAGGTCATGGTCAAAAACTCTACTAAAGGTAGAGGCAGATTTACTATAATACTCTGAAAAGAATACAGGGCATACAGAAGTGTGGCCTCTCAGTAAGGTGTCGGGCTCTCGATAATCCATCTCATGCAGCTCGAATATTCTCACACAGTTCCTGCAGACTGTGTGAAAAGGTGGTGGAGGTGGAGTGACACCAGGCCCTTCTGGAAGTGTAACAATAAACCGTTCGTCTTGGTGCTGACCACGGTGCCCCACACACAGATTCATTGGTCATCTCCATCAAGACAAAAGTGGGACTCATCACTGAAGATGACCCGCTGCCATTCTGAGTCACTTCATGACAGTCTGGTACGACACCATTGCAGTCTTTGGTGATGTTGATGTGGTGTTAAGGGCGGTCGATGTAACGGTCTACGTGCATGTAGTCTTGCGTGGTGCAGCCTCAGCCAACGGTGCTGGCACTAACAGGATGACTCATGGAGGACACCACTGCTCGCTGAATGTAATTGCTATGAATGTAATTGTGGCTGTTGGGGCCGTCAGGTACAGTGTGTTTACATCCCATGCGCAGCCAAGTGTGAAACTTGAATCGTTTGCATGTCTTACAATGTCAAACCAACCCACCAAGTGTCATTCCTTGATTCCTACTGGGTGCAGCTATTTGGGTAACTATTCCTCTGATTTTGAGTATATCTCACACAGGGTGTGCGTCTGACCTTTACTAAATGTTTGCTACAAACAAGGTGGAGAGAAATTAGATTGGAAAAAGCCCAATTCTATACAAATAGAGTCCTTAAATAGTAATAATGAGCACATGTGCCACACCTGACATCCACCATTATCATCCAAACTACAGACATTATGCATCTTTGATTATCCTCATGTTCAGCAGCGACGGAAAGTAGATTTGTAACGCAGATAAGAAGAGGAGACAGGATGCAAGTGGAAGTCTTTACTGTTATAAAACTAGAACATAACCAAAGAAACCAATGACACTAGAAAAATTAGAAAACAAGGCACTACTGGACAGGGAACAGGGAGGCAAGAACAACTGACATGGAGACAAAACACCAAGCAAGAACAAAGGGAAGAACAAGAATTATAAATGAACAAGGACTAACATGGAACACCTGGGAGCAGGGCGGAGACACAAACTAGGGACAGGTGAGGGACTAGACAAGAAGGTGGAGACAGGAGGAGGATAAACCAAAACAAACAGAAGCACATCGCACAGGACAACAAAAGACACATGGAAGTGACAGAAGAAAAAGGGACAAATGGGCAAGACAGGACAGGACAGGACAGGACACGATTCATCAATGCCATGTATGTATCCTTTTAACTTCCTGACTTGACCATGACGTTACATGCCACTCCGCTCTTTTATCCTCTTTATGTTTATTTCCTGATGTGATGATTCAGGGATGCAGTTTGCAGGGATGCTAACTGAGGTACAGTGCTGTGCAAAAACACACAGGTTTTTCTGTCCATCATATTTCATCATTTACAAACCTTTTCATCGTTAATGTCCATATGCATAAACTTTTCACAAAATGCCAGACCACAGCACAAAAAAGGTGGAAATAAGATCCAGAATTAATAACTGAACAAATTTGGGAATAAGAGCTTTCATCTGCTGCCACTACTCTCGCCTGGAATACTATATGGTCTAATTTGAATCCAACCTCTAAAAATCTGGCTCATCAGTTTATCCACTCTAAAATAATCCACAGAGAACACTGCGCTCCGCCTTACAGGGGATATCAAATGAAATACAGCGTCTACAATCTGTCTGGCTGTTTATTCTGTATTAATGTAAATGCTAATAAAAGTTAGCACATAAACAATACGTCTGTAAAAATGAATAGAGTGACCTACCATATTCAGTCAATCATGAAAAGATCTTTACGGATCTGTTTAAAGCATGAAAATAAACTCGGCTCTTTTAGCTGGATCTACATTCAGCCTCTTCAGTAGTCTTAACTTTCATACCAGACTGGTCAAGGTGTAGGAAACAGCCTATCAAAATAGGCAGGCTATATCTAAATAATGACTCACAAGAGCTTCAGTTTGTATAATCAACAAAAAGAAAAACAAACGAAGCAAAAGCCTAATTACTCTATTAATCTTGCATGTAGTTCCCAAGGGCAATATGACAGAGACGTACTCTAAAGCTTTAGCACCTAATGAAAGAAGGATTCATGCCAACCACAACACCACCTGATTTCACTAAGGACTTTTCTACCTCTATAGAAGACTGGAATTTAATTAGCGGAATCGCACACGCTTGGAAAAACATCCTTTCAACAATTTCATGGCCTTATATAGAATCTCTGGCTTTCGCACACAAGTGCAATAAACATACACTTACCAGTGAAAGAGCAGCTGCACAAGTAGCTGCACCCAGAAGGAATCAACCGACAGGAATGAGACTTGGTGGGTAGGCTTGACATTGTGAGACATGCAAATGATTTAAGTTTCACACTCGGCCGTGCATGTGACGTAAGCAAGGGCTGGACTTATCTCTGTACCTGACTGACCCAACAGCCACGACTGAGGACATTCAGCCAGCAGGGTTGCCCTCCATGAGTCATCCTGTTAGTGCCAGCACCAGTGGCAGATTCTTGCACAATGCAGCACTACATCCACACACAACTGCCCTTAACACCACATCAGTGTTGGCAAGGTCTGCTGTGGTGTCATACCAGACTGTCATAGAGTGACTCAGTACAGCAAAATGTGTCTGCTGGATGCAGTGGCCTCTTGATACCATCTACATTAGATGTAGCTTTGTGCCCACTATCTACTTACTCAGCTGGAGCATATACTGAACTGGTCGTTTTAATGCACCTGTATATATACTGCTGTGTGTACTACGGGACGGTCCCAGACAGTTCTAGAAAGGTCCCAGAGAGTGCCAGAAGCTACTTGAAGTCTACTCAGCACTGAATGTATTATAAATGTTCTGGACAATAGAGAACTTTTCCAAACATCATTGTTCGCATCACAGGAGCAAAGGTTATGGGGATCAATAGTCATTTCCCATCAATTTCAGGCCTAAGGAATTAAGAAAACACACGTAGTAGCCAAAAAATAAAAATTTGCCACAAAGTGTTATTAATGCCTCAGTCTGCCTGATTCAACCACTAATCACATTCGCCTGCAGCTCACAAAACAACAGCCAACAATACAAAACTGCCTGCTTTAATAATATGCCATGCCCACCTGCACCCACTCCTTTAGGCTACGCGTGTGGTACTAATCCACTCCCGTCTGTGTTTGCTTTAATCCGTAATCTATGCAAATGCAGTGGACACCCTACATAACTTGATGTCACTGTCAACAAAGAAGCAGATTGGATTCAATACTAACATCATTTCTCTACGTTAGTATTGTATTTTCAGCTATTTACTCCACAAGATGTCTACAACTTGGCTGAAATTAATTTAGAGACAAAAAATGCAGATTGTACTGTGACACAAAAACTGGAAGTTGGACCAATCATTTTTCAAGCTTGCCCCACCCAACCGAGGCCAGACAGCCATAAAACCCAGCCCGATGCGTCCCCAACCTATCCCAGCAATGACTGAGGTGCTTCAAAATGAATCCCTCCTGCAAGGTATTTAGCAGATCAGGCAGGACCTGCAGATGAACAGACCTCTATTGTCCACCTCACACTTCACAAAAGTCCTCTAAACAGCCAATTTAACCAAACACAGTAATTACGTTAAGGTCAACAGATCCGTTTAGAGACCAAACAATATAATACAATACAACAGGCTACAATGCAGGATTGCACCATAACCATATTACATAAAACCAGCTGTTAGATACACTGTAGCACACACTGCCGTGGTGAACACACACATACATACTGGACCACATGTGCTTACAGGAAAAGAGATGAGCTACAGAAAGGGGCAGAACAGATGGAGGCTATGGAGTTGTATTTGATCACACCAACCCTTGCAAGAGTAAAGCTATACTGAAAACCAAGCTCTCCCAGCTCTCCCATGATTCAAATGCTGCTCTTGCCATCATTGGAATTAAAAAGGCTTTTCTAGTCATGCCTGATACATGTAAATCACCTGTGTTCTGCGTGGCTGCCCTCTGTAAAAAAGCACTTCATGCTGACACACTCCTTATAACATCAACCTGAAAGGGCAGGGCTGAAATGCTGTAGCCTTAATAAGCGAACATGTGTAAACTGTACGTACAGCTGAATGAAAAAACAAGTGAAGCCTTTGAATTACATGGATTTCTCCATTGATAAATAATAAAACGTGGACTTGTGACTGAAGATCACTCACTGCCATTCTTAGTTACTCCATGACAGTCTGGCATGACACTATTGCAGTCTTTAGCGACATTAACATGGTGTTAAGTGCAGTCATCATGGTGTTAACCCTGCATGCAGTCATCTGCTAATGGTGCTGGGACTATGAGAATGACACATGGAGGGCATCACTACTCATTGAATGTCCACAATCATAGCTGTTGGTTGTGTGAATCTGGTACAGCGATAAGGTACAGTCCCCGTAGCTACAAGTGCCGATGACTGTATGGATATGTTAACAATTACACACAGGCCAAGCTTTAACCACATCACATTAATAATTTACAAATGTGTTTACCATGTATTAGGATGTGTATTACAATTGCAATATCCAGCATTATAATCACAATACTAGTATTTTTAAATTATGCAGGCAAAACACATGCACACACACACATAGTACATACACACTTAGCTACTGTATAGCCATAACACGCACATACACACTTACACACACACACACACACACACACACACACACTTAACTACTGTGCAGCCATAGCACACACACACATACACACTTAGCTACTGTGCAGCTATAACACACACATACATACTTACACACTTAGCTACTGTATAGCCATTACACGTACATAGACACTTAGCAACTGTATAGCTATAACACACACACGTGTACACACACACACACACACACACACACACACACACACACACACTACTGTGCAGCTATAACACACACATACACACTTACACACTTAGCTACTGTGCAGCCATAACACACACACATACACACTTAGCTACTGTATAGCCATAGCACACACACACACACACACACACTTAGCTACTGTGCAGCCATACCACACACTCACATACACACACTTAGCTACTGTGCAGCCATACCACACATACACACTTAGTTCTAATAAGAGAGAGTGACAACTATAATGAAAAGAAAGACTAAGAGCAGAGGTAAAAGGATTTCAACTGGCTAATCGAGCTCAGAGAAATGAACTCCACATGTGGACACTTCCGCATAAACTCATTACAGGAAAACAGCTCCTCTGTGCACATGTATGAATCTTGCACGTACTGGCTTAAAAGTGTACACTACTATATGAGGAAGTAACACACAGAGGAGGAATTAGAAAGAGACAAAGAATGGAAATAAAGAAAGAAAGAAAGCTAGCAAGAGGAACAGAGCAATAGCATGAAACTGTGAGAGAGAAAGATGGGGTGGGGGATCCTGTGTTGTCTTCTGTGTGTAAATCTCTGGTGAGGAGGTAGTTTGTTGTTCTGCACCAAGCTCCCTCCTCCAAAGCCCCACAACATCCCTCTCTCCTCCTTAAAAAGTTAAATTTTCAGCCTGACTGCAAACACAAGCCCCATCAGACAGGCCAATCTGTTAATCTGTTAAAGTACAAAGCACCTTCCAAAAAGAGCTTTATTTCTTACATCAATAATTGATTAAAGACAAAATCCTGGCACGGAGCCTTGATGGGAGATTAGCGCTTTTGTGAGCGCAGGCGCAGAGGGAGGGCAGAAAAGAGTGACAGAGGCAGCTTTCTCCGACTGCGAGGCTCAGTGGCTGGGGAGTACGTGAGTGAAGGCCCTGGATGTGATAACTGAAGCCCCCCGGCCGATCTGAGCACTTCAGCACCTTTCCTTATCTGACATTGTTGGGCTAGTCCCACGGCTAAGCACTAACTGTTAATGGCTTTCACCATCAGTCATAATCAAACAGCCCCAAACATGTACATGTATTAATGAGTGTTATGCTTCCTCAGTACTACAAAATGGTACAGTAATTCAATGCTCCACTCTTTTTTTTGACACTTTGAAAGTTCTTTATTTAAAACAGTCTTCAGACAGATTAGGGTATGTTAGAGTATTTCCAGCAGTGGTGGAGAGTAACTAAGTAAATATAATTAGTTACTGTACTTAAGTAGATTTTTTGTGTATCTTTATATTACTGAAGTGTCATAACATGTCAAAACTGAACAAGCTTATATATGGATCCTTAGCCTCCATGGAAATGTCCATTTCTGGCCCGGACTATATTAAGAACCACCTGGAGATATGTACTGTAGGTAAAGCAGGATGGGGTTAATGTATACACTGACTGACAAACACACATCAAAGCATCAGTGGACAGATAAAACATATTGTTCTTGACTCTGTGTGTGTAAATAGACCAACACATCTGTATTTAAATCACGTTTTTATTAAACTTAAACGTAGTTGCAAATAAACCTTAAACCAAAACGTTGCTTGTTTGCAAAAAGCTATTGTATAGCCACTTGGTTCTAGCTAATGGAAACTGTTCTCTAACTGTTCTAACTGTTCTCCTTTGGTGCTCTGTGTTTATGATCATTTAAATAGACGTCTGTGTCAGACTACTTAATGAGCTTCTATTAAAGACTGGTGGACTAAGAGAAACTAGAGTCTCTTCACCTACACTGAGCTGATTAAGAGTTTTGTTCCAGAAATGATAATAGGACATTAGGGCTATAATAAGGTACATACTTCGGATTTTTTTTTCTGTACTTATACTCGAGTGGAGGTCTAAAAGGAGGAATTTTTACCTTTACTGGTGGAGTATTTTGCTTTGGGTATCTCTACTTTAACTCTACGTTACCTGGTTTGCGTACTTTGTCCATCGTTGTCTAGAACAAGAGATCGTAACACACTCAGACAGATTAACAAAAGGATAAACTATAATAAGTATACATAGCAAAGATGACCACAAGTCACAAAATACGAGTCCAAGTCAAGTCACGAGTCTATAGGTTAGAGTCCAAGTCAAGTCATGATTCTCTGGGCTAGAGTCCCAGTCAAGTCTTAGATCAATTTACACAAAGAAACTGAGTCGAGTCGGGAGTCATTATAGACAAGTTACAAGTCAAGTCTGAAGTCTATTTATATGCAACTCAAGTGCGACTCGAACTCGAGTCGCTAACTCGAGTGCCCATCTCTGATACATAGACTATAATAACTATTACATATGTGGCGGAATTCTTGTTCACTTTTTTGTTTTTATTTGTTCCTTTCCCATCCCTCCATTCTTTCATTAACTGATTTCACTTAAATAACCCTGTTTGGATTCATATATGTAATTAATCCTTGAGCTGCACAAATTTCTGGATGTAGGCCACACCAATGTTCAGTCTCTCTTGCTTCATAGAGTTACACAGTTGGGCAAGATGTGGTGGATGCCTTGCCCTGTGGCACAATTCTGAGGAGAGTTTCCTAAAGACTGGTATTTTAGCTGGTAGACCCGTATGGCCGTACGCTTCCATAGACCTGCAGATCCAGCTACTCCTTCACACTATGGTCTTTGGCACTTCACCTCTTTTAGCCAATCATCAACATCTGCTCTGTAGCCCTTATTACACATGAAACGAGACATTCACTGCACTGTACCACCTCCTCTCAATCTATGGATCCCGTCACTCACACACCTCAGGTATTTATAGCCCCATCATCCTCGTGATCTGCAGGAGTCTGAAGTTACTACCACCTTAAATACGCAAGGTGACTCGTTTTTTTGGCCAGGGAACTGTTATTCATTTACTTCTCTCTTTTTCTCTCTGCCTGGGTCTTTTTCTCTTAATCATCTCAGTCCTCTGAAAAAGCATGCATTAAACATACATTAAAAAGGCTGCCTCTACAAAACCCCAGCTAAAGGAGAAGCAAGCTATTTATACAGCTAATTAGGCAAAATACAGAAAAACGTAGAGATTTACTCATTATGTTACTCACCATCATTATGCTAGTTAACACTGAGCTTTCTCATGCTCATTGTAGTATGTAACTGGTAACACAGTATAGCTTTAAATTAAGAAGGTTGACCCTACGGAGTTCAACTGCCAGTGATGCCATAGCCATCCATGGGTAGGGGTCTAAAAGAGCATAGCTGGGCTCACTTTCTGGGGGATAGAATGGCCCTCCCTCTTTCCCCTCTAGGCTATGCTACCCATCACAAAAGTGTGTTGGATGACCCAACAAAATTAGTGAGATGTGGTATCGCATATGGTTGTCCAAACCCTTCCAGCCTTGTTGCATCATGTGAAAGGGTGAGATCTGACTAGTAGGTCACACTGATCATGTCCAGCTACATAGCTCTACATCTGTCTCTCAGATGCCTATATGTTTCACCCAGTACTATATGTGACTGTATCCTCTGAGAAAACAATATAACCCATGATATATGTATTCCATAGACAATGTGATGAATGCTTGGATATATTGTACAGGGGTTGGACAATGAAACTGAAACACCTGGTTTTAGACCACAATCATTTATTAGTATGGTGTAGGGCCTCCTTTTGTGGCCAATACAGCGTCAGTTCGTCTTGGGAATGACATATACAAGTCCTGCACAGTGGTCAGAGGGATTTTAAGCCATTCTTCTTGCAGGATAGTGGCCAGGTCACTACGTGATGCTGGTGGAGGTTCGTCCTTCTTGGTGGTAAGCTGACATTACCCTGGATACCGTGGCTCTTGATACATCACAAAGACTTGCTGTCTTGGTCACAGATGCGCCAGCAAGACGTGCACCAACAGTTTGTCCTCTTTTGAACTCTGGTATGTCACCCATAATGTTGTGTGCATTGCAGTATTTTGAGCAGAACTGTGCTCTTACCTGCTAACTGAACCTTCACACTCTGCTCTTACTGGTGCAATGTGCAATTAATGAAGATTGGCCACCAGGCTGGTCCAATTTAGCCATGAGACCTCCCACACTAAAATGACAGGTGTTTCAGTTTCATTGTCCAACCACTGTATCTTCCTCATGTTTTATTATTCATCATGTCATTTAGCATTTGAAGGAATCTGTGAAAAGTGACTGAATCAAAAATAAAAATATATATAAATAAATGAGAACATCTAACGTTCAAGGAATCCTATGTTTTTAATATGCACTTTGACCTTGCCTCAAGCCAGACTGTACAAAAAGCTTTTACCTAGTCTCAGACCTTAAAGCACATTCATATGCATCTACACACATGACTAAATCACTTAGCAGCATTCAAAAGGCATTGAACATAAGTGCAGTGCTTATGTGCAGTAATTTGACTTGCTGGTGAAGGCTAATGCACCTGCAACTTTCTCTCTCTCTCTCTTTCTCTCTCTCTCTCTCTTTCTCTCTCTCTCTCTCTCTCTCTCTCTCTCTTTCTCTCTTCAGACTACTCAGGCATTCCCGCTGAACTCTCACTTATCGAAACAGTGCTTTGATGGCCGGTTTGTTAGAAGACAAGGCAAAACTAAAAAAATGGCTTTTTTGACTGATCTCGTGCGCTGGCACCCCCCCTCCTAACTTTCCCCAACACCACCACCACCATCACCCCCACCCTCATACCCCTCTCTAAATTCTTCACCGCTCTGCCTTCCAAAGCAGCACTTCACAGACGAGAAGAGGCCCTTTGGGACTCAATTAAAACCAGTTAAGTGAGTTATTTTGGACGGCAACAGCAAGACTGGTGGGTTGAGCTCTGCAGATTCTTAATAACCTTGTATTATATTTCAGAAAAAACAAGCACCATAGTTTGGGTATGAGCAGAGTCTCAGTAAGACAGTGCAGACTTGTATACGCAGACCGGACTGGGCGTTATGCCTTTTCTAAATATTATTTATTTGTTGTTTATTGCCCCATATTATTTGTTTATTTGTTTAGCAGGATGGATATGTGTTTCATCTCTCAACAAAATGTGCCTTGAAGGATGGTGTAGTATAGGAGCTACTTTTTACACAGTAACTATTCAAAATACAGGTCAGCCTAGTCAATACACAGCAGTTACAGAATTTTCAGTTGACAGAAATTCTGGTTTAAGTGAACACAGCATTATTGTAGACTGAATATAATATTATGTGATTTATAATTTAAAAAGAAGGAAAGAGTGAATGTATTTTATAAGCATCAACCTTTTGACCTTTCAATTATACCATAGTTGTGATAATGCACTGAACACTGGAATATGTTGTTCTCTCTCAAGAATTGTTGTAACACTGGCAAACGACGAGCATGCTCACGATTCACCTTCGTAATATTTATTGTAGATCCAATGCCGATATAAAAGAGACCTTGAATTTCTAAATGTTTATTTAATAGTTACAATAATAATTTGACTTTATGTTACAGTTTTGTTCAAGCTGACCATTTTCCACTTTTGAGAATCACATACTTTAAAGTATGTGTATCGAGATAATAGCCTTGGTGTTACTATCGATTGGAAAATCAGCGGAATTGCCCATCCCTAGTTGTAAGGGAAAGGTTTTTGAAGGGTTGCCAGTGATGGTTTGTTTTGTGGGCTTCAGACTCACACAAATCTTGACTCTACAGTCAGAAGATTAGATCCACCAGTCACAACCATTAGAGAGCACTAGCAGCAGAAGCTTCTTCCCACAAGCCATTAGACTGCTCAACGCTGTTTGACACGCAGACCTATCAGGACTGTTGAACTCTTGAACACACACACATAATGAACACACACAATGTCAAATACTCAGTCATGCATATTAGAACTGTACACAGCATTATTAATATACTGTATAATATTTATTTCAACTCTCTTTTTTAATGCTGCTAAATTATGTGCAACAATCTCACTGTTTATTATTATCGAGCACTTTATCACTTTCCAGTGTCAAGTTTACAGCTACAGTGTTATGTTTATATATATATATATGTTACAGTGTGCAATAATATCATCACTTGGAAACATAGCAATATCTTCTATACAAGTGCAATATTTCTGTAAGTGTAATGTATAATTTCCTATTTGGTGCCTTCCCGCACCCCTTCTATATTTATACTTATGTCTCGCCTGCACTGTTATGTTTCTAGTATGTCATGTGTGTTTGCACTATGTTTACATTTGCACATCGGAGCCTGCAGAAACGCAGTCTCGTTCAGTTTTGCACTCCTCATGTAAAGTCTGAATGACAAAGTTCACTTTCACCTCACTTTCACTTTCCTATAGGACACCTTTAGGTCCCATTAGGAAACCATTGGTTGCATTTGGAATCAGTACTAGAACACCGTTTATACATTAGAGCCCTTTACACAGTGATATAAGCCCACCAGGAGAACCCAAAATGTCATAACTCACTAGAAGACACTCTCAGGAACCAATAGATACATTTTAATGGTTTCTATATTTTTTTTTCTCACCAGGACAGCCACCCTTATCCGGGAGTCTAACAGTGCATAATTGGATGGCCATCCCTCTCCTGCTATCACTCAGCATGATGTTAGCTAACACAGGTGTCAGTTAACTCACGTAAGAGAATTGTTAGTGTTCTCCTCCAAGCGTGTTGATCTGTCAAGTGATGCTGCATTAGTGGGCAATTTAAAGTTATGTTTTGGTGCTTCACATAGAAGGAAACACACGCTAACCTTCACCCTCCAGGCATGGTAGCATTGTGTGACTGGGAATGAGTCACTGTGTGACTGGAAATGGCAAACAGCTATTGCTGTGTTCGCATGTTTGGGTTGGAAAAAAAGCCATGGTGTACCTCATAGCTTACAGGGGCATGAAGCCACACCAACGCTGGCGTGGGAAAGTGTTAGTGTCGAAAATGGACGGTTATCAGAACAGAGCTTTCACAGCATAGATTGTTAAGGTGGAAGAAGGCAGGTGTCAGTACACTGACTGGGGAAGCTGACGAGCACAAATACCCAGCACGAGCTAACCAGAGCGCTTTATTTACACCTTCTTAACATAAAAAAAAACATTTTAAAGCGTCCACTGTCCTCTCTGACGTCCTCTCTGTTTCTAGCATGCAGTATATAGGCCAGCGTCCTCGTCTCTCTGAGTCACAGGATGCCACTATTGCAAAAAGTGCAAAGGTGATAAGTGTGAAATACCTTCCCTCCTAGATATTCCAGGATCAAATGTGAGGGGTATTAATGAAGTGGAAGTGTTTAAGAACCACAGCAACTCTGCGACGCAGGGGCAGACCATGTGACACAGTGGCGCCATTGAGTGCTGAGTCCCATGGTGCATAACAGTCACCAATGTTCTACTGACTCAACAGCAAAGTTCCAAACATCTTCTGCCATTAACATCAGCACAAAATCAGTGTGCCGGGAGCTTCTTGGCATGGATTTTCATGGACAAAGAAGCCTTACATTACCAAGCACAACATCATGGAGTGGTGTAAAGAATGCCGCCGCTGGAGGCATGAGCAGTGGAAACAGGTTCTATGGAGCGAGGAATCATGCTTCTCTATCTGGCAGTCTGATGGATGAAACTGGGTTTGGTGAATGCCAGGAGAACATTACCTGCCTGACTGTACTGTTGTAAAGTTTGGTGAAGGAAGCGTAATGCTATAGCTCCCTTAGTTCCAATAAAGCGAATTTCTAATGCAACAGCAGACCAAGATATTTTTTTTATAATTGTATGCCTCCAACTTTATGGGAGTAGTGTGTGAAAGACCTATCCAGCACGACTGGCCCAGCGTACGCAGCAAGATCCATAAAGGCATGGTTGGTTGAGTTTGGTGTAAAAGAACTTGACTGGCCTGAACAGAGCCCTGACCTTAACCCCATTCAGCACCTTTGGGATGAACTAGACTAGAGATTGCAGGCCAAGCCCTCTCATCCAACATCAATGTCTGACCTCAAAAGTGCTCTTCTGGATGAATGGGCAAAAATTCCCACAGGAAGAACTAAAGCCTTGTAGAAAGCCTTCCCAGACGAGTGGGAGCTGTTAAAACTCCACATTAATGCCCATGGATTTAGAATGCAGTTCTAACAGCTCCTGTATGTGTAATGTGTAGATACTTTTGTCCATATAGCATATCGCTAATAAATGTAGGCGGTGTATATTATTTCCCATTATGCGCTCTGTTGTAAGATACACAATACACCTTATGAAGGGGCATGTGCCGGAGATCTTATTGCACTGGTAGCTCATATTATGCCCTTCAGGTATGCTTCTTGAACCATGTGTAATAAGAGAATTGACTTCTTTGGTTTGGTGGTCTATTTTCACCCCACCAGTGAAACCGAGCTGTTTAACAACGCATGCAGCTGTGCCTCACACACTCATACCAGCAACACACACAATGACCCTGTCAGGCCGATAGCTGTGCTGACAAATGTCCTCCACACAAACAATACCTGTGAGTGGTGGTTCTGGGGTGGTCTGATTCCGTCATGCAGGAACCTTAGAGCATTGTAGGTCTAATGACTTCTTGGAAATAAAAACACTTATAAAACAATTATTAAAGTCGGAAACAAAAGAGTCTTGAAATATCAATGGGAAAATGATCAAATCAGGTTTTTTTTCTTTCTCTGTGGCATTTTTATATTTGTAATATCCTGGAAAATATTATATGTAGCATGAATTTCATACATTAATGTATCTAGGTACCATTTAGGTGCACTTTGTGGCTCTGCAGTTCAGTATCGCAGCATCACCAACATAGCGGAAGGGTGTTAATGTGTATTGCGTTGGTCCAGAGCAAAGGACAGCTGACGGTGTCAAATTATGTACAGAATTAAAAGTTACACGGGTTACAACATGATTAACTGTTGATGTATCAATATTTCCAGCAGCTTTGAGCTGCAGTGCTTTGGCAAAGCCGTGCCCCTGGTTGGTCTGGCCTTTGGGTATCTTTCTATAGTGGTTAAACAGTAGCTTGTGATGTGCCGCTTTCACGCTACCGTCTCTTCCTCATTACGAGGGTTCATTTGCAAGACACACTTGTCGTTTCAGCACCAAGAAGGTGAAATATAGATGCCTTGCGTGGGAGCTCGGTTCACGTTCCGTCAAGCGCCTTTCGACTTGTTGTGGCAGACACAGGACAGTTTGAGGGTAGAAGGGAAAGATGAAGTCCTCATTAGATAATAGCAATTAAAATTCAAGCATCTGTAGCCAGTGGCGTTCTTCCGGAGCCCAATCAATCAGGAGACGAGCAGCAACCTGCTCACTGCAGCCCTTCATTTACTTTAACAAACATAACGAGGTCTATTTCCATTAGCGCTACAACAGGCTCGCACAGGACCTAGACGGGCGCGCACCGGGCATGCGCGCCAATGATCAATCATGGGCAGCTGAACTGTTGTTAAAGACAAGCTGTGTTTTCTTCCATCTTTTATTCAGTACGCTTTGGCCCTAGGTACTTCCTTTGAAGTTTTTAAGTTTCGCGGAGAAAGATTTTTGTACGGAATATCAAAAAGCCTCTTATCTGGACAAACACTTTGAAAGCTCTCTTACGCTGATACGGTGAGACAAATCTTTGTTTTGAAAGGGAGTGCAGCATTCTGCAATTACAACAACTTCATAACATCTTCCATGCACTCTCTCTCTCTCAGGTTCCCAGAAGCCCGGTGCTTTTGTTTATGAGCTCCACTGCATGATGTCTCAAGGCTGCTAATGGACTGCATTAGACAGGGAGACACTGATACTATCTTCACATTCCCCACTGAGTGTGTCAGGAGATTAAAGACAAAGAGCATCAAAGATGTAATTACAGCCCAAACATCTCAGCGATACCGTTAATTATAGTGGGGTGGCTGACACCAGACAGCTGCTAATGCCCCAAGAGTGTTTGTGTGCGGGTGTGTGTGTGTATGCAATGTATGGTGTAGGGCTTGAGAAGATCTGGACCTGGCTACACTAATATAAGTCTGCAGTTTAACCTCTTAAATGGCATAGAGCTGCTGGTGAGTCCAGGGTTCCAATTTCCGCCATCACAACCGAATAATTACAGACAGTTTGTGTTGCCAGGAACAATAAATGGTGATAAATTTAGACTGATATGAGCAACATTTATTGGGCTATACATACAGATGTAGTTTCTCTCAGTATGGCATGGGCCGCCATGTTTGCTAATGCAACATACCAGTTGTAGAGGTGGCATGAAGGTGTAGAGGTTCCTAATAGTGTCCTGTGATATTCTCACACAGTTCCTGCAGATGTTGCGGTACGGGTGGAGGTGGAGTTACGCCAGGCCTACTGGACATGTGACAAGTGACAACACAGCTCATCTTGGTGCTGACCAAAAGCGGGACTCACCACTGAAGACAGTCTAATACGACAGCACTGCGTTGATGTGGTGTTACTTAGTGCGGGTATAACAGGATGACTCATGGAGGGACTTACTGAATGTCCGCAATCAGTGCTGCTGGGTGTCACATTTACATTTATGGCATTTAGCTGACGCTCTTGTCCAGAGCGACTTACAAGGTTAATCATATTACAGGTAGGCCAATGTAGTGTTAGGAGTCTTACCCAAGGACTCTTATTGGTGTAGCACAGCATAGTCACCTAGACTGGGATTCAAACCCCAGTCTCCCACATGTGGTGTTGGCTCTGTGGCGGGTAGTGGTCTTATCCGCTGAGCTACACCGACCGCTTACAGGTCTTCCCAGCTCCTTCTTTCTCCCAGACTCAACTTCCCAGAGGGCATCACTCGATGACATCACACACAAATGGCCCCAGTTGTCCAATCTGATTCGCTCTCGGTCCCCTGAGTTTTAGCCCCGGCTGTCACTAATTTACTCCCAGCATAAAGGCCCACAGTAACACCGCCATATTGCAGAGTTTTGCTGAAACCTAGTTTTGCATTCCTGAGCGGTCTATCTCTGTTTACCTACGTCCTAGTTTCGATCCATTCTGTTCTCGACTACCTCTTTTGCTTTCTCCTTTTCTGGCTCTGTTCGCTGTGTTCTCCTGGTTCTGGCCCTCCTTCCATTTCCACTACTCTATCTCTTGCCTGACCCTTCTGACTTGTTTGCATCACTGACTGCTATTTCCGGTTCTGACCGGTTCTTTTAGCCTCCCCCTTGTATGTTGTTTTGTGTTTTGCTGCTTGGCTGGACTGTCCGATTGTTGAATAAACCCACTTGCTGTTTAGCTCTGCTCATGTCAGTCCGAGTTCTTTGTTCCAGACCTTGGTGAGTGAGGTACAGCGATAAAGCTTGTGCTTCCTCAAGACACATGTGCAGACAAACATAAAACTTAAATATTTATCACATAATAATAATAGTTTATTCTTGTGTAGTGCTTTTCACAAACACAAAGTCGCGTACAGTTGACTGTGGATGTCAAACAGGAAAGAAACAAACAAACATTGATAACAACAAGGACATACAGTAGACAACAGACAATATGAGCAAAGAGAGCGGTTTTAGTCTCGGGCAGGTTGTAAGCGAGTGTGAAGAGATGTGTTTTAAGATTAGATTTAAATACAGAGAGTGAATTGGACTGCTTGCCCAGGAGTCTGGAGTTCCAGAGTCGAGGAGCAAGTGGAAAATGCTCGATCACCAAAGCCATGTAAGTGGGGTGGAGGAATTGTGAGTAGCCCAGCTGTTGAAGACCTGAGAGCGAGAGGGTTTGTAGGGAAGAGGAAGGTGAGACAGGGGAGAAGGAGAGATTAGACAGGTGAGAAGGAGCGAGATTGTTCAGAGCTTTGTAGGTGAGCAGGAGAACTTTGAATTGTATGCAGTACTTTACAGGAAGCCGGTGGAGATGCTGGAGAACTGGGGTAATATGGTCATGTGTGAGACAGGCAGCAGCATTTTGGACCATCTGGAGTTTGGAAATGGAGGAAGAGTTGATGCCAGATCGAAGGGAGTTGCAGTAGTCCAAACGACTGGGAATGAAAGCATGAATAAGGGTTTCTGCAGCAGACTGAGAGAGAGATGGTCTGATTTTGGCAATGTTACACACGTGGAAAAAAGAAGCTTTGACTACACTGTTGATATGGGCATATTATCACGCCTCATGATATCAAACCTACCCACCAAGTTTGGGCAACTAGTAGTAAACTGCAAATTCAGCTACTTCCTCCACACTATGGCCATTGGCATGTGTTAGGGGTCCCAGGCGTGAGACCCATGGGACAGATAAAACTCCTGCAAAACAGGGTTGAAATGATGAGACAGAGCAACGTGGCTTGCTTTCACGAATGCCTCGCTGGTCTGACTTTATTTATAAAATTATTCTTTTTATAAAGGAATCTTTTGCCTTTGTTCTTCGTTGTCCATTGCCACAATATCTTCAATACCAAATAATATACAAATATGTAAATATATATATCCACACCAAATCCATCAGTATCAAAAGAAAAAGTGCAATAATACAATTAACTTCACATAAGCTTCTCTCTCTCACAGAGTACGATACCAACTGAACGTCTCTCTATCCCAGCTACATGACTGCATGCTCTACAGTCCCATTCAGGCACTCCTGTTCTAAAACAGCGGCTAACAGTGTCATGAGTTCACATTTTGTTTCCAGCAAGAAGAAATACATTGCACCAATTAATATCAAAAATAATAAAATTGCTAAAGATAAAGTATGTAATCTTTAGCTATGCATTCATCAATTATCACGTTTACCAGAGACCAACATACAGAGGGGGCTAGCTTACTAACAGCAGAACTTAATGAGAGAACTTAACCCTGTAGTGTTTAAATGCTTTCCAGCAATCACTTTATATTATACATGAATACTCTTAACACCGTAAACAAATAAAACAATATCTTTTGTTGTGAAACTGAAGTATAACTATACAACAAGGAGCTTGGCTAAACAATATTAAAGAAACACATCCAGAGCGACCGCCATTTTACAAACTCGAATCTGCACGTCCACCGTTTTACACCGTAATCAGCCTCTACTCAATGCACACGCAAACAGGAATGAACAACTATGTATTCATAGACTATTAGGAACACTTTCGTCTCATTTTTGTGTGTTTTAAACACCAAACTCAGCTGCAAAACAGGGTTGAAATGATGAGACAGAGCGACGCGGCTTGCATTCACGAATGCCTCTCTGGTCTGAAAGGAAATTTCGAGACTACCATAGATAACCACGGCGAAGCCAACGCTAGATTGCCCCCTACTGGTAGCAGACGAGAACAACAGGCTTGTTTTAGCCAGTGCATTGAGGAGAAGGTGAAGCAGCGGAACTAATGACAATTAATTAATTTTAATAAAATAAAAAAAAGACACTTAAGCACAAATGTGACCACACTTTGTGAGCGTCACACATGCCAAAACACAGTCACACCTTTAGCTAATCATTAACCACTTTAAAGTAATCGGAGTTGGTCAATTTCTTAAAAATATAAATGTCTGTATTCTGAATGACTGGAATACCAGGATAATAAAAGGATGAAACACTGGCATGGAAACAAATAAATGTAAAACATGTCTTAGAATTTATACAGGCATTGCTTGGCTTTGGATTTGGGGTGAAAACCCTGCTATTAATAACAGATAGGGACAGAGCAGCACACAAAGGGCCTTTGACTTCATAACAGTGCCCTCATTAGAGCACAGCCTGTGCTAGTTTGCTCAGGAACAAGCCACTGGGCTGTTCGGTTGTGTGTTTTGTTGAGGAGCATTATGCCAGACCGTGTTGCGCTTTGAGGCACGTCAAAGCCATTATCTAGAGCCAACAACAGCGAGACCGTTCGGGGACAGCTCAGTTTGAATGGGGATGAGAGTGAGGTCAGCCGTCGCTGATTTTCTATACGGTGGCCAATGGTTAAGGTGATCTAGGAGCTCATAGAGCTATACAGCTATCGCTCTCATTTTCCTCATCGGAGCGGCGCATATTAAACTGTGGAGCCATTGACACACACATAACCAAGTTTAGCTCCAGCTTGACAAACTTCTAAGGCACTTAAATGAGAGAGAGCTGGAGAGAGAGAGCGAGAGAGAGAGAGAGAGAGAAAGAGAGGGAGAGGTAGGCAAAGCCACAAATGAGGCCCACTCATTTACAGACCTACAGACGCCAACAACAACAGCAGGCCACAGATGAAAGACTTAAAAGAAGAATCGATACATTACTGCCACTCCGCCTGTCCCCCCCGAGTATCAGAAATAATTGCTGTGGACAAACACGACCAGGAAAACAAGAAGAACAAAGCCTTCAAAACCCAAATCCAAACACCCAGATTAACAAATACTACAGGATAAATAAATTAACGGATCATTACAGAAAGCTTTGAAACGCTGTGGCCTATTGTACTTTGGGTTTTTAATGGCTGTGGAGCCTCATTTAGCTGATTCTCATTTCCTACCTAATTTAACCATTCACACACACACTGTGCCTGAGTCTGATCGAGGCAGCCATTGTTATGGGCAGCTTTTATTGCCGCACGGCAAGAATCCCAAGCAGGAAGTGAGGAAATAGGCCAATTTTGAAACCGAAGCAAAGTTTGCTTTATAAAAACCTTGTTTAGAGAAGTCAAGCGCTGACATTTAAAGTGGACATCTACATTTCCCTCGTATTTTATATATTCCTTCTCTCGATGGCCGTGCCAGAATCTCACCGCTTCCACTTCGGCTTCATTCACTTCTGTTACGAATGAATATAACCCAGATCGTTTCAACTATGGGGACTTATTTGGAGCTTTTTATCAGGAGCTTTACAGAAGTGGAGTAAAATTAAAAGTGCAATATTTAGCCTTTAAATGTAGTTTCTGAAATGGTACTCGAGTAAAGTACAGGTATTAAAAAAATAGACTTCAATACAGTACTCAAGTAAACATCCTTCCTTACTGCCCAGCCCTGCCAAACACAGCTCATCTATATACAGTATCATGATGAAACAGGTGAGTCAGATCAGTTGTGAGGGTGAGACAAACTAGAGCCAACCCAGGAGAAATAAGTAGACCTAGATGTACTTAATATAAGTACATAATACACTTAATTGCACTCATGGGTAATGCACTGAAAGTGTGTAATTATTGATATACTAACTATACAGTATACTTAGTATGCTAATTATGATCATTAGCGGTATTAAAATCTACTTATAGAATAGAACTAATTGTACTAACTGTAGTATTTTGAGTAATTTTAGGTAAACTTAAGTACATTTCTACTGTATTCTCACACACACACACACACACACGCACATATACATGCACATGCACACACACACACACACACGCGCACATATACATACACACACACACACACTCACACACACACACACACGCACACACACATACACACGCACATATACATACACACACACACACACATACACGCACACACACACACACGCACATACACACACGCACATACATACACACACGCACATACATACACACAAACACACCCACATACACGCACACACACACGCACATACACACATACACACACACACACGCACACACACACACACACGCACACACACGCACATACACACACACACGCACACACACGCACATACACGCACACACACATACACACGCACATATACATACACACACACACACACACATACACGCACACACACACACACACGCACATACGCACACACACGCACATACACGCACACACACATACACACGCACATATACATACACACACACACACACATACACGCACACACACACACACACACACACACACACACACGCACATACACAAAAACACACCCACATACACGCACACACACACGCACATACACACATACACACACACACACGCACACACACGCACATACACGCGCACACACACACGCACATACACGCACACACACACACCCACACACACGCACATACACACACACACACACATACACGCACACACGCACATACAGACACACACACACACACACACACACACACACACACACACACATATATACACGTACATCAGTGCTTACAGAAACAAAAATAAGTACACCCCTGATATTTTTGTAAATATTTGATTATATGTTTCCATTATATGTTTTTCACTGAGGATATGACACTTTGATACAATGTAAAGAATTCAGTGTACAGCTTGTATAACAGTGTAACTTTGCTATGCCCTCAAAATAACTCAACACACACTTATCTATCTATCTGTATATTTGTGTGTGTATTTATATATGTATGTATATGTATGTATTTATCTATAGGTCTTCTATTTAGCACCAATGAGTTTGAAATGCCACTGCTGATATTAAAGTACATGTTTACCTGATTAAACACATGATCACACTTTACTGCTAAATTATATTGATCATTTTTCTGTTTTCCGAGAACTACAGAATCCAGGAGATCCATATGAAGTGCTGTGTGATAATGTATTTCGTGTCTTCTGAACACATCTGTGATATACTCTTCTTGCATTAATCATCTTTTCTACCCCTGGGGCAGAAGCGGTCACAGGTGAAGCCAGGCTAGAATATTTCTTAATAAATGACTTTATTAGGTTCATATATGCTTGCATTGATTTTTATATACATGCAGAAAAATATCTGTCTGTGTTCATGAGAATTTACCAGCTAGTGTCCAGCTGCACCTTAACATCTTATAGTCTCTGTCTCTTCAAACATGCATGCTAACCCTAAATTTTTTTCTCAGCTGAGCTTATTATTGGTAATGACAACGTGTTATAATCACTAGGGCTGCCCTCTAGAAGTCGACAATTTGAATCGTCAGTCGGAGACCCTTTAAGTCGACTGAGATCCTTCAAGTCGACTCACAACAGTGAAATTTTTTTTTCTTCGTAAAATCGTAAATCATTTAAATATGGACTAATCTGGTTTTATTTAGCAGCTCATTATTTATGAGAGATGAACGACGAAGGTCCTCCTACTGAAGCTGTTAGAAAAAAACTATAAGCGCTAATGTTTAGCATAAGTAGCGCTGCTGCCCGGCGCTATATCCTGTAATTAAAGGCTCCAGTTCAGGTCGATCATCACACGCCCCGTCTCTTTTAGTTCAGAAATATGTCCCTGTGACTCTGCTGACTTTCTAAATGAGGAGGACATCAGATCTGAACCCTATGCAGATTGATTTACTGATTACTAGATAATGCACATGGAGAAAAAACATGAACGAATAGTCGAATTGTCGGCTAGGACAGGTGAATCCGATTCGACTGAAAAAATTCTGAGTCGGGTACAGCCCTAGTAATCACATCCCAGTTATAATGACCTATTTGGTTGACTTTCTGAGTGATAACAGGTTGTGGGTTGCACCTGGAAAGTGATCCCTGATGATCATGTTGTTGTTGTTTGTATTTACATGTGAAACATTTTGCTTAAATGTGCAAACTGGGGCAGTCGTGGGCTGGAGGTTAGGGAACCAGCCTTGTGACCGCAGGGTCGCCGGTTCAATTCCCTGAACTAACAGTAATGACTGAGGTGCCCTTGAGCAAGGCACCTAACCCCCAACTGCTCCCCAGGCGCTGTGGATAGGGCTGCCCACCGCTCCGGGTAAGTGTGCTCACTGCCCCCTAGTGTGTGTGTTCACTAGTGAGTGTGGGTGTTTCACGGATGGGTTAAATGTGGAGGACTAAATTTTCCCACTGTGGGACTAATAAGGGATTAAAATCTAAAAGGAAATATTAGCATGCTGAGTAGCTTAAGCTGGACTGTTGCATGTGCGTAGCCTGCAGAACTATCAGTCCTGTATACAGTTTTACAGTGAAATCCTGAACCAAAGTATCTACACACACAGTGGTAGCCTTAACACTAGAGACAGTTTCCCAACATGTATAGTGACTAGAATTTTTGGCATTCACAAAGAAGCATTTTCATTGCTGAGTTCACCTCTTCAAAACTCTTCACAGCTCTCTCTGCAGAAACATGCAGCAGCATCTCAACAGACATTCTTCCCATCAGAACTTCAACTCCAGTGTTCTTACAAGAGAATACATCATCAATCACAGCCCAGGTGCCTTAATGTTGGCAGGAAGGTGGATCCACTAATCTGTGTCGAGTTCTTGGCTGTGCTCTGATTTGCAAACGTTTTGAGGTTTGAGCTAACGTACAATATACAGTAAGCTGTATTCATCTAACCTATGCATTGTTTCATTAAAAGTCAAACCAGTTAAACTGATTGTGACCACATTAAGCTGAATTTATTTTAAAGGAACAATTTGTAAGATGACATATGCTGTCTTTATACATGAGTGAGTGAGTGAGTGAATGAATAAAGCAGCACCAATGTCAATTGTATTTATATCACTTTCTTTGTTTGCTACTGAACATGGTTTCTTGCCAGGAGTGCATGGCTGTGTTTACTTCTTCATTGGCTACCTTTTCTCAAATGATCTAAATGAGAGCAGCACCTTGATTGACAAGAGGTTAGAATACACTGTCAGGGGAGTAGCTACTTGTTTATCCTTTAATGATGGACAGATTCAATTTCCAGTGACTCACTTTCCGCTTCCTGAGGTACAAAAGGATATAACAATAAAGGATAATCTGGGGCTATCATGCTAATGTCAGTGGATATCTCACACAAGAAACGGACGTCTTTAAAATACCATGAACATGGTTATTTCTTCACATTCTGTTGATAATTTCAGTCAAATTTTAAATGTTTTAAACTACATATTTTACAGATGGCACCTTTAAACTGATAACCCCTAACCTAAATAATAGTAAAAAACAAAAACAGTCATTACATCAGAAAGAAAATGGCATACAGTAATTAAATTAATATGTTATTAATATAAAAACAGCACGGTTAATGCTTGGTTTACCTTATTTGAAAAAATCACGCCTGATGTCTTGTTATGCCTACACTCATATGAATAAGCACATGCACGTTATGTTCTGGGCTAATAACAGAACATCATCCATGGTGAACAAAGCAGCTCAAAAGTGACACGCTCTTATAGATGGTCAACAGCTGAGCATGACAGCATTCATAAACGCCTTATAATACATTAAATAAACCTTAGTAACTTTACATAAAGGTTTAGGACCAGACATGTTATAAATGTTATAACAGCATAAGGCTTTATAGCATTAAGAGATATAATATCTCTCTCTCTCTCTCTCTCTCTCTCTCTCTCTCTCTCTCTCTCTCTTTCTCTCTCTCTCTCTCTCTCTCTCTCTCTATATATATATATATATATATATATAGATATATTATATTTAGTAAATATTTATTATGTATATATTTTTGCAGTTCTCAGCAACATTGGTGAGACCAGAGTCATAAATCTATTCATCCATGTTAACATAAGCACGTATCAACTTATAAAGCATTATAAGTGCTCTTCACAGGCTTTAAGCAAAAATATGGTGAACATTTTGAGGCATGATTTAAATTCATTTGCTGGGTGGAACATATACACTGTTACATCTCTGTCTTTCTGTCTGTCTGTTTGTCTGCCTGTCCCTGTTGGTTACTTTGTCTTAGCACAGCTCTTCCTGCTTCCCCTAGCTCCGCCCACTCCCACACCTGAGACCTATCTGTTACCCATTAGGACGTGTATTAAGACCCCTTTGTTTGCCCTGTCTGTTTGTGAAGTCTCTGTGTTTTCCACTCTGTTTTTCCACTTCTGTGCTGTTGTTTTTCCTCGTGTTAGTGCCGCGCTGTTGTCCCTTTGTTAGACCTTGTTGTTTTCCTGGTGTAAATCTTAACCTTGTTCTTGTTTTCATTGTTTTGTAGTGTTCGTGTTTGTCTTTAGTTCTTTACCCTTGTTTTGTTTCTGGTTTCTCTTTTGGACATGTCTTTACTCAGACCCTCCTGTGTGTTGACCCCTGTTACCCAGACTCATTTCAATAAATCCACTATGCACTTGCATCCCGCCTCAACCCAATCGTTACATACACCATATAAAGATAAAACCTTAAATATAATGTGTCTGTTGTACAGGCTACATTTTATGTTTATTTATTCACTCCAAAATGTTCAATTCTGTAACTAAACATTAATAGTGTGTTAACATGTGCAGGAGTGTGTTCTCTGTAGAGATGAGTTGACTTATAATCTCTTAGAAAAGAAACAAAACATGTCATTTGCGCAACATGTGACATCATCAAAATTATTCAATTAAAACGGGGTACATTTGCAGCTAAGGGACATTTCATTAAGGATATTCAGGGAAAAGACTTAAAGGTGCCACAGACTGGAAAACTGTATTTGCATTCACATAGCTAAATAAGGCTTTTCCATTTTTATATATACAACCGACTCTCTGTTAACCTCAAATGCAAGTCCTGCATTTATAAAAGTGCGCAGTGAAACCGAATGATTTTCTAAAATCCAAAACCACAATATAAAAGTTATGACTCCTGAATATTCACAAATTCTCAAACCTTAAGACAGCTTTTCTCAGCATTACACCCTGTAGAGCATTAGACACTGTATAGCAGTTCCACCTTTATTAGCATCAGAGCGCCATCAGCAGCCATGCTGTGTGATTGTATTACCTTTTAGAGGGTTAAAGTAGATTGTCTTACGTAACTATTGTTGCAAAATAACGGCGATGCTCCTTTAAGAAAGACAGGAGCGCGCCTTACTGATATTTTTATTTTGGTGTGAAGATAGAAAAATGGAAAAGAAGGAAGACGGCTGTTGTTTTCTTGGGGCTGCTAACGTGAAAAAAGAATGCCTTGTTAGCATACAAGTTAGCCTTAGTCACACCACGAAGCTGTGAATAAATGCCGCCGTGTTTGGACTTCCAGACGGTCTCAGACTGACCCACTGCTCGAAGCGAGTGAAGCTAAAAAGGTGTGGGTATTACCCTAGAGCATGCTAGCTCTAGCCCAGGGAACTATAGCTGAAACAAAGTTCCACTGACCCCCGTCTACGGCTGGGGGCAGGAAGAAAAGGTAGCACTATGTAGCTCGTGTAACTAGCATTAGCATGGCTAGCTAAACAGTGTGACGACCTAGCTTACATGAAAAGGCTATTTTCACACATCACTTCTCTGTGTCATTGTAGTGTCTCACTGTAAAGCCAGCAAATCCGACCAGTGCCCATCATATTATTTATTAGCTCACTCAAAAGAGAAAACGGCTGTATTCTAGGGCGAAAATAGGTGTATAAAAAAACTGCATCTGAGCGTCTTCACCCTGAAGACACACAGTTTCTATGTAGAACATCCGAGACCTTTAAATACCGAATAAGAAATTTATCTATGGCACCTTTAATGACTATCTAATAATGACTGTCTATTCATCTATGGCACCTTTAATAATTATAATATAAATGTACTAATGTGTGCAAAGCAAATCAGGCTCATATATAACATCAGCATCCTCTATATCACATACCGAATGCCTATACAACAACAATACTACAGAACTATTAGACGTGAACCCCAATCCAGCATCACAGGCAGATCTATTTCCATCGTGAAGCACAAGCACACCCAGTCCTTATGTAAAGCACTTCAGTATCACTGAAGATAATGCTAATGTGCTAGTGCTAACAGGATACACAGTGCTAACTGACAGCTTGTGTTAGGCTTGAATGATGACAGCCGTTTTTAATGCTTTGGCTCTCAAGCAGTACGTAATTTCGTGACACTGAATTATCAGGCCAGACAAGAGCCACGGGAGAGGCAGGAAGATAAATAGGAGAGTGCGAGCGGAGGAAAGGTATACGGCTCAAATCAATAACAAAGATATGGCTAAAATCAATGTTCATTCACAGTGGTAACTGCTAGACAGCACTATCATTTCAGTGGCTGAAGCATGACCCTCCAGATTCAAACATCAACAATGTGAAATCCCATTAGCGGGCAGGGCAGAAGGGGCGGCGGTGCGATGGCAGATGGAGTTGCGCAGTTATGGGCTGTGAAGTGAGCCTGTCGGCGGATCTGTACAGAGGGAAAGGAGGGAGTTTTCTCACTCGAGATAAGAGGGAACTACGGTCACGAGGACTTTCTTTTTGGGGTTCTTTATTGTAATTTGGGAGAGATCTGACTGTTGGCTGTCCGATGGATACGGGAGTCTGTTCCCGAAAATGCCCGAAATAAGCTGGAAAGGTTCATGTGCAGACATTCATGTGGCTGTAATGCAACAGGTAGTCAGACTTCAGCCATATCAGAGAGTCTGGGGGGTTTCACCGCTCAACATGGCCTACTTTAAGTCCATTTGACTGACATGTCCATCATTTTTATGCAATTTATTTTTGCCCCCTGAGGTCCATTCATCACATTTCTGTCACTATTCCATTTTCCATCTCCTAGTATATGATTAACAATAATTGTGCTTATTAAGTCTAATCTGATCATTTACAGGCAGCTCATTACAATAATATTAAAGGTGCAATATGTAAGATTCAGATTTCATTTTAAAACATCCTGGCATGAACTAAAATAATCAACAGAGTGTGAGGAAACAACAGACGTGGTGGTGATTTAAAGATCTCTATGTATCAGAGATATCTAGTGAAGTTAGCATGCTAAGCAGCTAGTACCAACACCCTCCTGACTTCTAATAACACTTACCTCAAGAACAATAGTGAGTCACTGTAGTGTTGAGTCCTCCATCAATCTAACATAAGAGCGTGAGGACGTAGGACTGCTGCCCCAGTGGTGTATTCTAATCTCTTGTCAATAATGTTGAATGTGCTGCCCCCAAGTAGATAGGTTAAGGACAGGTAGCCAATAAAAGGAAGAGTAAACACAATGATGGCTGAAGCTCCTGGCATGAGACCACTGCCTTCCACTGTCTGTCAGAATGCACAATCAGCAGTATTGGAGCTTGCTAGTAACTCCTGGAGCTTGCTAGTAGCTATGTTACCCATACTATACTAGCTTTCCATCTAGACGTCAACACGATGGAAATTAAAGTTGTTCCTTACTATGAAACTTCAAAAAGCTTCAACTGTCAGTGATACAATCACACAGGATGGCTACAACTGCTGTTGAGGTTATGATGCTAATAAAGGTGGTACTGTTTCCCTCCTCAGTCTCTTCAGTGTCTGGGGTGAAATGTGTGGAGCAAAATATCAACGCTGGATTAAAGCTGTCCTGGATCTTGTTAAAGATGTGGGTGCTGAAGTTGTGGCTTCCTATTCACCAGCTTGCTTAAGATGGAATTTTCCGTTCCACCTTAAGTCGTGCTACTGTTACATTCTGGAACAGAACATTTGATTAAGAAACAGGCAAACAGGAAGCCGACCTTAGCCTTGTTTAAGATTGGACATCAGCTATGCCTGACAGCTGGGTTTGTTTTGGAAAGGTTATAAAAAGTGCTGACATTCTTTTCCCAGTCTGGAATTGTAGATTTCTACCCACATAGGCCCTCATTTTCATTGCTGTCACTCGTTTCTGCCATTGAATGTAAATGTTGGGATGTAAATATTAACTAGAAAGGGAAAGTTTGTGAACAAACTTTAAGTTGGCTTGTAAAAGGCTGATTATTATGTTAAAACGTTTAAAAGTTGAACTACCTTAAATTAACTGCCACCTTAAATTCACACCTACCACCTTAAATGTCCTGCCACCTTAAATTTATTGCCACGTTAAATTCACTCCTACCACCTGAAAGTCCCTGCCACCTTAAATTTACTCCTTCCACCTTAACTTTGATGCCACTTCTACTCTCTTAATTTCCCTACTACATTAAATTCCCTGACACCTTTAATTTAATCATAACACCTTAAACTCTCTGCCACCCCAATATCACTCTTACCACCTTAAATTCCCTCATACCACCTTAAATTCAATACTACCTTAAATTCACTGTTCCACCTTAACTCCATTGTTTTAGCTGACACTGCAGTGTGTCTGTGGGTGTTTGTGTGAGAGGCCCATTATGACATCACTTGTGGCAGTTGAGATTTGAATTCGCTCGACATTCCGCCATTCATTTCCTATGGGAAAAAAAATCGTACGAAAACCGGCTGCTGTACGAAAACCGGCTGCTGTATGAAAACCGTACATCGGAATTCTTAGAAAAGTACAAGCATACTATTCGGGTATAGGACCTACGATCCTGCAAAATTACGTGGTTCTACGTCAAAAACTGTAGGAGGAGAAACTGTTTAAATTTTCAGCATAGAATAATAAGAATAAGAAGATTATGAAGAACAGTAAGTTGGCTTTTACAAGTCAATGCCGTTGTGTATCAGTCTAGGAGTTTAGAATCGGCCTGTTTTACAGGGCTCTTTTGCATAAGTGTGATTTGTGTTTGAAGGAGGAACAAGTGTTTGGGGTTCATTGTAGGTCAGATCCATGAACCCAGCTCTCCTTATTCAGCTGACACTCAGTGGCATCTTTAAACACTGCTCTAACAATGTGTGTAATAGAGGGTTAGAAATCCTAGATATTATTTAGGACATAGCCCTGATTCAATCCTGTCTCAGCCCTTTCCAAACAAGGCTTCAAAAGAAGAGAAAATCGGACAGGTCAAACTGCACCAGAATCTGTTCAGACAACAGACTCCTCGGGAATGCTAATTGAGAAATGGGAACTATACTGTCAAAGAATTTTCCCGGTAATAGTCCACATACACAGTCCCTTCAGAGGCTCTGCTTTGAACCTCAGAAGCACCTACATCCACCTTAACAAGCTCCACTCCCTCACATGGCACAAATCTGTGCAGGCTTGAGCTTCTCTGATAGTGAATATGGAAATGAAACTGTGATCGACAGTTATTTATAACTCTATCGGCCAATGCTGAACAGCACCAGCTTCTCCAAATATGCCTACTCAGGCCTCCGCTGCTTTACCTGCAGAGGTGCAAAAGTGAGGACCTGCAAACGCTCTCATTATTCGTCTTCGTATGAGACTTTCATGAACGTCTCATGAATGCAAACGCTTGCTGAGGGATGCCTCAGCAAATTTGTATTTCGGATCTGTGGTGCCTCACCTTCCGTAGTTGAAGAGCCGACTGCCCCAATGGGAATGTTCTCCCCTGGAGCCCGTGTGAAAGAAGCAGGAGTCCGTCCCGTCAAAGCGGTTCAGGCCGTCCTCTGTGTTGCTGGAGGCATGGCTGTGCACCAAGTCCAACAAGACAGTGATGCCCAAAGAATGGGCCTCATCCACCAAAGCCTTCAGATCTTCCGGGGTACCAAAACGACTGGAGAGACACAAGAAGTGCGGGAGTTAGAAGATAACTCAACCAGACCAACCAGACCAACCAAGCCAACCAAACCAACCATACCAACCAAACCAACCCGACTAATGAAGCCAACCAGACAAACCAAGCCAACCAAACCAACCAGACTAATGAAGCCAACCAGACCAACCAGACTAACCAAGCCAACCAAACCAACCAGACAAACCAGACCAACCAGACCAACCAAACCAACCAAGCGAACCAGACTAACCAAGCCAACCAGACCAACCAAACCAACCAGACCCAACCAAACCAACCAGTCCAAGCAAACCGACTAGATAAAACCACACCAACCAGACCAACAAAACCAACCAGACCAACCAAACCAACCACACCAACGAGATAAACCAAACCAACCAAGCGAATCAAACCGACCAGACCAAGCAAACCAACCAAAACAACCAGACCAACCAGACCAACCAAACCAACCAGACCAACAAAACCGACCAAACCAACCAAACCAGTGAGACCAACCAAACCAACCAAACCAAACCAACCCAACCAGACCCAACCAAACTAACCAAGCGAACCAACCAAACCAACCAAACCAACCAAACCAACCAAACCAACCAGACCAACCAAACCAACCAAACCAACCAAACCAACCAGACCAACCAAACCAACCAAACCAACCAGACCAACCAGACCAACCAAACCAACCAAACCAACCAGACCAACCAGACCAACCAAACCAACCAAACCAACCAAATCAACCAGACCCAACCAAACTAACCAGACCAACCAAACCAACCAAACCAATGAGACCAACCATCTGTGAATCAACCAAAGAAGCTGCTGGAGATTCCTGAAGAATTCCTTTTCTTTCTTTCTTTCTTTCTTTCTTTCTTTCTGTCTCACTTTTTCACTTCTATTGTGTCTCTCAATCTTTATCTTGTCCTTCTCTTTCCTTGTTCTTTCTTTTTCTTGTCTTTAATTTCCATCATGCCTCTTGGTCTTTATCTCATCCTTCTCTTGTTTCTTTTTTTCTTTCTTTCTTTCTTTCTTTCTTTCTTTTCCATCATGCCTCTTGACTCTTGATTTTTATCTCATTCTTCTTTACATGTTCTGTCTTTCTTTCTTTCTTTTTTTTGTCTTCTGGCTCTTTCTTGTTTGTTTTCTCTCACCCCTCCTCACGTTTCTCTTTCTTCAGGTTCTTTCTTTTGCTCTCTCTCCTCCCCCTTTTCACTCTTCCTTTTGTTTTGATGACCCTGTCCTTTTCTCTAAGTAAAAGATGTAGAAATGAAAGAATGAAGAGTCTGAGTGCTGGACATAATCTGGAGAGTTGATGGTCAGGTGGATCTCTTTAAGAATCCTGCACTGACTGTAGATCACCCTGAGAGAGTAGAATAACGGGGTCCCTCATGTATGTGTGAGTATGTGTGTTAGTGACAGTGGTGTTGAGGAAGGTGGTGTTGTGGTCTTTGCCAGCAGAAACATCCACAGGGAACAGCCCAGGTGAGACTATCTGCTGCGGGAGGAGTGAATCCCGCTCCACCGAGGCCTCAGAGTGAGTGGTGAGTGAGAAACAGTGCAGTATCAGCAAGATCAACTCTCACTGGACTCAACACTGAGCTCCACATTCCTCCGCACTCTCTCCATACGCCCTGTAGCTGATACTACCACCAGGTCTCCCTACAGGCCAGAGGAAAGATTCTCTACCCATACCCCCTTCTCTCACTGTCTCTCTCTCACTCTCTCTTTTCTTTCATACTTCCTATTTTACTCTATCTTTCTCTTTCTTCTATTCTTCCTTCTTTCTTCCTCCTCTCCTCTCTGATCTTTCTCACTCTTTCTCTTCTCATATTTTTCTTGCTCTTTGATCTTTCTTATTGATTTCTTTCTTTTTATCTCTTTTTATGTCTCTCTTCTTCACCCTCTCTACCTTGTCTCTCCATCTCTCTTTCTTTCTCTCTCAATTCTTACTCCCCTCATTTCTTTTCCCTGTTCTGTGTTGCCTCTCCATCTTTTCACTTCTACTGTCTTCTCTTGTTCTCTTTTTTTCCCTTCTCCCATCTTTTCCTCTTTCACCAGCATTTTCTTTCTTTCCTCTGTGTTTCCATTTTTTCCTCTATTGCCTACCTTTCTTTCTTTCTTTCTTTCTTTCTTTCTTTCTTTCTTTCTTTCTTCTCGTTTGTTAATTCTTTATATGGTTTCTTAATTGTTTCTTGCTTTATTTTCTTTTCCATCTCTTTCTCCAGCACTCTCTCCTTCACTCGCTTTCCACTCATCCCTTTGCTCTCTCTCTCTCTCTCTCTCTCTCTCTTTCACACTTCCTGTTTTGTCTCTTCATTTTTTCTCTATTGCCAAATTTCCATCTTTTCTTTCTTTCTTTCTTTCATCTTATTTGCTTTTTCTTTATATTGATCTCTTCATTGTTTCTTGCTTTTATTTCTTTTCCATCTCTCTCTCTTTTTCAAGTGCTCTCTCCATTGCCTCCCCAACCCTCTTTTTCTTTCTTTTTCTTGTCCCTTTCATTCTCTTCTCTCTCATCCCTTTGCTTTTTCTCTCTCTTCTGTTTTTCCATCTTTTCTCTCTTCCTCTTCACCCTCTCTCTCTCCCCCTACTCCCTCTACTCATTCTCTTCCTCTCCTGAGCAGTTTTAAACGTGTGCGAGTGATCAATCAAGAGTGAAATGACTCTGTATACATTACTCTGTATCGAGCCTCAGCGAGGATGGCTCTGGCAGCGTCGCACACAGAAGAAGGAATAAAAATTCCCAATGAGTCTGTCATATTTTATTAGGCTGAGAAGGCCACTCACTCCCTTCATCCAAATGCGCCATTTTCTTTCATGAGGGTTTATTTATTTTGGAGCCCAATTCTATTTTTTTTCTCTCGCTACTGTTATTTATCTGGGCTCTCTTCTATTTGTGGATTAACTGCAAATGTGTTTACTGTAAGATTACTGCCCTTGTCAGACTGGCTCATCCCGATTCAGAGGCTGGCACCGCGCTTTGTGCTCCGCCGGCGCGGCCGAAAAAACACTCCAGCACACACCCAAGTTGGAGCTCAAAATGAAAAGCATTTAGTTATTGTCACACACTCACACTACCAGCCCTTTTAGAAATAACAGCAATAAATAAAATGTCAGCAGGCCGCGGCATGGGGGACTAATGTGTTTTGGTGGGGAGAGAGCGATGCATGCAGATGGAATCAGTGTAGCTCTGGGGCCCTGAGGTGAGAATAATTACCTTTAAAACTACAATCAGTGGGATTTTTAGTGCTAAGCCAAGGTTACCCCACCCCATTTACATACAACAACAGAAACACCTTTACTGGGGGGAGAAATGTAGATTAGCATCACATTTATGGATTAATAACTGCCATTCTGTTTCTTTATTCTAACTCTCTGCACAAGGCACGGCGGATACAGTCCTATCTACAACAACCCAAACAGCTGCAATCGGTCTACTCCTAAAATGGAATGGCTGCACCTCAGAAATACTTGCTGTCAACCCATTCATTTCCAACAGCTACACTGTGTATGGTAGAAAAAGATACCACCGCACATGCTCTGATTGGTTTAACCCTGACAGACCCTATAAGACACCGTATGATAACTAGAATTTAGAACAGTTTGCCAATTCAATCCATCTATGAAGTGAAAGACAGGTACACACACTAGGGGGCAGTGAGGACACTTGCTAGGAACAGTGGATGGCCCGATCTAGAGCACCTGGGGAGCGGTTGGTGGGGTAGGTGATTGGCCGTCAGTTCAGGGAATCAAACCAGCCACCCTCTGGCTCCTTAACCTCCGGCACATAATTGCCAACATACAGCACACTTAGCAGAGGATAGCACCCCACTTGGGACTCGAACCCTCAAACCCTGGCTTAGGAGGCCAGTGCCATATCTATTAGGCCACTGGGGCTCATACTGGTATAGTTTTGTGAATAGTAACGTTCCCCTGGTATTCACCAAACCCAGACTTATTAAGCTGCCAGATAGAGAAGAGTCTAATGGCGGTGTGCTTTTACCACTTCATTTGACCCTTGCCATTGTTCTTGGTGATGTAAGGCTTGCATGCAACTGCTTGGCCACAGAAACCCATGTCATGAAGCTCCTGATGCTAATCCCAGAGGAGATGGCGACTGTTACACACTATGGGCCTCAGCACTCGGCAACCCTCCTCTGTAACTTCTTAAATGCTTCCAATTCCAATAACACCCCTTACCACTGATTGTGGAATATCTAGGAGGGAATACATTTCACAAGCTGACATATTGCCTTGGTGGCATCCTATTACAGTACTGTGTTTGAATTCATGCTTTCACCAATGATTGTTAAGGTAGACTGCATGGTTAGGTGCTTTTACTGAGACTACATGGAACGCCTCAGTGATAAGGCATGTGTCCCAATACTTTTGTCCACATACTGATATAGTGTATGTTTACGTACACACACTGCCCATTCAGTCTGAACTCTTTGGGCGTGCCAGGATGGATGACCCTTGAATAGGGGGCTTTGTGGCCTGCTGTGTAAGAGTGCAAGAGGTGTGGTCATGAAGGATACCCATGCAAAGGAGCTCTCCGAAGGCACTGGGTTAAAAAGTTTCATTTGGCTAAATATTATTGAGTCTATAATACACAGATTTCCATGGCAACATCATTGGCAAGGTTTGATTGCAATCAGACGGATGTTTCTCCAGATTCACTCTGAAAGTTGTTTTCACATCGTAAAAGAAACTTTTTTCCATCATCAGTTTTTCTTCTGCTGAGTTGTGTGTATAAGTCACATAAATCACTCCCATAACAATCTCCCTCTTGGAGAAACTGTGGAAACTGAGAGAGGTCCTCATCCCTCCCATATAAATTCACTCTTCAGTGAGCTGGTCTGAAACAAATGTGCCATGTTTTAAACTTAGCTTTAATTATATTTAAACTGATGCAGATATGTATATGTATTGAGGGCTTGTATGCCTTTCTAGTTTATATAGGGGTTAACTATAATTACAGCTTTAACTAAAACTAGTTAATTGTGCGTTAATTGTGTTTTGTAATGATGTACCAGACGTTTTAGCAACTGGTCTAACAACTCCCCCACTGTGTTACATTTAAACCCACCTATGTGTTAAGTAACGGTTGGACTCCTGCTATGTTTGGATTAATGAAATAAGTAATGAATTAAATAGTTTATTGAGTTTGCAGAAGAATCGTGTAGGTTGTTTATATTTAAAATGAAAACTTTCTTAATTATGTTTCATATTATCATACAGGTATCATAATGTGTTAAGTCATATCTCCCTAATATTTATAACCTTTAAAAGTTAAATTAATAAAATTCTGTTAATTACACTTTTATTACTTTATACTTTCAAATTATACTTGAACACTATCCATTTTAACTTTTTTGACTATATATATATATATATATATATATATATATATATATATTTTTTTTCTTTGGATTTTTTTATTTTTATTAATATACATAGATATCTATTTTTCCCCTCTAGTTTTCTTTGTGCTTCTGTATTTATTACTAGTATTTATATTGTAATTGTTAGTACCTGTAGTCTGGGAGCAATTGCAGAGAAAGAATTTCATTGTTAAGTAAAACTGCTTGCTTCTCTGTGTATTTGACAATAAGCTCTTGAATCTTTCATACTTGCATTCAGACTAGGGTTTCTGTTGTTTGGTGAAGAGCAAACACGGGTCATATGTGACCAGAAGATATAATATGAGAAATTAAGTGATGCAAACTCATTGTTTGACCATATAGTTTGATTCATTTGAAAATCTTGCTTAGGCAGGTTTAGACAACATATGGAGCGACGGAAATGTAATATATCAAATGTGAACATTGCTAGGTTAACACTGTAGCATGCATATTTAGCGCTGATTAAGTGTTGTTTCCGAGGAACAGATTGGCTGGAAATGACTGATTGTTTGGAAAAAGGGACTATTCTCTATAGACGTTATTAGAAGAGAATGAATATTATTCTGCCAGTTTAAAACCAGCAAAAATACAACAACTGTTTTATTAACACAGCATCCAGGAGCCTAATGAAATTATATGCAGCAATAAGCACCCTTATAAATCCATTTAGCTTTAGAACTCGCTGTGCATTTCACCCCAGCCACCCCTCGCCAGTCTTTCTGTAGGGCACTTGAGGTCATCTTACGGTGGTTAAGGGACATTGGAATGAGGTGGCGCTCATCACGGTCAGTAGAGAGTGGGTTTGGCCCTCTGCCAGTCTGTAACTGTGTTGTCCTGTGTGTTTGCTGCTTGACCTTGTTCTTATGAACCAGACGCTCACTGTATCTGCCAGTAAAGCTAGAACCCAGCCTTCTGTTCCTCACTAAGAACCTGCTGTACATGTGGAGATGCTGATTTAAGAAGAAACTGGAGGGGGCTCTAATTTATTTCCAGAGCTGTATGTATCATTTACCTGGAGGCTGCAAAGAAGTTTGTGACTTGGTAGCCGAAACTTGCATAGTAAGCGTGCTCCATAACTGCCATCAGCTGAATGCAGTTATATCCTGAGGGTGAAAGATGAGGAAGGGTTAGTCGAGTTTACGTGATACAGACTAGTGAAAACAATCAGAATCAAAAGCAGCATCAAGTATGTCACACATACAAGGACTCATGATGACAGCACACATGTATGACATGTAACATGATCACGGACTGTTAGAAATACAACAATAACAACCATAATAAAGACAATATATGGAGCATGATAGAGCCCACAGTGACGTATGTCCGTAACGTTCTTTATACAGCTTTACCTTTTACCTGAACACATGGAGTCCCTGAGTGACCCATACCCAACATCCAGGATGCAGTCACATGACATGGTTAGTGCAGTTAGAGACAAATCCAGTGTTGTTTTTGTACCTATAAGGTTTCGACCCATTTAAGAGCTCTAATGTTCTTACAACTTGTTCTATATCACATATACCCATATTCTGTAATATATATACCCATATTCTATATTACATATACCCATATTCTGTAATATATATACCCATATTATATATTACATATACCCATATTCTATATTACATATACCCATATTCTATAATATATATATATACCCATATTCTATATTACATATACCCATATTCTATATTAAATATTCCCATATTCTATATTACATATACCCATATTCTATATCACATATACCCATATTCTATATTACATATACCCCTATCCTATATCACATATACCCATATTCTATATTACATATACCCCTATCCTATATTACACATACCCATATTCTATATCACATATACCCATATTCTATGTTACATATACCCATATTCTATGTTACATGTAGCCATTCTGACCCCATTTCTAGAACACCATGATGGAATACCAGTTATGAAATTGTTGTTGTTGTGACATATGCTACCAGTATTATGACCCTATAATACTTACAGAAGACGCCATGTGACCTCTTTTTCACAATAAGACTGATCTTTTATGATCTTATAACTGACCATTTATTATTTTCCCTTAAGAGGAACGGGTTTGGGCTCTTATGGGTTAAACAGCATAACCGTAATTGATAATCAATAAAAACCAAAAATACTCTAAACATCAACAGTTCTTCAACTATTCTAACTATTCTTCCAGCTAGAGTTATCGTGGCTTTCTTGGAGGATTAATGTTTGATGAGGTATGGGCAGTAATGAAATACATGTAATGGTGTTATATACTCAGGATTTTAAACATACATTTTGTGTATATACCAGCAGCATTTCAATAAAACCACACAGATGTTAACTCACCAGCATTCACCTAAAATCTACATGATTAAATGATAAATGTGTCACAGGAATCATGTAGAAGTTCCCATGCTGGGAGGCAGAGAGGAAGTCCTGTGCAGTTTTTGGAGAAATTTGTTTTTCTTTGGACAGTGACGATGTGTAAATGATCATCATTTGTACTGAAGTCAGTCAGTCAGTCCTGAAGAAGCTTTTATGTGAAATTAATGGCCTTTAAACTGACAAGACACATCTATTCATCCGGACTGCTGAAAGCACTGAGAATGCTGGGGAAGGAGCGTCAATAAATTACAGCACAAACAGCAAATATGAAGTATGTAGAGCTCAATCAGACACTAACAGTTAGAACAGGTGAGGTTTAGGATGGTCTCTAACGAATAAATAATAATGAGGAGAGTTTGCAAAGGAGGATCTACCAGGTCGAGCTTTTGGTTTGGAAAGCAACAGATAGCAAATAGCAAATAAGCAGCAGTGAGGGCGGGGCAGGGTTTAGTTGTTAACTCAATGAACTGGATAATTCACAGTTTTAGTCTCAGCATATTTTTTGTTTGTTTGTTTTCCTTTTTTTATCATCTTCTTATCTTCGCACCTTCTTCTGTAGTTCTAAAACAACATTTCTGAAAAACAGCGGTACAGAGAGCGAACATAAAGAACGCAGAATGAAACAACACAACAAATAACCGAACAAAATGGAAAGAATGTTTTGTTTCCTGAATGAAAAGGTGTTTATTTTTTTAGTCTTTGTTTAACGGAAGGAAACACAATCCAAAAAAGCTATAAAGTAATCAGATTATTGGATAAAGTAAACATTATAGTAATCCTTTGGATTAGGCTAGAGCTACATACTACTACTACTACCACTACTACTAATAATAATACTAATAATAATAATCTGTAATGAAAAACGTCTTTAATGTAACTCTCCCAACACTGTAAACAAGAATATACAGCATTTAAATAATGTGCCAAAATGTCTCAATTGTATATGATTCATGTAAGGAAAATAATAAATATACAAAAACTATAAATATGTGGTAACCCTTTGATCTCCCATCAACATAGATGTAACCCAAGGACTCTCACCTCATATCTCAAAACAACTGTTGAGCTGCAAAGTTTGAGGAATGGCTGCGTACATAGGTTAGCATTTGAAATCAGCAGCCAGCACAATGGGAACCAGTAAAGAAGTTTCAAAAGCATGGCACATGAGATGTCTGAAACAATACATATTTGATCCATCACAGTATTATATGTTTGTCATATTACCCACCTCTACATATATACATATATTCTGTTGCACAAAAAAAACAAAAAACAAACTCTAGTTGCCCTTTCAGTTTAGTGGATATTCATGATGGACAGGCCAATAGGATTGGTCCAAATCAGCCTGCTTCTGAAAGCTGTCCTCCTCCTGCAGTTTGATGTCTTCACTTTTATTCTAAAGTAATGCATTAAGATAAGGACAACCTTCTATGAGTATCTGTGTCTAAGCTTTCCACTGCTACTGTATATCAGTCTGGCGACATGATAAGGTCAGCGCATCACTGACTGTTTGCCACCCTCGCAGGTTTATTGCCAGCATACAAGGTTTAAACTGATTTTAAATACACCTAGCCTTGTATACTAAACAATAAAGGTGACTGGGGAATAAATATGAGGTAACACACGTTAAATCCCTTGGGTGTTCATCAACCGATGTTAAACCCATAACCTCTCAGGTGAAATGAGAAAAATAGCTACTGAGCTGCATAGATTGAGGAACGGCTACATAAACACATTAGCAGTAAGCACAGTCAGGCAGGGCCAGTTAGGAAGATTCAAAAGCATTGAGCAGTTGAAAATTTGAAAATTTGCCAGGAAGGGAACATATTGCTGCACAGTGGGAAGGATGCTAAGAGAGGCAAAGAAAAGCCCAAATATTACAGTTCCACAACTGCAGAGTTTAATTGGATCTTATGGTTTGATAATTTCATAATTAACAGTGATCAGGAGCTCATTGGACAGGTTTTATTAAAAAAAAAAAAAAATGTTCCTGAGATCCAGACACATATACCAGCATCTGAACTTTATTAAGCAGCTTTGGAATTACAATTGGAATTGTGTATTGTATCCAGAAGAGACACAAATTGGGCTTCTTGGCCATGCACACATCATCGCCATTATTCTCCAACAAGACCAAGACCATGTCAGAATCTACAAAAACATAAATTTAAGGTTTTGCCGTGCCCCTCTCTGTCTCCAGACCCGAACTCAATAGAAAATCTTTGGTCTTAACTGAGGAGCACAGTTCACAGGAGAAAACCCAAGAATCTCAATGAGTTGGAAATGTTCTTCATGGAAAGGCGGTCCAAGATTCCTCCACAAGTGTTCTCCAACCTTGTTAAACACTACAGAGAGAGCCTGAGTGCTTGCCAGGGAAGGCTCCAACAAAACTTTGGTGTGCCAGTATTTCTGGAATCTTTCATTCTTCTTCATGTAACTGAAGAACTAAAAAGAAATCTTAATTTTATTCCAAAATCATGAGGCTTATCCATTAGCTCAAGCCTAAAATATCACTCACTGCATGTGTGGTTCTGCTCATATGTTAATAGTAGCTTATTAAAGGGTGCTAATATTTCTGCGGTTGACTGTATAACATTGGTCTCTTGAAGTCTGCCTGATAAATGTGTGTTCTGGGTTTGTCGCATTAAAAAAATAACCTCCCGGCCAAATTCAAACGATGTATGTATGAATGGGATTTGAAGTTCTCTGAAATGCTGACTGTGTGTCCACTGAAGGTGCTGAAGTGATGCTCAACTGCAGGAAAGGTGCGACCTCTCTCAAACGTACCACTGTAACCTGAAAAATGGATGCTATGTCTATCAGCTTTACTGGACTTACATGTTTAAAGCACACATCCTAGCACTGTGGTAAGGTATGTAGTGACACTCAGATAGAAAGCATACAGTACTAGTCAAAAGTTTCAACACACCAACTAAATGGATGTTTTTGGTGATCTTAAAGACTCTACAGGCTTAAACTTAGCAGTTCTGATTAAATATATTGCACAATTTATGTTGTTAAGTGAACAGTTTAGTGAATATGCATGATGGACAGACCAATAAAAACTATACACACACACATATATATATATACATATATATATATATATGCATAAATTTGGGCACCAAAAAAAAAACCTTTAGTAGATCCTCCTTTCACAGAAATAACAGCCTCTAAACACTTCCTATAGCTTCTAATGAGAGTCTGGATTGTGGCTGAAGGTATTTTAGACCCTTCTTTACAAAACATCTCTAGTTCATTCAGGTTTGATGGTTTCCGAGCATGGACAGCTCTCTTTAAGTGACACCACAGATTTTCAATAATATTCAGGTCTGGGGACTGAGATGGCCATTCCAGAACGTTGTACTTGTTCCTCTGCATGAATGCATTAGTAGATTTTAAGCAGTGTTTAGGGTCGTTGTCTTGTTGGAAGATCCAGCCCCGGCGCAGCTTCAGCTTTGTCACTGATTCCTGGACATTGGTCTCCAGAATCTGCTGATATTGATTGGAATCCATGCGTCCCTCAACTTTAACAAGTCCCTGTACTGGCCACACAGCCCCATAGCATGATGGAACCACCACCAATTTTTACTGTAGGTAGCAGGTGTTTTTCTTGGAGTGCTGTGTTCTTTTTCCTCCATGCATAACGACCCTTCTTATGCCCAAATAACACAGCACCTTATTCCAAAATGAAGCTGGCTTGCCCAAATGTGCTTTAGCATACCTTAAGCGGCTCTGTTTGTGATGTGGGCGGAGAAAAGGCTTCCTCTGCATCACTCTCCCATACAGCATCTCCTTGTGTAAAGTGCGCCGAATAGTTGAACGATGCACAGTGACTCCATCAGCAGCAAGATTATGTTGTAGGTCTTTGGTGCTGGTCTGTGGGTTGACTCTGACTGTTCTCAACATCCTTCGCTTCTGTTTATTCGAGATTTTACTTGGTCTGCCACTTCGGGCCTTGACTTGAACTGTGCCTGTGGTCTTCCATTTTCTTACAATGTTTCTCACAGTGGAGACTAAAAAGCTGAAATCTCTGAGATAGCTTTCTGTATCCTTCCCCTAAACCATGACGGTGAACAATCTTTGTTTTCAGGTCATTTGAAAGTTGTTTTGAGACTCCCATGCTGCGACTCTTCAGAGAAGATGCAAAGAGGAGAAAAACTTACAATTGCCCCCCTTAAATACCCTTTCTCATAACTGGAGTCACCTGTATATGGAGGTCAAGGGTCACTGAACTTACCAAACCAAATTTGAGTTCCAATAATTAGTTCTAAAGGTTTTGAAATCAATAAAATGACAACAGTGCCCAAATTTATGCACCTGCCTAATTTTGTTTAACCAATTATCGCACCCTTTCTGTAAATCATATAAACTTCATTTCACTTCTCAAATATCACTGTGTTTGTCCCCTATATGATATATTTAACGCAATTTTTTTATCCAAACAATCAATGCTTTATAAAGGTAAATCAGGAGAATTAATAGCGCTGCCCAAACTTTCGCACCCCAGTGTATATATATATATATATATATATATATATATATATATATATATATATATATATATATATATATATATATATATATATATATATATATATATATATACATACACACACACACACACACACACACATATATATATATATATATATATATATATATATATATATATATATATATATATATACACACATATAGCAGGCACAGCTGGTTGTTTACATCACCCCAAATTTGTCTCCTGTGAGAGTGTTAAAGGTGCTTGTGTTGTCGTGTGTGGGCATGTACAAGGTTCAGGAAATGATAAAATAGTTTTTAAATTCCAAAACTAAACCTAACTCTCCCATTCTTGCATTTGAGGCTAGCTTTATTGCCAAGTTAGCATGCTACTGTGTTGTTTAACTCACCAAAGACACCAGCAATATCTTTTTCTCAGGCTTTTTCTAAATTCAAATATATTTATACACAAGCCTCAAACTGACGTTCATTCCTTAGGGTTTTGTTGAAACCTTCAATTCCAATGCTGCTACATATTCTCAGTATAAGTTAACTGACTTAGGTGCCTCATATAAACTGGGAAAAGTAGAAACAGCATTTATAAACTTCTCCTACATGTTCACCACCAGACTAGGAATTAAATGCTGGTAGCAAAAAAATAGGTCAGAGAGCAGAAGCTGGGGACCTTGGACCCTGTGTGTTGACAGTTGCTCCAAGTTGTTTGTTGGAGCCAAACCTTTTACAACGCCATAATTTATTTGCATGAAGTCAGGAAAATCTCTACTCAATCTGCTGCTTGTCGGTCTGTTACCGTGCCACTTACCACTCGCCGCTAAATAGTGGCTACATATCATGTGCTCTCATAGGAAATGGCTGGTTGCTTGTCGCTCTGTTGCCTGCTAGTGTGAATGTACAGGGGTTGGACAATGAAACTGAAACACCTGGTTTTAGACCACAATCATTTATTAGTATGGTGTAGGGCCTCCTTTTGCGGCCAATACCGCGTCAGTTCGTCTTGGGAATGACATATACAAGTCCTGCACAGTGGTCAGAGGGATTTTAAGCCATTCTTCTTGCAGGATAGTGGCCAGGTCACTACGTGATGCTGGTGGAGGTTCGTCCTTCTTGGTGGTAGGCTGACATTACCCTGGATACCGTGGCTCTTGATACATCACAAAGACTTGCTGTCTTGGTAACAGATGCGCCAGCAAGACGTGCACCAACAGTTTGTCCTCTTTTGAACTCTGGTATGTCACCCATAATGCTGTGTGCATTGCAGTATTTTGAGCAGAACTGTGCTCTTACCTGCTAACTGAACCTTCACACTCTGCTCTTACTGGTGCAATGTGCACTTAATGAAGATTGGCCACCAGGCTGGTCCAATTTAGCCATGAGACCTCCCACACTAAAATGACAGGTGTTTCAGTTTCATTGTCCAACCCCTGTAAGGTAGGAAGGCTTTAGTACACCATCAGGTCCAGATTTCTGGTCTGCTCCAAAAAAACAATGAACACAATAATGATGGGAAAGAGTTTAACGATTTAACTCCACAATTCCGTGCTAAATAACTCAGACTCTTTTCATGTGTTGACAGAAATGATTTTCTAACATGTATAAGCTTTTCAGAAACAAACAACCTGATTAAGTCGACGCAGTGTTTAATTTCATACATCCATTAAGCGCTGCAGTATCTCTATCGGATTTATGTATATAAATATGTATGTTCTTATCTAGCATTGAGCATTCCTGCAGCTCCTGTTTCTCGTCTCTCAGCAGGGAGGTGTACCGCTGAGCCCCGCAGGGTACCCTCACTGTGCTCTGCTGCGTACTGCTGCTGGGTGCTTTCTCTACAGAACATCCTCAAAAAACTTCACTCTCACATGCTATAGTTGGAGGAAGCCTCGGGACCCGCAGCTTCTGACACTGCACTTCCCCAAATCACAGCAACTTAGCTCAGCTCCCAAGCCTCAAACTGAAGTTCATTCCTGAGGGCTTTGTCGAAACCTTCAATTCCAGTGCTGCTATGTATTCTCAGTCTTCTCAACCCAAACACTGGGCTGGGGTGCCCCGTCATGTCTGTGTGTTATTACTGGTAGACTCTAAAGCAGGGGTGCTCAATGATTTGTCTCGAGGGCCAAAGTGTAGTGCTTATGCAGGGCTGAGAAAGACAGTACTTTAAAAGTCTTTTATAGTACTGAACTCTAAAAGAACTCACTCATCTGCTAAACCGCTATATCCTTCTGGGTCACAGGGGGTGCTGGAGATATTACCAGCATTCAAAGGGTGGAAGGCAGGAAACATCCTGGACAGGCAAACATACACACTCACACATAGGGGGCAATTTAGCATCTCCAATTCACCTGACTACATGTATTTGGACTGCAGGAAGAAAACGGAGCACTCTGAGAAAACCCACGCAGACACTAGGAATCAAAGCCAGGCCCTTCTTGTGGTGAGCCCTATGCACTGCACCACCATGCAGCCACGCACAAAATACCCCAGAATATGTTATATAAAAATATGTTCTCTCATTTAGAGGGGTTTAGATGGGTTTGCGATAACGTTCAAGACAAATAATTGAATTGGAGATGCTAAAAGCCTTATGGGCCAAGTTTTGCCTACAGGCCACACCTGTAAGGGTCCGGGCTTTAGAACCGGCAGCCAGCAGAGGGCGGCAGCGGCGGCACCGTTCTGGGGGAACTACAGCCCAGAACTCCAAACCCCAGAATGCCCCGGGCTGATCAAGCCAACAAGCGGCACCTGAGGCGGCAGCCATATAAGCCCCTACCACACAAACACCTCTGCTGCACCTATGTAGAGGGGTAGCTGGTATGGTACACATGAAAGAGAAAGAGAAAGAGAAAGAGAAAGAGAAAGAGAAAGAGAAAGAGAAAGCGAAAGAGAAAGCTAAGAGAAAAGCAACAAGTGTTTGAAATAATTAACTACAAAGAGTAGAGAGCGTGGGTCATTCTCCATGCAAAGATCCACAAGTCCCCTTTCTGTTAAACCCTCTCCTGTTTTATCAACTTCTCCTTTTGTTTGAGAATGCAGCCCTTGCGTCTTGCGGTTGATGTAGCTCAGTGGATAACACCACTACCCACCAGGGAGTCACCACCACATGTGGGAGACTGGGGTTCAAATCCCAGTATGGATGACTACACTGTGCTACACCATTAAGAGTTTATGGGCAAGACTCCTAACACCACATTAGCCTACCTGTAATATGATTAACCTTGTAAGTCACTCTGGATAAGAGTGTCAGCTAAATGTAATGTAAATGTCTCCTTTGTTTGTTTTTTCCCGCCATTTCTCCCTCTCCCTCACAAAACCCCTCCTGACTTACCTCACGTGTACTACCGCATAGTGCAGTGGCACACCAAAATTCAAATACATCCCCGAAAACACTTCACCCACAGTTTCACGTGCATCCACATCCAGGAAGTCCGTTTGCTTGCAATTTAACATTTACATCGCCGCAAACGGCTTCCTGCCCTGCGCTTGGGTCCACACCCCCAACCGCGCCGTGACAACACCTTGGGGAAACCTGGCTTTAGAATATCGTCACTGTCCAAAGAAAAACAGGTATCTCCAAAATGGCAACGTTACAGGAGAGGCCAAAAACCTTATTTAATTTGGATGTAAGTGCAATGGAACCAGATGTCCTTCCAAGCAGTTTTGGGCCATTACTGTTGGTCCATTCTTCATGAAATCTCCACACAGTGTAAACAGCAGCTCATGTGATCAAATGAGACAAAATAAAAAACATAAAAAATGGGGATACATGTTTTTCTTTGGGCAGCAACGATATACCACCCCGTTTACATCCCACCCAACCTACTGCCACACTATTGTAGAAGGCTCTCCACCAATCTATCTGTTGTTCTTGTGTTCACACTTTTCCTGAATATTTCTCTACATTTCCAGTAGTTTATTTGGTCTGTAATTCCTTACTCTCGAACAGTATTAAGAACCCTGTGTAAAGTCCCAGTATAAAGATCAATATTAGTACTGAAGTGTCTGGCTCTCAGTTTGTTCAGCCATGGATGCACGAGAGAGATGCCCATGCAGACTGGTAAGCACTGAGCACTTCGCGTAGCACCGTGGCCGTGGTAACAAAGACTTAACCATGCAAATACTAGACACTGGTAGTTTGAAGATGTGCAGATCTGTTGTTTGGGCTACTCTGAGCTGGGCCTGTTGGGCAGTAGTGCAGTGTTTTTGCCTACCCTCAGTTTGAAGTCTACGGGTGTTAATGACCTGCCTGCTATCTTGACTGTTTAGCAGTGCTGGGCAGCAGTCTCCACAAAAAAGAACTTTTGTGTAAAGCACTAAAGTCTTTCCCAGGTCTTTGACACTACAGTGGTATCAGAAGTGGGATAGCCAACTGCAGGAGAGCACAAATTGGCAGAGAGACTGGACGGGACAGGACTGAGAAGGAGGCCAACATGGCATTTTTGCAATGAGACAGTGGTCAAGCAGATGTAATGATTCTCAACTTGATGCTGAGGCTGGTATGTCAAGGCTGGAGCCGCAAAGGGAGGCCTGGTACGGGGGTTGAAGGTCAGGGCTCAGCAGACACGTGTGGCACTCTGGCTACTATCTGTGGCACAGTTGGTGGTGCAAAAGGTGAAGAGGTGTTAGGAGAGGTTCTGTCGCTACTGGCGCTGCCTGAAAGCTCTTCTACTGAACATGCTAGCATTCTGAGGCATTACTATTTTCCCCATGTCTTGTTGCCTGGCCTCAATGCCACAGTATGGTTGTGTTTGTTGGGTAATGTTGGTTCCCTGGGCCATAGTCTTAGTTTATACTCAGCTGAGGAGAAGAGACAAACACTACTTTCCAAAAGCAGTCTAAGCTGGTACATTTTTGGGCCCCTGCTACATCGAGTGCTGTTCCAGTCTGAAACATCAAGTACATGTTCTGTCAGTTTTCAAGGATGCAGGTACTGGATCAGGAAACAGCAAGCTCATTGTAATATACCCTTTACTTCCAACAGTTTGTAAAGCTATTGACTTTAACAAACACAAACCAGGGAAGCGACTCGAGGAGTGCACTGTAAGCTTGATGCCTGTAGATGGTTCATGCATGGCCTAAAACTGAAGTCTCAAGGGCTGTTTAAACATCAACCATTTCACCTGGTCTTGCCAGATTAATGTGAACTAAGCTTTCTTTACTTGTACTGCAGTGGCAATCCTGCCATATGACCTGACCAATTAAAATGGATCAGTCAATCTCCAAGCTTATTTTCCAGATGTGGTGAAACTACTAAGCTGTGTATGGTATGTCACTTTGAGAATAAGTGTGAGTCTGAACCCATAGGCAGGAGAGCCTAAGAAGTTAAATGATTCAGTAACAACCTTTAGGCGAGTCTCTGAGGGACATATGGATTATCATCCCTTTAATATCATGACAGATCCATGCAACCAGCAGAGACAGACCTGAGGTTGAATACAGACTTGCTAGTGGCCTGGTGGAACAGTGTGAATGGAGGTAGAGGGGGAGTTAGAACGGAGAAAGAACATTCTGAAGCAGTGTGGATAGGAAAGATCAATGTAACAATCTAGAACAGTGTAAATAATGGAGAGAACATTCAAGAACAGCAAGGTGGGCGGAGGCGTTTGTATGACTACTGCAATTGGTATTTGACCTTCCTTTCTTGCCAAGAAGAGGCATTTTTGTTATGTACATGTTGATGCAACCACGTTCATGTCTGCATGCTGGTCCACGTTTCACCCACAACACTACTGGTCTGTTTAAAATGTGGATCATGCGTGTTTTAGCTTGGATATTAGTTTAGTCAGTGTTCTGTAAAGCTTGTCTAACCTTAGACAAGCTACCTACACTTATCATCTAAAGAGTACTTGCACAAACAGTTGCACCCCATAAGAATAAACTGACCAGAGGAGAACTTGGTGGACGGATTTGACATTGTGAGACATGCCAATGATTCGAGTTTCACGGTCGGCCATGCATGCGACATAAAGGGCAGGCCTTGTCACTTCAGCGAGCAGTGATGTCCTCCATGAGTCATCCTGTTAGTGGCAGCACCATTGGCAGACAGCTGCACGATGCAAGACTACATTCACGAAGATGACTGACACCTCCCTTAACACCACCTTAATATCACCATAGACTGCAATGTTGTCGTTACAGACTGTCATGGAGTGGCTCAGAATGGTAGCAGGTCATCTTCAGTGATGAGTCCCGCTTTTGTCTTGGTGGAGACAACCAATTAAATCCGTGTGTGGAGGCACCGTGGCCAAGATAAACAATTTGTTGTCACATGCCACAGGTCCAACGGCCAGGTGTCACTCCACCTCCACCCCATAGTGCAAAATGTTTGGTAATTGTGTGAGAATATTCAAGCTGCTTGGGATGGATTATCACAGGACACCAACACTTCCTGCTCGGTGCAGCTATTCCTTTGATGATGAGTGTATGAAAGAGTGCAGATGTGCCTTCTAGAAATGTCTAGAACTTTGGAAATATCGACAGTTTAAGAGAGTGATCCATCCCATGGTACTCCCCCCATATGACTATAGCAGCATGGCAGGATGCTGTCTCTGGACTTCATTTCGTATTACCATTTTCCACTACAGTGTTTTAATAATGTTCCTAGACGTCCTATTTGAATGATGCATTAGCAGCAGTGTACTCCGACAATTTAGAGCCAACATTCCTTTCTCCTACCAGCCCAGCTGCACTTTTGTGCAAATGCATGTGTTTATGTATGTGTCTACTTGCGTTGTGCAGGCATGTGCGTCCAGGTGCCAGTCTCGTCTCACTGTTTCGCAGCCGCCTACGCCCAGCTCCTTTTGTTTTGTCGATCAAAGCAGTGCCGCTGCTTTTGTGTGGATGGTAATTAAATCGCAAATCTAAAAAGATGCTTTCTGAGTCAGTGCATCCTCTTAGGATAAATAAATAAATAAAATAAATAAATAAATAAATAAAGAAAGAAGTCAGCTATCAAGGAAAGTCAATATCAGTCCCGTCATACAGCAACAGTTCTCCAAAATAGAAAAGTCATTTCAGAGCTGTTTGGTTGTTACTTTCAGAGTATCAGAAATACATGCAACTTTTCAGAAGGGGTGTGACCCTTCAACCATGTGTTTGTTTGATTTTTTGGGGTTTGGTCTGGCTCTGTCTTTCCTAAAGTGGAGAACAAGCATACAGAATATGCCTGAAAAAAAAAAGTCTGTAATTTTTAATTACATTTATATTTTGGAAATAGCATCAGACTTGTTGTATTTGAATTCTCATACATTAATATTCTGGTTGCTAATAAAAAACTAAAAAGATTCAATTCTTGAAATGGAGCAATGCAAAATCATCCAATCAGCATTGATTTTCTTGCAGCGGTCAAAACCACCTGTCCAGTTGTATTGGCATTTAAGCCGATTCGTCTGGTAAATAACCTACAATGGTACAGAAGTAAGCAGTGAACCACCAGAGGTAAAAACTACAAACTAAACATTGAATGAAAAAGCAGGTCTGCAGAAAATGAATTCAGTTTTTTGAAAGATGATGCCAACAATTCCTACAGAATTCCCAACTTTTACTAATTGCTTAACAAAACCTTCCATATTATCTGTCCTGTGCGTTCTTAGGCCTGTGCCTAATGTATTGGCTAAAGAAGAATCTCAAAGTTCACCGTATCATCGCTGAGCCTGGAGGAATAAAACTGACCCACAGCTGTGCATTTATTAAACCCCTTTTTTATTTAAAGGTGCCTGTGAATCTGCTTTTAAGAAATGAGGGAGCAAATTAAAAGAACATTAAAGTTCTCAAATCTAATTCCTTTCTCCTACCAGCCCAGCTGCACTTTTGTGCAAATGCATGTGTTTATGTATGTGTCTACTTGCGTTGCGCAGGCATGTGCGTCCAGGTGCCAGTCTCGTCTCACTGTTTCGCAGCCGCCTACGCCCAGCTCCTTTTGTTTTGTCGATCAAAGCAGTGCCGCTGCTTTTGTGTGGATGGTAATTAAATCGCAAATCTAAAAAGATGCTTTCTGAGTCAGTGCATCCTCTTAGGATAAATAAATAAATAAAATAAATAAATAAATAAATAAAGAAAGAAGTCAGCTATCAAGGAAAGTCAATATCAGTCCCGTCATACAGCAACAGTCCTCCAAAATAGAAAAGTCATTTCAGAGCTATTTGATTGTTTGGTTGTTACTTTCAGAGTATCAGAAATACATGCAACTTTTCAGAAGGGGCGTGACCCTTCAACCATGTGTTTGTTTGGTTTTTTGGGGTTTGGTCTGGCTCTGTCTTTCCTAAAGTGGAGAACACCTTCTAAGCATACAGAATATGCCTGAAAAAAAAAGTCTGTAATTTTTAATTACATTTTTATTTTGGAAATAGCATCAGACTTGTTGTATTTGAATTCTCATACATTAATATTCTGGTTGCTAATAAAAAAACTAAAAAGATTCAATTCTTGAAATGGAGCAATGCAAAATCATCCAATCAGCATTGATTTTCTTGCAGCGGTCAAAACCCCTTGTCCAGTTGTATTGGCATTTAAGCCGATTCATCTGGTAAATAACCTACAATGGTACAAAAGTAAGCAGTGAACCACCAGAGGTAAAAACTACAAACTAAACATTAAATGAAAAAGCAGGTCTACAGAAAATGAATTCAGTTTTTTGAAAGATGATGCCAGCTTGCTAACTGCTTTCCTACAAATAATTCCCAACTGTTCTTTACTAATCGAGTTTGAAGTGGTTGCTCTCCACCAAATCTTGACAAACATTCTTGCATATTATCTACATCCCTGTGCGTTCTTAGGCCTGTGCCTAATGTATTGGCTAAAGAAGAATCTCAAAGTTCACCGTATCATCGCTGAACCTGGAGGAATAAAACTGACCCACAGCTGTACATTTATTAAACCCCTTTTTTATTTAAAGGTGCCTGTGAATCTGCTTTTAAGAAATGAGGGAGCAAATTAAAAGAACATTTAAAGTTCTCAAATCTAATATGAAAGTTTTATCTGACATTACACTGGGATGAGGGCCTGTTTAGACTAACAGCTATATTAACTCAAACGTGATGACCTTACCCGAGTTAACAAAGGCCATGCACTGCAAAGGCTGTCAGAGCAAACAGCAGCACCTATAGCCAGTATTCTCTCCTTCTTCTTTCTCCCCAGTCTGGCTCAGAAATGGCGACTGTAGCAACACCTTTTCCCACTCCATTTCTCCTACTTCACTCAGATTATCCCTTACCCTAGAGTTTTACTCAGTTATTAGGAATCCAGGCTTTTAATCAGAGTTTTATCCCACCTATGAACATTACTACTGGCGTCACGGCCGTACCCAACAGCCATTATCCTTGCAAAAAAACAGCACACAAGTCGCATATCAGATTCTGTTTTGTCATTTGTAATGTTTAAAAGCGTTCAGTTATTCCACGTGTAACACTTTGAATTTATAGGCGACTAATTAGTATCTTAACGCTGGTCAAATCAAGAGGCACGGCGTGGGCAGTTGTGCAATAACAAGAACGCAGCACAACATCTCAAACTTCTGTTTGTGCATTCTCGGTTTTTGTGTTGTTGCAAGTTTGTTTTGCAAGGTAACTTGACAGGAATGTGAGTACCATTCCCTACACCATCAAAAGGCCCTTGGAAACTGGAGGATACTCTTGACAGGAAGAAGTCTGGCTGACTCAAAGCCACAACAGAATCGGAAGACAGACAGACTTACAGAAAAACACCTTAACACTGGTCAAAGTAAGCAAGTCTCAGTTCTAAGCTCTTTGAGCTGTAGGTTTGATCAGCGATAGTGGCAGTAAGAAAGTTGTTGCCTAGTAAGAAAAAAAAAAACTTTCCTGGACTGTGCAGCACCTCCTGTATCTTCCAGCTTGGAAGAAAATCTTATAGATCGATGAATGAAAATCTATGAACTCTTTATTTTTATTTCCAGGGTTTTGTATACCATCGAATACACTAAAGGATGGTTCCTCACCAACTCTCTAACATGGAGGAGGAAGTGGGGGTGGTCCCCTGGCTCAGGAAGGTTCTATGGATCAATACTCTGGATCAATAAAAATGGAAATCTTCAGTTCATCATGCATTCGTTTACTATGACTATGTGAAAGGATGTTTTGTTCACCAAGAGCCCAACATGGAGGAGGAGGTGTGATGGTTTTCCAGAGTCCAGATTGTACAGGGTGGCTAGCACCCTTCACCAAAAACACTACTACAACATTTTTGAAAATGCAATATGAAAAGGTGACTGCTTTTATTAGTAATAAATTCAACTAATAAAAAATTTTATTTTGTTTATATATATTATTTTTTAAATTGTTTATTTATTAACAATTGTTTATTTATATTTTTTTCCAGAATACACTAAGAATACAGTGAACTGTGTAAATGTCCATAGACATAAAAATGATGGTATCCTAAACTAACTAAATGGTAATTAATGTAATAATACTATATAATATATATTCAGAAGTTCAGAATTCTGCATTACCTGTTCTACAGCAGTTATTTTCTTGAAGGACTTTTATTGTGAAGCCATTTATGATTATGCTGTTCATTATGAGTTCAGAGAGAGCAGCCTCCACGGTGACCACATGTCCTTTTTTTTCCTGGGGATGTCCTGTTTTTTTAGGACTAGACAGAGTTAGCTAAACATTGGCTCAGGATGTGAACTGAACACTTAACATTTCTGGTTCATCAATTAAAAAAAACTTTGTGATAACTCTTTACAGAAGGACACACTGTAAAACTGCTGCAAGATAAAATCTCACGTTAAAATGTCTAGACAGAGTGTAGTTACACGCTGGAATGTCTTTTACAGGCCTCAAATGTCAGCGTCTTATAAAAACAACCCAAAGAAATTCAATCGCTGTTAACTTTACTGGGTGCTAACATGGTAGAGTGAGTGGAGTTTGGGATGGTGACGATGCTAAAGAATGTTCTGTCCATTTGTGGCACGTGTTTTATCCAGCTGGCACGTTTGATTTGCTGTGGAAGGTCTTTAAAAAGAAAGAGACGAACAGGCGACTCTAACCCACGTAGGCTGTAAAAAGTGGACTGTAAAAGCTCTCAGCCATTTTAAGCTAGCTAGCTGGTTATCCACTATAGCTAGTGTTATAGGCCACTTACTTTCCTTAACATTTCCAACTCTGTGGTTTAGACGTCGCCTGTTCTTTCTTCCACTCACTCTGCCACCGCCAAACAGTTTGAATGACAGGGGTCTGCAACAAGCACTTCCTGTGTGTTAGACATGACCTTTCAGTCAAAATTTGAAGTTTGTAGAAGTGTTTCGGTACTGGTAAGTGTTTCACGCCTTGTAAATTTGTTTTTACTTTTGTAATTTAGTTTTCTTGAATGTAATAGTTTTTCCGTTTGTAAATTTGTTTTATTTTTGTATTTTTTCTGAAATGTTCATTTGTTTTGCACTTCTTGGCTACCGTAATCTACAGCACATTCAAAAATTAGCTGGCAACAAACTGGTGATTAGGAAGCCAAATTCAGCACTCACAAACTTTAAAAACCTTATTTCACAGTTAGCTTTGCACACTTCACTCACTTCACAAAATTTCAAGCAGCTTCGCTCGGCGTTCTCCTGCAGGTAGCACCCATGCTGTGTGATTGTATCAGTGTTGGCCGGTTTTTTCACAGTAAGGAACAACTTTAATTTTCGTCGTGTTGATGTGCAGAAAAAGCAAGTAGCTAGTATAGGTAACGTTAGCTACTAGCAAGTTACTAACAACCTCCAATACTGCTGATTTCTGAGAAGGGAAAGCAGTGGGCTCTTGCAAAGAGCTTCAGCCATCATTGTGTTTACTCGTCCTTTCATTGGCTACCTGTCCTTAAATGATCTAACGGGGAGCAGCACCTTCAACATGATCGACAAGAGGTTGGAATACACCATTGGGCAGTCCTACGTCCTCATCCTCTCATGTTAGACTGATGGAAGACTCAAAGCTACAGTGACTCACTATTGCTCTTCCTGCCTGTGTGTATTTCAACAGCAAATCAGAGCTCATGAAATCATCCATAGGCTTACCAAACAAGGGAAACACTTGTTTCACTTTAGAGCCAAAACCAAAGTAGACATCAGAGTACAATTAAAAATGCTCCATAAACGCATCCTATAGCACCTTAAAGGACTGGAATTGTGTTAGAGCAGTATTTCTCTCCTTTATGAAGAATTCTTCTTTTTTTTTATTTATGTCCCAAACTCAAGGCCTGGCGTATGGTCAAGTTCCCCACTTCTTTGCAAAAGAGAAAGGTGAAAAACTGCATTAGAATTTGAATCTTGTTTTTCATTTTTGGAGGAGAGGAATAGCACTGCCGGTGTAGCCCCTCCATTACAGCCGAATCAGCAGAGAACACAATGGATAAGTGTCCCTACTGTGTGTAAGTGCAGGAGTACTTCTGCTGCTTCCTAGAACACCTGAGGACCGCAGAGCACTCGCCACAGTTTTTAATCCCCAGGCAGAGAGCCCACAGGCAGACTGCTCTCAGCTCACCTGGCCCCCTGACACTCCCGCAAAGACTGGCGGTCTGACTCAGGCTGTCACAGGGCATACCCAGTCCATTCAAAGAGTCCATTAAAAAGCCTGACAAAGCCTTAAAGGTCTTTTCAGGACAGGAAACGCAGGCTGATTTGTGGCTCCCGCAGGCGGACATCCAAATCCAGCTCTGCCTCTGCCCAAGATTTACAGCAAATTCAACAGTTTAGACTAGAGACTAGTGAGGCTTAAATAGGCCATGTCACAGGAAATAAATGTTTCTTTCATTAATAGATATAATATTTCAGTGTTGGTAACGTGTCATAATGTACTGGTCATTACCAAAGTCCATGCAGCCCAGAGAATTAAGCTATAACATTTTTAAACTTAAAATTGTTGTGATGTCATTTACACATGATAGCCTGTTCAACAGTTTTTCCTACCCAACCCGGATAAGTGACATGGACATTACAGCTGGAAGAACAATGGAACTGACGTCTGACTCCCATTGGCTGGTGGGGCCCTTTTTGTTGTGTTGCACATCTGTTTGCAAAGCAAGTCACTACAGGCTCCCAAAGCTTCTGGACATCCAGAAGGAGCAGCTGGAGTTTATTTTTTCTTCCTGTCTCTGATTATTGCAGTCTAAACCTAACGGCGTGTTCCATTTCAGCCCAGGCCGCTTTTATGCACAATGCAGAGCAATGATAGGTCAGTCATCAGTCATCTCTGGTCAGCCTAAATACTTCTGTCCAATCAAAGGCAGTTTACATAAATTTGTATATAATTGTGTGTGTGTATGTGTGTGTGTATATATATATATATATATATATATATATATATATATATATATATATATATATATATATATAAATTTTAATTCCTCGCCTTGCTGTGAAGATTTTCCGGACTCTGGACACTACTGCCATTGGCTTGCTCACTGGACACACATTTTCTGTAGAGCTGCCTTGTGCTTTGTGAGAATTGCTGTTATAAAAGGCGCTTTACTGAATAAACCTTTTTAAGCAGGCAGCATTTAAATCAACACAGACTGGAGACTTACCAGAGAAAAAGCTATCGCCCTCAGAGATTTGGAACCCCAGTGTGAGTTTTTAAAAGTACAGTAACAAAAGTGGCCTGTTTGATTGTAAGTGATAAAGCAAGGTTGCAAAATACTACTATAAAAAGCCAAACGTAAGTGGACTTTAGGTGAAGAAATAAAAGAAATATGACCCGCCCATTGTTTAGGCTTTGTTATCACTGCAGAGGTGCCAAGTATGGTTTTGGTGTAAAAAGCAGGATACACAAAGACTGGAGACTTAACATAACTGATGAAGCTGATAAAGCTGGAACCACCAGCAGCCTTAATGTGATGCCTTAAACACATTATTGTTGCACCCTGCCGTGTCCTGTCATGTCCATGTGCTTCTGTTTGTTTTGGTCCTGTGCTCCTCCTGTCTCCGCTCTCTAGTCCGGCTCCTGTTTCTAGCTCTGCCCGTTCCCAGGTGTCTCAGTTATACCCTATGTCATGCCCTTTTGTTCTTGTTGGGTGTTTTGTCTCCCTGCCAGTCCTTTGTCTCTTTGTGGTTTGATTGAGTATCCATGTAAGTTTCTCCATGTCTGTTGTTGTGTAGCCCTGTTCCGTTGTTTAGTCTCTTTGGGTTTGTTTTATTTTTGGTTTATTAAAGACTTGCAGTTGCAACCTGTCCCCTCGTCCCACGTAACAATTATTTGACATCATGTGTGAGACTCCGCATATCAGATTTGCTACTCTAAAGCCCCAGACACCAAAATAGTTCTGGCCCAAATCTGGCCTATATTCCCCACTTTCTTCTGACCCACTTAATGTATGGATTGACTTTTGGTCCGCATGAGGCAGCAGTACTGTATCTGAGCCAAGAGGTGGGCTAGATCTGTTTTTATAACAGTGCTATATCTTTGCTATCCGTATCTTTGCAATTCGATGATCCTTATCTGAGGTTGTTCTTCTGCAACTCAGACTGTCGGGTTTGATATGGCATCCAGTCTGATGCAGAGGCCATAACCCCACAGGTGGTAAATGTGGTGTTCAAAAGAAAACGGCAATAGCATGTAGTTATTATCAGCTAGCATGTAGTTTAACTAGCAAGTAGCCTAAGCTTTACCCTAATCGCTATAGCTAAACTCCTCAGCTAACCTGTCTGAAGTTTTGGTTTACGTTTTGGTCTTTTAAGATTCACCATATCTTCATTTAGATTAGGTACTAGCACACTTGCTTTGTAAAGTACAGAATCAGCAGTTTAAGTTCATTTATTTGGAAGACTAAAACTTAAGACGTTTTTTATAAAGAATGTTTCGCTATGTGAAGCCATGTTGGACCTGAAACGTTTTAGCATGGGGTTTACTTTGTACAACACACAGTCTGCCGCTAATATCCCTGAGTCAACATTTATATGTCCAGCGTTTTTGGCGAACTCCCTAATAATGACACTAAACCATGATCGTCTACCAAAGAATCTAGAACCGACACACGTCCCGGATATTTGAGAATCTACTTGGATTTGTGGACATCTCTGAGCTTCACGCAAGTGCATTCTCTTCTATCTGGTAATAGCACTTATACTGGCATATGACACCAGCATTCATACACAGCAAGTTGCCAACAGAAACCGGGTTTCCTTTTTCCTCTTTGATTGATCTCCGTGGTTAAAATAGGGAAATAAATTTAGGGCTTTTACTTCTAACAGTAAAATATGGCCAGTTGTTTTGGTATTTACTGTCTCTCCTGCAAAGTTAAAGCAGTAGGTAACGTGAACCATCAAAACAAAAAAAAACAATATTTGGGACACCATCACTCTGAATGTAGTCTAACTTTGATCAGGGCCTGGAATCTCTTTAAGCTGCTGAAAGTCAGCTAAGACTTCCTGTTTGTTTATTTCATCTTTATTTATTCAGGTGGAGAGACTGAAAAGTTTCTCCTGTTCAAGGGCACTGATTAGAGTTGCACTATCCTGGGAGGCTCAACAGCTATGCTCCAAGTGAAAACAGGGATGGGAGAACCTTCAGCCTTACTGCACAAGGCCGCACTGATGGATGCAGGATGCAGCTGGGATCTAGCCCATGTTCCCAACTGACTGACCGCTCATTGGTAGATCTAACCACTAAACCATTCACCTTTGGCAGGACTTTGGTGTTACTCACCCTCCAAGCCTGCATCTTTCTTCTTTTAAAGCAAAACTGTATTTACATTCATAGACACCGGCAATGCACAAGGACACGCATCATACATGTGGCTCTACACAGCTGCCCTGGTGCTCTGCAGCCCCACCAAGCCCTGACGGGGATTGCACATGTTCAGTCTATTAGCTACTTTTGACTCTTTGGCATTTGGTGGAGCTGTGTGGTTGTGTGGTTAGGAACCGCATTTGGGTGACTAAGCTTACAGCTTTGATTTCAGTTCATAAACCAAAAGGGCCTGAAGCGTCCATTTTATTGTTCCACCTAAGAGACACTAACGAAAGTGCTAGAGAGTTTGTGAACTCTGTAGAATGATCTATATTCTTCCAAAAATTCGACATAAAACATCAGATTTTTGAACCTCCAGGATTAGCAAGCCTTTTAAAAGTGAAATTAGAGTCAGGTTTTTTCAATCAATGGGACAACAATCAAGTGTGAGTTGCTGCCTGCCGTATTTAAAAACGAGGGATCTGTCAGGGATCTATTTCATGACTGTGGCTAGGTTAAGTGTTTCTTTCTATAAGAAAAAATTCTCAGTTGGCTGGAGTAACTGTAAATAAATCTACTAAACTTCATAAATTAATACCTTTATTATTATTGTAACTATTTATTAATACGCAATATTTTAAAACATACCCAATTCAAATGAAGTAGACCTGTGTATTAGGTTTGTGTAAAATATTATGAATATTGCTGTATATTAAATCTTTTTGTGAACTGTTCACACACATGCTCATCTAAACTGGGCAGTCAGTCATAAAACAGTGCCAGTAAAGTAGATTTTCACACGTTTGTAGTCCAGATTTGGGCCTGATTTACTGCATCGGGGCCTGGAGAGCTATCCATCATTGGCGGAACGATGAATTCTGAATTATCCCAGCGACTTTGTTCTTCGTTAAACTGAATCTCACAAGAGTGTAGGTCATTAAGCAGGACAACAACCCTAAGTACACAAGTGGTTTTAGGAGGAGTGGTTGAAGAACAGTACAGTTAATGCTGGAACAGCCAACTTAAAGTCCTGACCTTAATCCGGCAGAGATACTGAGGCAAAGGAAACCAGATCAGGTGAGGAAACTGATGAACATCCCATAGCTGAAGCTGTTCTGTATGGAGGAATGGGGTGAGCTGGCATACAGGACCATTCAAATAGAGACAATTAACAGAGTATGTAGTAAAACATGTTCGTGTAGTTGTGTCGAAATGCTTTTCCAATGCGCTTTCCCTCCATGTAAATGCATAGAGAAGTCCTGCAAGTACATTTTCTTTTTTCATATGAGGACAATAACCGCCATAAATTGCATCCAAGACAAACACAGAGTGCCCACGGCTGGCCAGCAGCAAGGGGTACACACCCCATCTTCGCATGCATTCCCTCTCCGCTCACTCTGCATGGTGCATTGTGTTTCGGCTGGTTTCATCACTCACCCAGGTCTTTAACGCGAGGCAAAACGTCCACGGTGAAGTTCTTATAGGAGGCGATCTCCTCGCGGGGCGAGGCGATGCCCACATGAGCCTCGTAGATGCGCGGGCAGCGGGGCCGCAGGGGTCTCGGGTGCTGGTGCTGAGAGCCATGTAGAAGAAAAGACCCGTTAAACCAAGCGTGTGCTACAGCAGGCTTTGATGAGGCAGTAGCACACAACTTCCACACTGATCTCTGACTGCTGAGCCTGTGATGCAACCTAACTCAAACATCAACACAAAGCAGGAGAGGTAAGGGTTTAGTAGCGCAGAGATACTTTCAGAGGTGGGTAGAGTACTCTAACGGAGTGTCTTCATAAGTAAGATCAGCTGAAATAAGGACTCGAGTAACAGAAAAACTACAACACAGCAGATCAAAAACTACTCAAGCACTGCTCTTCACAAACTAAGCACACAGCTTTACCTTTGACTTCAGTAAATAAATATTTAGAAGTCCATTCCTTGTTAAAAATTCTGCGTCAATCTTTCTTTTTTTAACGTTAGCTGACATATTTAAGGGCTCACAGCTAACCATGGCTATGAGCTAAGTCCTAGCTATCCAACTCATTCGCTAAGACGTTTGAGTTGAAGGTGCATAAGCGCACTGAGCGCATTTCGTCAGAGTCCCTGATTTCATGCACATATCACAGTGTATTCGGTGTTGTAGTTACACTTTTACTTTTGACTTAAAATGTTCCAACGATCTCACGCGGGACGGTCGTTAGAGGGCCGGATGTGGCCCGCAGGCCGTACATTGCCCAGGTCTGCTCTAGAACTTTCTTCTCCGATCCCCTTTTTGTCCCGCCTCCTCCTTCTCTGACCCGCCCCTTTTTTCCCCAGGAGACCCCCAACGCAGAGAGCTATGGGACAAAATAAAATAAAATAAAAGCCAGAAAAATATACAGAGACTGAACAGAGCTTATTTAAGAACAATCAGATGAACTATTTAAAGAACTAATTATTAACCTGGGAATTATTAAGTTGGCTTGTAAAAGCCAACTTACTATTTTTGCTATTCTTCTTCTTATTATTATTCTACGCTCACTATTCGAAACTTTTCTCGTCCCCCAGTTTTCGAGCTAGAACCACCAAACTTCACACAGTTGTAGACCCCATAGCGTAGATTTATGCTTGTGCTTTTTGAAGCGATCCGACTTACAGATTCCGAGCAGTTTTCATCGGAAAACCGATTTTTCCCATAGGGAATGACTAGGGCCCTGTTCAACATGTTACAGCTCAGTCCAACCCATGTACTACAGAGTCTACAGGCCACACTTCTCAATACACACACAAAGACTTTTACAAGCCAACTTTTAAAAGTTCGTTCATGAACTTTCGCTTTCTAGTTATTATTACTTTTGCTGATTATTTAGCAGGGTTACACACAGGAGTTTTATTCTTCTGTTGGTCTACCCAGGAGAACAAACATATGCTGAGGTGTACTCAACTGTATTTAAGCGTACCTAGTTAACTTCGTTTAACTTAAATTTAACGTACTGAAAGTGTACTACATTATATATACCAACTATGTACTTAATATGCTAAATATAATTAGCAGTGCTATTAACAGTATATCTAAATGGATCTAACTGTACTTAACTGTACTATTTTGAGACACCTCTTATATTCATTTAGAGACACTTAAGTAAATTTAAAAGTACATTTTAGTACATGCAAATATTTTTATATATACTTAGTATACTTCTATTAAGTACACTAAAATACTACTGAGGTAAAATGTACTCGTAATTAATACACTTGTAATATTTACATTTTGCACTTGTATTAAGTGGTTGGTGTAGCTCAGCGGATAACACCACTACCCTCCAGGGAACCACCACCACATGTGGGAGACTAGGGTTCGATTTCCGGTCTAGGTGACTGTGCTGTGCTACACCAATAAGAGTCCTTGGGCAAGACTCCTAACACCACATTGACCTACCTGTAATATGATTACCCTTGTAAGTCGCTCTGGATAAGAGCGTCAGCTAAATGCCATAAATATTAAGCACACAAAAACAATAATGGGCTTAAGATGTACTTGCTGGTGTTAAAGTACATTTCCAGTGCATTCAAATATACCAAATTTTTACCAGGGTGAATGAAATGATGTTCCTCGTTCTTATATTATCATTCATCAAGGCTCTGGTCAGTATTATTCCATCAAACTGATTCCGACACTCACAATAAAGATTTGTGTGGTGCCCTAGCAGAATCACTTTTTTGGTTGCCCTACATTGAGGAACCGCTTAATACATGTCTCTTTGCAGAACCATATCTGGCAAAGGTTTATAAATTAGAACCTTTTTAGAGAAAGTTTATAGAATTTGGTGGATGCCTTCCCTGGCTCAATTCCGAGGAGAATTCCCTTTAGACTGGGATTTGTATCACTGCTGGTAGACCCGTATGACCATACGCTTCCATACTCCTGCAGATTCAGCTACTTCCTTCACACTATGGTCTTTAGCATGCCCAAATGCAGTCACTCCTTTCAGCCAATCATTAACATCTGCTTTGGAGCCATTCTCCACACATGGAACGAGACATTCCCTGCACAGTACCACCTCTTCTCAATCTATGAATCCCATCACTCACAGGCAGGTATTTACAGCCCCATCATCCTCGAGCCTGAACTTACTACCCCCTTAAACACAGAGACTCATTTTTTGCCCAGGGAGCTTATGTTTATACCTTAATATTTTATGATTATTTCAAGTTATCTGCCACTCTCTCTCTCAAAATCACTAAACTATGTGTCCCCTGATGCTATAGAGCTTTCTCTGCTACTTTAGAATCATCTGCATCTACTGTTCATCATTCTGCACATGTCTAATATTAATAATATTTCATTTAGAGGATACTACTCACCTTATAATCATTTGAATTGCATGACATTGCTCAGGTCTAACATATCCGTATCATTTATGCATTTCTAGACTGGTTTAGTACTGTTGAGGTCACTGATTCTGCATTTTTGAATGGGGACAATAGTGTATATTGCTACATACTTCAATTACAAATGCTATCTAGAGTATACTGAGACTTGGATACAGACGTGAGTATGAGCAGTGAGGAGGCTCATAGCACAGGATAAAACAATCAGTGACTGGTTAGAAGCTCATTTGCAGATTGTGAAATTGTTACTGTGAAAGCTGCTGATACAATAAAGATTAGAGACACGCAGAACACCGCTCGCACATCAACAAACCAACCAACAAACAAACAAACACATACACGAAAGCACATTAGACAGCAAAGTATATCAAATAAACTAATGAATAAACCCCCGCCCCGGTTATTCATCTAAAATGCTAATGACTGTCAGCAAATGCGCTCTTGCTCAGTCACCCATACGCACCGGAGCAGAACTGTGGGAATGAGCATTCTATTGAGTACAGGCTGGCGCACACTGAATGACTCAAAATCAAGCACAAATGTGCCAGAAAAATGTCACCGCAGAAACATTAATCCATATTAAAGCTGCGTGCACTGTAAATGGTTCTTGAGTGAAACGAAAACATCAAGAGGGCAAAACCAACTGTTCAATCTGCGAGGGCTGTTAAACGCGCTACTCGAGTCCCATTACACGCACCGAACAAGTGTCGTCATTAGCGCAGGCGTGCTTTCGGCATGCTAATGGCTAATAAGAAATGGATGAGCTCTAAGCAGTGCAGTATCTTAAAAGGAGATCTCAGCAGAGTGCTCCTCACAACAGCTCTGAATCACCAGCACGCGGGTCAAACGGGGAACTGTCCGCTGGTCCATCTACCCTCACTCATGACAGGTCACAGCAGAACCATTTTTTCATGCTTTCATTTTTCTTCTCCCCTTTTTACATTTTGACATCTTTACTTAACCATGTGGCTGTTCTCCCCTATATACAGGATATGTGTTATTGTAATAATGCTTTGGTGATACTGTACCTTACACAACCATGCATGTACAGCTATACTGATTGATTGATTGATTGATTGATTGAGACAGTCAGGGTGATGGACAAAAAAGAAAGAATGAGGCAAAGGAAAAGAGAGACAAAAGAGAGTGACACGACAGAGAGAGCATGAAATAGACAGAGAGAACTAGAGGAAAAGAAAGTAAGGAAGTGCTTGAAAATGACAGAGATAAAGGGAAAACAGAAAAAGTAAGAGAATTGAAGGAAAGTGAGGGAAAAGAGATGAGACTAGGACAAGAGAGAGAGAAAGAGAAAAATAACAAAGGAAAGCAGAAAAAGACAAAGAGAGGTTGAGAGAGAGAGAGAGAGAGAGAGAGAGAGAGAGAGAGAAATAGATGAAGAAAAGGGTGAGAGCATAAGAGAGAAACAGAGAGGGAGAGTGCATTGGAGAGAGATAGAGAAAGCATGTAAAACAGAAAGAGAGAGAGAAGAAGAAAGAGGGAGAGCGTAAGAAACGGAGAGGAGGGAGAGGTAGTGCATAAGAGAGAGGGAAGCATGAGAGTGCAGAGAAGAGGGAGCGAAAGAAAGAGAGGAAGAGAAACAAATAAGGGAGAGCATGAGAGAAATGGGGAGAGTGAGAGTGCATTGGAGAGAGAGGGAGAGTGAGAGCATGCAGAAGAGAAAGAGAGAAGGGATGAGAGAGTAGTAGTGACTATGCTCTTTGTTTTTCTTGGTTGGTCCAGCGTCTCTGATAGGCTGAACTCGGGCCGGGCCAGAAATGTATATATGTATTCATGCTCAGTGTTCTATAAAGCTACAGTGATGAATGGTGAATGATAAAGACACTTCCTCAACACATAAGTGGGCTGAACATGTAAACACCAACACAAGTGAATGTAGAACTACCCACTGATACGGATTTTCATCTAACGACGATCCAGACAGACTCCAGACACTCCCTCTGATTATTCGGATTATTTAGGTCCTTTATACTCAGAAGGTTTACAATAGGTGTAAAGGTCACATGTTTAACTTAAAAACCTCTAAACGTATCATTTCAAGGTGTATGATTCGCAAACCTGTCCTCTGGGCGTCTTCAGAGGAGTCTAAAAACTTTAAACTTTGACTTTAAAAGTGCTTTGGCAAAGGGCATAGAGAAGGAGGTAATGAAGAAAGCCAGAGGTGTTCCAGAATCCCCCAGAATGAAGCACATAATCATTTAAAACACAAGTGAAATATATCATTGAGGTGCACTTGAACGCTATCTTTAGACATGAATCACAAAGAAATTGCTGGAAGCTTTTCAGTTTTGAAACGTGAAAGTACTTCAGTGTTCGCATCTGCACCCAAACCCCATTAACCTCCATCATAAGCCTGTGGAGAGACTTGTTATTGTAGAAAAAAGTGTCAGCAGTGACTGACAGCATGCTGTTACACACACACACACACACACACACACACACACACACACACACACGGTAGACAACTGGTAGATTACACACAGACAACTGAACAGCTTTCCCTCTCCTGTGTTTATCTGTCTCTCATTATGTAAGCTGTAGCTTTAGACAATGTGTTTTTCACTGTGCTGCGCTGCTGTGTTGTGTTGTGCACTGCTGTGTTGTGTGGTGCTGTACCGTGTTACGCTGCTGTGTTGTACTGATTTATGGTGCTGGGCTATGTTGTTCTGTTGCTCTGCTGTGTTGCCCGGTGGACTGCTATGTTAGCCTGCTGTGCTGTGCTTCGCGGTGGACTGCTATGTTAGCCTGCTGTGCTGTGCTGTTCTGCTCTGTTGCGCGGTGCACTGCTATGTTAGGCTGATGTGCTGTGCTGTGCTGTGCTGCTCCGTTGCATGGTGCACTGCTATGTTAGCCTGCTGTGCTGTGCTGCTCTGTTGCGTGGTGCACTGCTATGTTAGCCTGCTGTGCTGTGCTGCTCTGTTGCGCGGTGCACTGCTATGTTAGCCTGCTGTGCTGTACTGCTCTGTTGCACGATGCACTGCTATGTTAGCCTGCTGTGCTGTGCTGCTCTGTTACGCGGTGCACTGCTGTGTTAGCCTGCTGTGCTGTGCTGTGCTGTGCTGTGCTGCCTGGTGGACTGCTATGTTAGCCTGCTGTGCTGCTGTGTTGCGCGGTGCACTGCTATATTAGCCTGCTGTGCTGTACTGCTCTGTTGCACGATGCACTGCTATGTTAGCCTGCTGTGCTGTACTGCTCTGTTGCACGATGCACTGCTATGTTAGCCTGCTGTGCTGTACTGCTCTGTTGCACGATGCACTGCTATGTTAGCCTGCTGTGCTGTACTGCTCTGTTGCACGATGCACTGCTATGTTAGCCTGCTGTGCTGTGCTGCTCTGTTACGCGGTGCACTGCTGTGTTAGCCTGCTGTGCTGTGCTGCCTGGTGGACTGCTATGTTAGCCTGCTGTGCTGCTGTGTTGCGCTGTGCACTGCTATGTTAGCCTGCTATGCTGTACTGCTCTGTTGCACGATGTACTGCTATGTTAGCCTGCTGTGCTGTGCTGCTCTGTTGCACGATGCAGTGCTATGTTAGCCTGCTGTGCTGTGCTGCTCTGTTGCACGATGCACTGCTATGTTAGCCTGCTGTGCTGTGCTGCTCTGTTGCACGATGCACTGCTATGTTAGCCTGCTGTGCTGTGCTGTGCTGTGCTGCTTTGTTGCTTTGCTATGTTTTGCTGCTGTGATGTGCTGTGTTGTTGAGCTATGTTATTCTGTTGCGCTGATCTGTTGTGTGGTGCTATGTTGTGTTATGTGGTGCTGTGCTGTGGTGTGATGCTATGTTGTGTGGTGCTGTACTGTATTATGCCGCTGTGTTGTACTGTGTTACACTGCTGTGTTGTGTGGTGCTGTGCTGTGTTGCTCTGTTATGCTGCTGAGATATGCTGTGTTGTTGACCTATGTTACTCTGTTGTGCTGCTGTGTCGTGTGATGTGTTGCGCTGGGCTGCTGTGTCGTGTGGTGCTGTACTGTGTCAGCCTGCTGTGCGGCTCTGCTGTGTTATGCTGCTGTGTTGTGCTAAAAGTGTTGGCTAAAACCCTTGCTTAAAGACAAATCCTGTATTTTCCATCTGTGCGTTTGTTTTTAGAAATACATTTATATATTTTATTTTTATATGCTATTTTCTAACCTCTATACCTTACAGTTATGCAGGATGTTTTCGTGACCTTGATGAACTGATATATGTAAATGATCTTTGCTCTGATTGGCTGCCAATCTAATGCTAAATGCAGTCCAGTTTGAAATACTGCCATGGATTAGTAGGGAATGGAAAACTGCTGTAGGCTAAAAAGGTGGAAGTATATAAATATTGCGGCTTCCAACATAAGCTCTGCGATGTATGCAAAGTTTTGGGAATGTGGTCATGCAACCTGAGCCACACTCCTGGTTTAACAGGCACTGCTGTTGTGGTTGTTATATGTGCATGTTGTTGTTTATTGAATTGTGTCGGAGGAGGCTGTGTGTTACCTTCTCTTCCTATCCCCTACTTATCTCGCTCGAAGTGTCTGTTAAAAGGAAAAGACTATTGGCCTGTATGCGCTATGTTTTCCGATTGTTCTTCTTTAGCATAGTTTACACACTGCATTAGCTTTCCATGATATGGGAGCTAAGAATGGGTTACTGCTGCTATGCCAGGCTTGGAAGCGGAATTTATTTTCCTAATAATAATGATTGAACATTCATTACAACACAACACCATGAAATCAGAAACATCACAGCCAGCCAAATATCAAGATAAAAATATTAACTTTAATAAATGGCACTTAACCAACACCAGCCATACATGGAAACCCAATGAACCTGGGAGCTGCAATCCTGTTTAATGTGTAACGGCCTTAAGGCGGCACTTTGTAGCATTTTTTTTCCCCTTTCTGCATGTCATGTCACTGCTAAAGCTCCCTGCTTTATTACTGTGAAGCACACAGATAAATCATAAACAATTTTCTATTTATTCCCAGCAGGGAAATTTTGTTGTAGGGTCCCATTCAAATGTTCAAAGAATTAGCTGTGCCATCTCGTTGTGCAACGAGAAGTCGAAGTCAGCTTCTTATTCCCCAGCTGCTTGCTCAAAGTTACCCATTCCACCTTAAATGGTGCAGCAGTTACATTCATTCGGGCTCCTGAGGCCAACTGCAGTAAGCTTTGGCACTTGCTGAAAACCTTCAATTTTGAAATGTTGCTGCGCTAGCTGCATATGTTCATCTGAGATTCCGTGCTGTCTCTACAGTAGGCTTTGCTGTTAGACCGGAATGATATCTGCCCAAAATACTTGGAGACATCCGAGTGAGAACTTTAAATTAGTGTCCTGGCAGCAGATGCAGAACATCTGTGTTGAAGCAGCACAGTCTTGGCCTTGCAATTTTTTACATAACAAGCAGTCACAGCCCAACTTGTGTGTATATAACAAGCTGTGCAATCAGGTTTCGACACCCAATCACAGTCCACTGCGCTTAAGAAGCACCTCAGATGATGGCTCGGATGATAGCTGCGGTTTCAGATGCCAACCCAAAAATTTGAGTTTACTGTTTAGGCAAACTAACAGACCCTGAAGTAAGCCCTATGGTTTACACTCACCTTATAAGACTGTGGGGGGTCCCAGTGAATCCAGTCATAAGTGACCGAGTCTAGTGTCTTGGTAACATACTTTGCCCAGGGGGAAATCCGATACAAGTATTCCCCATCCTTGGTCAGGATCACAAGCTGCACACAGAGAATGAACAGGAAGTAGAAGTAGTAGTAAGTTTAAGGTTACTTAGCATATGCTCTCGTTACTGGTGTGCTATTTTAAATATACTAACTGTGTACACTTAAAAAGAATAGCACAAAAAGCTGCACACAGAAGGAATCAACCAACAGGAATGAAACTTGGGTAGGTTTGACATCGTGAGACATGCTAATGACTTTTCACAGTTGGCTGCACATGTGACGTAAGCAAACAAGGCCCATAATTCCTGACTTATCTAAAAACTACAACTACGAACATTCAGCGAGCAGTGATGCCCTCCACGAGTCATCCTGTTAGTGCAAGCACCAGTGGCAGACGACTGCGTGAACTGCCTTTAACATCACGTCAACGTCGCCAAAGACTGCAATGGTATCGTGCCAGACTGTCATGGAGTGACTCAGAATGGCAGCGGGTCATCTTCAGTGACCAGTCCCGCTTTTGTCTTGGTAGAGACGACCAACCAATCCGTTTGTGGAGACATTGCTGTCAGGTGCAAGACGAATGGTTTGTTGTCACATTCCACACATTCAGAAGGCCTGGTGTTTCTTCACCTCCACCCTTACCGCACAATCTGCAGAAACTGTGTGGGACTAATCAAGCAGCATGGGATGGATTATTACAGGACACTATTAGGAACCTCTACAACTCCATGTCGAGACGTCTGGCAAGTTGCATTAGCAAACATGATGTTTTGACGCCATACTGAGAGACACTACTTGTTCTGTATGTGTAGCTCAATAAATATTGCCCATGTCAGTCTAAATTTATTCTTCCTGGTAACTTTCTTCCCAACAGCACTGCAATACTTTTCTTTTGATGATGAGTGTACTTTGCAAAATTATATTTATCTGGGCAATCCATAACAGCTGTATCATAAATTTAATGACTTTGAGGTTACGCAATGTTTTTGTAATATTACAAGCACAACAAGGCATATATATATATATATGGTGGATATAAGTTATAAGAAGTGTTTCAGGCTAGACTGCTTTTTGAATGAGACACAATGCATGTCAGAACAGTGATGAAGTGATGAAGAGAAGTTGGAATATGTAAAAATGAATTATGGCTGTTTAAACAGTTACGTGTATATGGTCATAACTGGTTATACACTCAGTGTACACACACACAAACACACTGGCACTCATCAATATTCTACTCCATGCTTTTCCTCTGTATACCCCCTCCTGACATCTCCTGACCTCCAGCTTCTCAGTAGGCTGGCCGGCTTCCTATAGCATGAGAACTGAAGGTACAGTGCAAGCTAAAACAACAGCACACCTCAAAACACAGCACAACACTGCTCACACTCACTGAGCTGACAGACATGTGAAGACTAAAGCAGTGTAATGTGTGTGTGAGATTGTTTTTATAAATGTTTAAGACTAAACCCTCAAGGGTAAGGACTAGCAGCACAGTTCAGTACACGTAAAGTACTAAAAAAGTTTGAATTTTAAAACTGAAAAAAAAAAAATGGCAAAACCATTTCTAGTTTTCTATTCTCCTAAACGTAAACAATAGAGTTTAGCTTTGTTATTTAGTAAGCAGGTAGCTAAGTGCTCATACTTGGTACCGCTGGATGATTTGGTTTTAGTGTTATGGATGAGATCAGGTGGTCTGAGCTTTTAGACTGTACGTTTTAGACCTGAATGACTTCAAGCACTTGGAAAACCATACTCATGTCTCAGGTCTTGTACAGTTGAACATCAGATGAAATGAACTCAAACCAAATGATGATTAAAAATTATATTTATCAGTCCAAAAGCACTGTGGCCAAACACTGGTGGACCAAAGCTTGTTGAACCAAGCATCATCTGACCAAAAACGCTAAGGCCTAACAGCGAAACAAATGTGTCAGTCAGCTGTGGGTGGGGACAACTGCAGGACAAAGAGTCCAACGGGCTTTTGGTCACAGAGTGTTTTATTCAACAGCATTGGGCTTTCGATACCTTTTTTCTGAAGCCAATTATTCTGAGGGCATTTCCTGTGATGTTTAGACGTGTAAGTTGGGAGACATGATGAAGCTTTTCCCAAAACTTGAAGTTGTTTAGTGTGAGGAATGGTGCTGTTCTATCTGATACCTGAGTACTGATGCGGAGGTCTGAGGATGTCCCAAAATAAACACCGTAGCAATAACTAACTACAGCTCAGGCCTCAAGGCTTTCTTTGAGTTGTGCCGATTAGTTATTACCTGAATACTAATAGCTGCTCATGACCAAGGAGGGGTCCTTGGTCACCCCAAGGAGGGGTCCTTGGTCATGAGCACTTGGTCAAAGCTGGTCTGCCTCAGAGAGGGGCTGTAGAAAATTGGTTCACTTAATGGGTCCTTCATAGCCTAGCAACTGTAACTTTGCCTGGATACCGTAGAACTGAAAACTTACCCAGTTTCCCCAGAGGTTTGGTGGAAAGAGTAAACTGGTACTGATTTCTTAAACCAAAAGGTGAGATGAGATATGGAAGATCAGTAACACGCTAGTTGAAGGGTGTCTGCGTAACACATTTGTAGCATCTTACATAAACCTTTTATGTAATGTTTAAATCAACATTCATAAAGTGTAGATGGTATTAATATGGAGTACTGTGTCATTTAACTGAGAGACATTTTTCAATCTAAAAGTCCTCATTTATTATTTTGCCAAACTCTTATTTCTGAATACACCAAAAAACAAACAAACAAAAAAAAACAACAACAAAAACAAATATGAGACCTGGATTTACCCCTTTGGACAGGAAGGAGTATGTCATCAGTCTATATGCTCTTCAAGAAAATACTATGTTTAGTAAGTTAGCACAATTATACATGCATTAATTTATACGATCATTTCTCCAGTATAATAAGTAAAGCACATCACAAAGCATGAAACCTCTAAGGACAACCATTTAAACTCAGGATGAGTCATTTTTCCCAAACAGTGTATGGACCTGTTGAATGAAGCCTTAGGTACAATACAAATGTAAAGATGACAAAGGGTAGAAAGTAGAATGAATTAAAAAAATTAAAAAAATAAAAAAATCATAAAAGTCTTCACAAAAAGTGTGTAAGGGCCAAAGCACTTCGGTCCAAAGGGCAGGTTTGTATTCTGCCTGTCTAGAAATGAAACATTTAACTGAAAATAAATTTTAATTTTTTCAAACTAATACATGAGGACTTATTTTGAAAAAAAAAAATCTATTTCAGTAAAATGACATAGTACTTCATATTAAAATCATGTAAAAGCGTTTATATATTACATTCTGAATAAGTTAGGTAGACAACCTTCAAGTTAAATGTTACCGTAGAATCTCAGTTAATATGTGGAAGGCAACATTACCAAACTGGAAATGAGGAACTGTTATACCAATCCGCTTTTTGTCTTTAAAAGTAACATCATGCACCGCTATGACGAGTGACTTAGCAGTCAACCAACATGGGCACACTGCTTACCCCACTGTCAATAAACTGATAACTGTGTTATTAATATACAGAACCAACATGAGAATTAGTCCTCATGTCTTTGTCTCATTAATTATCCCTTAATTAATCCACCACTTTACCGTTCATCCATTGTTGCACAGTTGCAACATGGAAGGAGATGAGGAGGCAGGATGCAAGTCCTTGTCTTTATTGAAATCCATGACAAAAGAGCCCACAAATGAACCAAAACAAAGACGGAACATTCACGATCAAACCACAGCAAGAGAACAAAAGACACAGGACCATGAAGAAGGCTGGAGAACAAACAGGAGAACGCAGAAAACAGGGACTAACAAACCAGAACACCAACCAAACACGAAGCACGCAAACAGAGGTACGAGTACACAGGGAAACTACGAAGAAACACCTGGGGCTGACGGGAGGGCGGGGCTACAGAACATACACAGGTGAGACACATAACAAAGAGGCAAGTCAAGGGAGGAGACACAGCCCAAAACAACAACAGCCCAAAACAACAACAGCCCAAAACAACAACAAAACACACAAGGGAAGGTAAACAAAGACACTGACAAAACAAAGACAGACAGAGGCAGAGAGCTAGAGAGGGCAGAACACAGTCTTTGGGCTTTTACTGACACATTCTTTCACCTTCAGGTGCAGGTGTATGAAATAGACTGGGTGCACCTGATCCAACGACAAAATCATGTGGTCGACAGACGGGCTCAGCGTTACAGGCTTTCATCTAGTAGACCTTTAACTAGAAGTTCACCAACAGGAATAAAAGTTTTTAAGTTTTAATAAATTACAGTAGCTCAGTGAGTGTAATGTGTTAGTGTGCTGTAAGTAGCGTGTTGGTGTACAGTAACTCAGTGAGTGTAATGTGTTAGTGTGCTGTAAGTAGCGTGTTGGTGTACAGTAACTCAGTAAGTGTAATGCGTTAGTGTACTGTAAGTAGCGTGTTGGTGTACAGTAACTCAGTAAGTGTAATGTGTTAGTGTGCTGTAAGTAGCGTGTTGGTGTACAGTAACTCAGTAAGTGTAATGCGTTAGTGTACTGTAAGTAGTGTGTTGGTGTACAGTAACTCAGTAAGTGTAATGCGTTAGTGTGCTGTAAGTAGCGTGTTGGTGTACAGTAACTCAGTAAGTGTAATGTGTTAGTGTGCTGTAAGTAGTGTGTTGGTGTACAGTAACTCAGTAAGTGTAATGCGTTAGTGTGCTGTAAGTAGCGTGTTGGTGTACAGTAACACAGTAAGTGTAATGTGTTAGTGTACTGTAAGTAGCGTGTTGGTGTACAGTAACTCAGTAAGTGTAATGTGTTAGTGTACTGTAAGTAGCGTGTTGGTGTACAGTAACTCAGTAAGTGTAATGCGTTAGTGTGCTGTAAGTAGCGTGTTGGTGTACAGTAACACAGTAAGTGTAATGTGTTAGTGTACTGTAAGTAGCGTGTTGGTGTACAGTAACTCAGTAAGTGTGATGTGTTAGTGTACTGTACGTAGTGTGTTGGTGTACAGTAACTCAGTAAGTGTGATGCATTAGTGCACTGTAAGTAGTGTGTTGGTGTACAGTAACTCAGTAAGTGTGATGTGTTAGTGTACTGTAAGTAGTGTGTTGGTGTACAGTAACTCAGTGTTAACCAAATGGTTACACTCTAGAGCAATAGGGGGAGACTTTCTTGCGAGGTATATATGACCGTGCTGATATATATAAAACATATGGGACATGTTTATGACCCCTTCCCTGACATGGTATGAACACTACCTTGCAGGTGTGTGTGTATTTTGGAGGAGGGGCTTGTGCGGCATGTTAAGGAAAACAGTGCAATTTAAGCATGTCCCTTGTTGTTTTCCGTGTATCAGGAGCAGCTGCCAGCACCTTCATAGATCGATGGCAGCTCGAGAGAAGCATCAGGTCAGGGCGGTGGGCGCTTCACCTAGGCTCAGTGAGCACGCTCATACAGTCACACACAGAGCGGCCTGCTGAGATTGCTATTACACGTCACTGGACGAAGCAGAAACAAACAGGCAGCACGAGCAGCGTGTACGAGAGATTGAGTGAGACTGTGTGTGCGCGAGCGTGTGGGGTGATCATTCTAGCACGCAGCGATGGAGCCCACAGTCTGACAGGTGAGTTTCGCCGCTGTGTAAAGTGGGCCAGACAGGGTTTCTTGTGGATTAGCTGGAGTTTAATTTAGAAGTGGGGGTGTGTGTGTGTGCGCCAGGGTGGGGTGGTGTGTGATCCCTTTCCCATTTAGCGCAAGAATAGAGTTCAGCCGGGCATTTTTCAGTGTCAGTGCAGCGTCAAAACTCTAATTAGATTTTACTTCCATCAAAGCTCTCCCGCCCCTTCCCTAAGAGCCAGGCAGACGCAGCTGTGTGCAGCATGGCAAACATGTGGCTGCTTGCAATTAGGGTTGATGGTATCCGCTTTTTTCCACACTGTGTTACTAAATCATATTTTTAAATGTGTTTAGATGGTGTTAGCAGCGTTTGGGGGTCCCACTAACATATACAAAACTACCCAGGTAATTAATTTAAGTATACTTAGTACCCTTTCCTGCACTCATGATTAATGTACTGAATATATAAAATTATATGTGCTATTTTAATATACTAACTATGTACTTACTATGCAAAATATAATCAGTAGTACTATTAAAAATACACTTAAAAATAGTGCTAACTGTACTATTTGGAGACACCACTAAGATTCACTCACATATCGTCTTAGAGAGACTTTGAGACGGCAAAAACCTAATGCAATTTGAATGTAAGTCAATAAACCCAGACTGCCAAACAGTTTCTGATTGCTCATTCATAAAATTTTCACACAGTGTAAATTGCAGCTGTGTTCCAAAAATGTGTTTTCCATTGGACAGCGATGATACACTTTTTAAAATGATTTTTGATACAAATATTTAAAGTACATTAGTATAGCTTTATACTTATTTACTTAGTAAACTTGTTTTTAGTATACTAAAATACTACTGAGGTAAAATGCAGTTGTTTTATTTAATTATTACACTTGTATGCATATGTATGTATATACATGAATATGTATGAGGACTCTTATTAATTTAGCTCAGTGGATAATGCCACTACCTGCCAGGGAGCCACCACCACATGTGAAGACTGGGGTTCATATCTATGGGGATCGATGACTATGCTGTGCTACACCAATAAGAGTCCTTGGGCAATACTCCTAACACTACATTAACCTACCTTGCATAAAAGCGTCAGCTAAATTAAATGTGTTAAATGGTGTGTAGCAGCGTGTGTGTATATATAACATATATATATATATATATATATTATATAAGTATATATATATATATATATATATATATATATATATAATTATATATTACACACACATATATATATATACCGTCAATGTCCAAAGAAAAACATATCCAAAACAATTTTGGTTCCATTGACTGTTACTATTTTGGACAGTGACTAAATATACATGGTTGTATGTATTTAGCTAAAACTATCTGAAACGTACTTGCTGATATAACAGTACATTTCTAGTACATAAAAATCTAAGTTTTACCTGGCTAATTCTATGCATCTGGAACCCACAGAACCAAAAACATCAAAAACCAACAAAAAGATATAATAGTTTTATTTGACCCAATCTTACACTGCCAGTAAGACCATCAGATCTGGGCCAAAGCGCACTAAGCAGAACAAGGACTTTATCTGATGGCAGAAATGAAAATGGGAACAGAAAATGGGTTTAAAAAATACATTTTTAAAGGAAATTACTTTAATACCTGTTTTAAGATTTAACAACAAAAATGAACAGGTTTTATAATGGGACTATATAGCACTGTTGTGTAACAAGTTATCTTACTACTCGCACCTACTCACACTATCTATTGCTATAGAGCTACATTAGCACTTCTGCTTTTTCCATAGCGATATTAGTATAATTGTATAATAGTTGTATGATTGCATTAGAAGAAAAAGTGATGGACTGGAGGTATATATATATAGGTTTATCACATGGGGTTCAAGACTAGGAGGCGGATATACATGCAAGGATTTAATTAACAGAACAAATAAGACCAAACAAACCAAAAACACTAAGAAACAGTGACCCAGGTTACAAAAACAACAGATCGACATGGAGACAAAACACCAAGCAAGAACTCAGGCAACTACAGGGAGTATAAGAGAACAAAGACTAACAAGGAACACCTGGGAAGGGGCGGAGCTACAAACTAGGGACAGGTGAGGGGACTGACAAGGGGGCGGAGACAGGAGGAGCCAAAAACCAAAACAAACAGAAGCACATGGAACAGGACAAAAGGCACATGGAAGTGACAAGACAACCAGAAAACCAGAGAAAATAGAGAAAACGGGCTTGACTAGACAGGACGTGACAAGGTTGAAGTCAGTGTTACGATTATTATTTACTGTACTGTATATATCCAGTAGAATAAGTGGCTCAGAAGATTGAAAAAAAACTATGTATACCTATATAAGTATATACAAGTTTATATATATATATATATATATATATATATATATATATATATACAGTATATATTTGTATGTATATACAGTATATATGTGTATGTATATATCACTTATATATACTTATCACTTCACTACATTGAGATGCTTCATTACTGCTACTTCACTGATATGTCGCTGATGTGTTACAGATAATATTTTAGGAGTTCATAAATTAGCGACAAAAATCCACTCAAAATAAGTTTGTATTCTCAATAAGCCCAACTCACAATGTGTCCTGCACATCTAACACAGACGCAGTAGAAAACAATGGAAGTTAGTAGAACTTCTGATTAATGGCAAATATATGCAGACGGTTTCTATGAAACCTAGCATTCTATCAGTGCTAGCGTGTTGCTGGACTGTATCTGTGTGGCTATGGTGTAAAGTGAGAGGTTTTCTCTCTTTCTCTCTCTGTCTCTCTCATAAAAACACACATACAGACACACAAATATGCTCAGTGCGCTCTTCCTCTTCCCCTCGCACACATATTCAGCAGCCTCAAATTCCTCTAAACTCCACTTTCCCCGACTCTGCTCCAAGCTCTGTTTGTACCAGTATTTTGATTTCCCTCGAGAACGTGACTATATCCCACCTGTCTGCAGCTCCTGTACCCTTCAACAGAGAGAGAGAGAGAGAAAGAGAGAAGGAGAAAGAGCGAAAGAGAGAGAAAACACAGAATAAAACATGGCCTTTCTGGAGACTCAAATCCGCCGGGGCTCCTTATTGATCACATTCTATCGGCTGCTAAAACGCTCTGAGCATCATGAGTTCCCTCCCTCTGTCTCTCTTTCTCTCTCTATGAGTATAGGTGTGTGTGTGTGTGTTGTTTTCTTCCCCTTTCCCGCACTTTTCAAAGACACGTGGAATATCAATATCACTACACAGGTAATAAAAATTTAATTAATGAATAAATTTGATTTCGGGTGGGGTGGGCTGGGCTCGCTGAGAGAATGCAGAAGTGGTTTAAACTCACACAAACAGCAGCTTTCTCATTCCTTTGGAGCTGAGCGGGGTGCCACGAGTGGGAAATTCATTAGGCTCCATTGATTTGGCCCCTACCAGAGGGCAGCTCATAAAAGACTGTGAGAAGGCTTTCACCCTGGCACGTGTGTGAAATGGAAGTGAGTGGAAAGCCCAGCTGGACTGGCCTTCACTCACCTTCCCTGTGGACCGCACTGGAACTCCATGACTCCACAGAGCTGTATATCAGCTGTTTATGAATTATTGCTGTCCTAATATACTCTCTGAAATGGTAACTTTTACCAAGTAGGGAAAACATGCAATGGGCTTTAATGTACGCTCAATAATTATCACTGATATCATCATAAACCGTACAGTAACACTTCAAAACAGCGACTTACATTCAGACATTCATTAAACATATTTATTATTCAAGTACTGGACATGTAATGAATTGTAATGAGAAACTGAGTGATGCTTGGTTTGCGCTCTGTGATATTATCATAAATACATTATAATTCATGCTTTTCTGGGAATAAAAAAAACTAAACTCATTAATAACTGATCAAAACAAAAACACATTTCACAATTCATATCACTCGTGCCTGATCCATAGGCGGCCCCTGGTTGTACAACCAAACATCCAAAGCCAAGACTTTCATTTCAGGGAAGAACATGTATTTCCTATGTTGCATTCGAAATGGATGCCTTAATAACACAAACAATAAGCTTTAATGGTACGGAGGACCGGATCTGCCAAAATTAAAAATAAATAAATAAATAAAAGACTAAATAAAATTAACATTTAAATAAAAATAACTAGAATTTGTATATATTGCTTGCTTTGATTTTATTTATACGCTTATTTCCTTTTCTTGCATTTATATAGTCCTCATTTTATTTATTCTTGTACTGTTTATTAATGTTTTATTAATGTCTCCCTTCATTTTATATATATTTTCTGCATATATTATTTAAACATGGTAATTTTAAAATCAATTTATTTAATACATATTATTTTTACATAAAATATAATTTAATTATACATTTAATTTTTTTTACATTTTTTTAAATTAATTAATTAATTTATTTATTTCTGTTTTTCTTCTTTCATATGATAATGAGGAGGCGTGTTTTTTATGTTCAGGCTTAGCAATTAAGTGCAGAACGACAGGAGTTGATTTCGAGCAGAGCTATGTAGCTTGGCTATGCATTCGGGTGAAAGACTCCGAGAGGCTAAATATCGGCGCACAGGTCGGTGTCGGATCTGCTCAGAGAGGCAGCTTCCAGGTGTTGCATGATCTGAATTTAGCAGGGAAGGACGATGAACTACCTCCTCCAAATTTGTGAACACTATGGGGTCGATCTCTGTATCAGAAGATGTAGCATAATGGAATAAACTGTCAGCCACAGCCTCCACTCGAAAGAGTAAATAATCTGCACTTGCATTTTCAGCAGGGTCAGCTAAGAGTCTCAGATCTCTAGCTACCTGTCACCTGTAAGCAGACATTAGTGCACCGTGTTGTTCATAGTTACTGCTGATGGAGCAAGACAATCGATCTACAGAATCTGCTGTCGATCAACCAATAGGAATGTTAAGACACACTGACATCATGGATTGACAGCCCCTTTATTACCATAAGGGTAAGGAAAGACACAAATAAATAAATAAATGAATTTATTAATAAATAATTAGATAAATACATTCATTTAAAATAAAAATGTTCATTAAGTAACGAAATAACAAAATAAATACACATTACACATTTATTTAAGTTTTTTATTTATTGATATACTTATTTCTATGCTTATTTATTTATTTTTAGCTTTACCATCATTATTTCTTTACCATTTTAATTTAAATATTAGTGTTTTATTTATTTTTTTATTTTTTTATTTTGGCAGATTCGGTCCTCCATATAATGGTTGATACAAAAACTGTCAACTAATGACATTCCATATTCCTAGACATTCCTAGAAATGGCACGAGTTTAAATATTAATTTACAAAGTGAATAGGAAAATAGTATGACAGTTTCCCGGTAATATTCCTGAACAGTTAATGAGTGCTACAGGAATACATCATGGCAAAGTCTCCTCCTTATTTGTATAGATTTGTATCAATCCATAACTTTCCATGACTAAGGCATGAGCCACGGGCAACCCCTAACTCCAGAACCAAACATCCAAAGCCGAGACTTTAAAATAGGCATACTTTCTCTTTGGGGAACAAATACAACTCCTATGTTGCTAGTCCAGTCTCTGGCCATTTCAAGGCTTGACTGCTGCAACTCACTCCTAGCTGGTCTTCCTCTGTGAGCTATCAGGCCCTTGCAACTGATCCAGCATGCAGCAACTCGGTTTGTCTTCAGTGTTCCCAGGTTCATTCATGTCACTCCACTCCAGCTGTCCCTTCACTGGCTTCCTGGAGCTTCCCGCATCAACTCGGATGCTCGTCTACAAAGCCAAGAATGGACCAGCCCCTCCCTACCTTATGGTAGTGGTTAAGAGTCGATCTGTACCTCGAGCCCTTCAAGCTTCAAGTACAGCTTGGCTTGACCTGCCATCCGTCAAGATGCATGAAAGACAAGTGTCTTCTATGTCTTGGCACCCAGATGACGAACTTCCACTGGCTGTCCGAACAGCAGAGTCTTTCAGTCTTCTAACACAGACTGAAGACCATCTATTCGTAAGGCACTTCAGTGAGCACTAATAGATAAATAAACTGAAATGCTCGGTTTTGCACTTGCGCTGAGCTAACCTTATCTTCTCTCTAGGTATGAATGCTGACTTGGGTTTGCTAGGTAGTGCCCTCATTCCCATTCAAACTTGTTTCTAGGTATTAGCTCTGGCTCTTATTTGGGCAGCATCTGAGCTCAAGGCAAGGTTTAGACGCCAACCTATTTGTACTAGCTAGGAAACGTAACTCTGCACAAGTGCGTCTGCTAAAATGCCGTAAATGTAAACTTCTATCACTTATGCATGAGCCACAGGAAGTCAGTGACTGCAAGAGCCAAACATCCAAAGCCAAAAAATGAAAACAGGCATACGTTCTTTAGAGAGGAAGAAATAGAATTCCTATACTGCGTTCATCAATGATCCTCTAATGATGGATACATAAACGAATAGCTAAAGATATTTCATATTCCTGGACACAAAATGGTGCATGAATTTGATTAAATATTCACCTAAATTGAATAAGGTGATCATACTAAATGCATGGCATTGCAGATTTATGGTAATGAGACTGTAAACTTGATGAAGCTACAGAACTATGTCATGGGAAAACATGTACTGCAATTTCCTTAGACTTTGTTTCAATCATTAATCTTCCATCACTAATGTATAAGCCACAGGCAGCCAGTGACTGCAGAGCCAAACATCCGAAGCCAGAGGGGGTGAATTATGACAAATATGCAGTTATGTTTATTGCAGCAAATGCTTACCACTGTCAATGTTCATGATTAGTAAATTCTGTTTGCCAGGTGTTAGGGTAAAAGTGGAGTAAAAACGCAGTAGGTTATGTTTTACCGTTTGAACTTCATTGTGTTTTATAGATACTATATGCTAATTCCAAACTCTGATGCCTGCACTTTCCACAACAGCTGGGTTGGAAGCATGTTTACCATTGCGTTACCTTCATCTTTCTTTTCAACAGCAAGTAGCAAACATGAGGACACCAACGGATTTGGTCTCGCAAGCTGATTTTTTGCCAGGCTTCTGTTATATTAGTCTTCAGCTATGCTAGTACAGAGCCCTTGTAGTTGGTTTTACAGGCAGGCCAGTCTAGCACCTGCACTCTCTGACTATGCAGCCATGGTGTTGTAACGCATGCAGATCATGGGTTGAAGTTGTCACATTGAAATAAACTGGTATCCCTGAAAAGTCATTGTCTAGAAGGTAGCACATGTAGCTCAAAAAAATGTGTTCAGTGTTAACAGTGCCTTGTGTAACTTACTTACTACCCCCTATACCATCACAGACCCTGGCCTGGGAACTTTGCACTGGTAGCAGTCTAGAAGATCTTGTTCTTTTTTGGCCCAGAGAACACAAGGTCTATTATATCCATAATAAAATGAAACTTACCAGATCAAAATACATATATCCACTGGGCATTTCAGTCCATTTCGGGAGCGCTTGAGCCCAGAGAAGCTGGAGACGTTTCTAAAAGCTGTTGACATTTGACTTTCACTGTTCACAGAAGCAGGCTTGTTTTTAATGCAGGGAGTACTGCATTCTTGTGAGTGGAGAGCTTTGACCCATCCTTGCTCTTAAAGCAGTAGGCCATTTCCAGGCACTCCTTTTATATCCAAGCAGAACCTTTCACTTGTTTAAGACGGTTTTCAAACATGTCAAAGTTAAAATCTTAAATGGCCCCTTGTCTTAACATTTTTGGAGTAAACATTTCTGCGGGAAACTAGGAATTTGCCTAGTATTCTATTAATATCCCATATTTTTATGTCTGGAATCAAAAAATTCCTTCCATAATTTAGAACTGAAGTTAGCTAGCATTGCTACTAACACATAAGGTCAATAATCAGCCAAACCGTTTCTGTATATCAACCTTTGACTTTTCTCAAATGACATGATGCATTTAGATCATGCAGTCAATGTGGCTTCACAGGATATTTCCAGAATCACTTCGTCACACATTGGTATGATTCAGTGCAACACGATCAGAGCTGGGTACATTATCTGCACAAAAAGCTTCACCATATGTGTTAGAACCTGAATATCATACATGAGGAAATGCATCAGTTGGATGCCAGACCCACCACTCAGCTACATATGGCATGACAGTATGTGAGCCCAACCAAGACTTATTTAGTACAACTGTAGAGTTTAGAGTATCCCACTGAGCACCACACACATTTAGTTGCAAAAGCCATGTGTCTGCATCAGTAGGAGACTGTTGGTGACCTACCAGGCTATCTGTGGATGTATTTGCTCTGTGCTTGCGAAATGCTAAGTAACATTTTTGTAGGTTTATCATTATTTAATATGCAACTTCTAACCCTAACGTTACACTCCTGCACCTGTGTAATGATAGTTTACAACATGCTACTTTGTGAATAGTACTGGTTAATTTTAGCTTATATGTCTACATGTGGTCTGTTAATGCAATTTATTTATTCATTGGTGTATGGTCTACACCAAGTTAGGGTAAGTAAGGACTTTCAGTGGTCTTTCCAGCATTAGCTAGATCCCCAAGTGGGATTAGGTTAATTTCTATTCACTGGACCTTCCGTTCTGCAGAAAGGGCCATCTCTCACAAACAAACATTAGGCTCTAGTGAAAGAAAGAGCCGTTAAATTTACAAAATCTTTCAAATAGTAGAAAATACACTCATCATCAAAATAACAGCTGCACCCAGAAAGAAGTGTTGGATTGCAGTGCTATTGGGAAGGAAGATAAAGGTCACCAGGAACAATAATTGATGATACATGTAGACTGATATGGGTAATATTTATTGAGCTACACACACAGAAGTAGAGTCTCTCAGTATGGCGTTGGGCCACCATGCTTGCTAACACAACATGCCAGACGTATCAGCATGGAGTTGTAGCGGTTGCTAATGGAGTCTTGTGATAATCTATTCCACGCCGCTTGTAATTATTTCCCTAGTTCCTGCAGGTGTTCCGGTAGAGGTTCGAGATGGAGTGACATCAGTCCTTCTGGACATGTGACCACAAAGCGTTCATTTTGTAGGTAACCATGGGGCCCCCTCACACAGTTTCATTGGTCATCTCCAAGACAGAAGCCGGCTTGAAACTGAAGATGACCCGCTGCTATTCTGAGTCACTCTATGGCAGTTTTCCTTGACCCTATAGAAGTCCTTGGTGATACGGATCTGGTGTTAAGGGGAGTCGTCGTACATGTAGCCCTGCATCCTGCAGCCATCTGCCAATGGTGCTGGCACTAACAGGATGACTAACGGAGGCATCACTGCTCACTGAATGTCGGCAGCCATGGCTGTTGGGTCAGGCGAGTACAGTGATAAGGCCCATCCTTGCTTACATCACATGCACACAGCTTTCTCACAATGTCAAACCTAGACACCAAGTTTCATTCCTGTCGGTTGATTCCTTCTGGGTGCAACTATTTGTTCTACTATTCTTTTGGTGTTAAGTGTATACGAAATGTCAGATGATGAAAACTGGTGAATACACAAGGCCTTGGGGAAAAGCTACTATAATTTATATTTATAAAAAATGAATAAAACATGGAATATTATTTTATGATATCAACAGATATTTATTTATTTATTTATTTATTTATTTATTTATTTATTTATTTATTTATTAATGATCGCACTTGACATCACATTACATATTGTGTCACGCTAAATCAAAATGCAACACAAAGCACCATTATCTGCTGCTAAGCTAGCATGAACATCATTATGGGCATGAGTAACTTTCAAAAGTTTAAATATTTGGAATATAGTGATGGAAAATTCAGTCTTACATTACTTTTGAGGTGGCAAGAAAAGTAGTTCATGAAAAAGTAGTACATTTAGCTTGAGGACGCCTGCAGACTCCCTGAATAATCTTTTAAGATTGAGCGTCTCTATTAGCACCACCGGCTATGTATGTTTTATTCATTTGAATGCACGCCGCATGCTGCAGTGAAAAAGTTGCTGGCGATGCTACGAGATGATTCGCATGTGAATTACACAGTAGACTGTAGGGTAGCTGGAGCTGGAGGGGTGAATGGAAACTGTGAAGCGAGAAGATGTTATGGAGCCATATGGGTTAACATACGCTAACCTTGGGAATAAGCAACAGCTTTGCTTTGTTTATTGGCAGACCAGTTCGATTGTAATGGCCTTGAGGTACACATATCGACTGCCTACAAGCCACCCATATGTATTTTCAGCATATATATTTTGAACCCCAGAAATCGGCATACCTAATCTTATCATCTTTAGGCACGATGAACTTTGATGTTTGGAATTAAGAAAAAACAACTAGTGAACTATTAAAAGGTAACAGTTCAGTACAGGATGGACATTGTAATAAACCGTAAAGTGTTTATTAAGACCTAACAGGCCAGTAGTTCATAATTAGTTGGTTGGTGTATCAGCGGATAACACCACTACCCTCCAGGGAACCACCACATGTGGGAGACTAGGGTTCGATTCCCAGTCTAGGTGACTATGCTGTGCTACACCAATAAGAGTCCTTGGGCAAGACTCCTAACACCACATTGACCTACCTGTAATATGATTACCCTTGTAAGTCGCTCTGGATAAGAGCGTCAGCTAAATGCCATAAATGTAAATGTAGTTGACAGCTTATTACAACTTTATTAAGCAATAGAGTCAATTAGGCTTTTTATTTTGTATATTATACTTCATAGTCTTTGGCTCTGTCCGGTGGCCACAGTAATGCAGCTTTTAAGCCTGGTTGAGATAATAGGTGGTAACTAACCCATCAAACTAAAAATCACTGATAGCTGGCTGCTTATTACTGCTTTATTAAGCAGTAGTTAGAACCAAACAAGAATTTCAAGCAACACATTCATTTGTGTATTATACATATAATATGAGGTAGCACTTGAGATGCGCAGCACTACTATTGTCCAACACTATATTGTACTTCTTCCTCCTACATATTTTTTGTCCACTAGTCCCACAGCTTTCAGCATATCATCAGTGTTCCATTTCTGGAATGTTTGCCCTGAACAGGAATGGTGTGCTCATATACGGCATATGGTTTTCAGAAAATTTCTTTGTTTACATTTTTTTCCTGATTTTTCCTTTTAAGAATGAATGGGTTAGCAACGCGCTAAACTGCGCTACCACTCTGCTTTACTGCTGAGTAGCTTTGTTCAATACCCTACAAGAACCACTTCGGGTTCCGCAAAGGACTTTACAGTGGATTGTTCTTTAGAAAATATGTTTTCTATAATATTAACATAAACAATGACGTAAGAGAGCATTCAAATAATGTAAAGCGTCTAAGCAGAAGCCCTAAATGTGCAAAGAACATTAATACTATGCTCTTATTAAAGATTCTTTAAAGTTTTCTTCACACTCACACATTTCTTTTTCACTGTTAAAGATCCCCCTATTCCGACGAGTTAACAATTTTTATTTTTATTTTTAATACATTACTTTATAATGATATCATCTAATTGTTAATTGATGAATCACCTAATTTACCTGTGTCATGGGGGTGCTCTGGCCTGCATTTCTGCATATACTGGGCAAAAAAACAGCAATAATAATAATAATAATAATAATAATAGGCAAACAGGACCTAATATGACTTCCCCATTAGAAATGAAGAGAAGAGAATAGAGGTGTAAAATGGATCTAGACTCATTTGTTGTTCAGCACAGCGAGCCCTAATAGGCTGTGCAATCAGTGCACTCTGCTCATAGGAGGCAAGAGCATATGTCATGCTGTTCCAACCAGCCAGAGGAGCATGAACAGCAGTGTGTCTATTGTTAGTAACCAGAGGACCTGCTGCTAGCTTTTCAGCAAGACACAAAAAGAACCAATACTAGATTACATGCTACTGCCTCAGACAGAGGGAGAAGCAGAGATGGGGTAAAAGAGAGAGCGCGAGAGAGAGAAAGAAAGAAAGAAAGAAAGAAGAGAGGGCAGATGGAAGAGGAGGCTCCAGTGTGAAACTCCTGGCTACAACTCAGCACTCCCATTAGGCAGGTCTTAAGCCCTGGCACTTAAGCCCATTTAAATGGCCCCTAGGACCACACGCGAAAGTGTGCGAAGCGGAGTGTGACAGCCAGTGCTTTTAAAAACACAGCAATCTGGATGCAGGGCTCAGTCAGCCCACCTGTCAGTAACCCAGAGCAACAGAGAGGGATTAAATGCCAGCAGCCGGCTGCACCACCCGAACGTAAGTTCCACTGTTGCCTAGTTTGAACGTAAACTGCTACTACCCTCAAGTTTACGAGCTACTCGAATTGAACTGAGTAACAGACTTTCAGAGTTAGAGCTCACACACGCCCTGCAGTAGGGGTCAGTTCTGCTGTACTGCTGGTAGACTGGATTGATGGGACAGCCTGCAAGGAACCAAAACATGTCTCCGTTTGCATTGGTAACCTGTTCTCCAGGACGGACTACACCCTGATTAATTTGGCACTGTGGCTTTGATTGAATCTAGCCTAGTCTACAGTTTAGATTAGAATTGAATCAGTCTTCACATTTAAAAACAGTGTACTTTCTGTAGCATAGTAAATCCTTCTAGAACACCTGGAGAACTCTGCATGGTTAAAGGGTTCTTTACATCATTAAAGTGAAAATGGTTCTATGTAGCACCAAAGCACGTTTCTCTATTGTTAACTTTTTGGTACTATATATAATTTTCAAAAGGCTACCATATAGAAACATATACAATGCAATTTTTAAAAATTAAAATATTCAGTCAACAGTCAAGAATGGATAGAATATTGTCAGTTTGGGAGTTTGGATGAAATTGGACAGTTGGGTTTGAGTAGACAGTTTTCGGTCGACAGTGAAGTCAGGCTGAAGTCAGGTTTATCTGGAATGTTGGTTAATACTCTGTAGGATACTGTTCTTAATAATACATGACTCCTACATGAGCTTGTAATGACCACTGACATAACCCTACATAAATGTTTAGAACTGGTTACTCAAATAGGTGCCATTTGTTATAAAGTCACACTCATGAACTTGAGTGACATCCCATTCCTAACCCATAGTGTTTAATATGATGTTAGCCCATCCTTTGCAGCTATAACAGCTTCAACTCTTCTGGGAAGGCTTTTCACAAGGTTTAGGAATGTGTTAATGGACGTTTTTCTCCAAGAAGCGCATTTGTATGATCAGACAATGATGTTGGACGAGAAGGCGTGGCTCGCAGTCCCCACTGTAATTAATCACCAAGGTGTTCTGTTCTTTTGTGTACATAGTCATGTTGGAACAGGAGTTGGCCATCCCCAAACTGTTCCCACAAATTTGGCCAAAATCTGTAAGGGTCCAGGCGGTGCCACCTGCAGCCAGCAGAGGGCGGCAGCACCGGTGCCGTTCTGGGGGGGGACTACAGCCCAGAATGCCCTGGGCTGATCAAGCCAACAAGCTGCACCTGAGGTGCCAGCCATTTAAGCCCTCACCAAACAACCATCTCTGCTACACCTTTGTAGAGGGGTAGACGGTATGGTATGGAAAAGGGAAAAGGGAAATGGGAAAAGGGAAACGGGAAGTCCCCTGCTGCACACAAAGAGGCAAGCCGGGCGTGTAGAAAATAAATAAATAAGGAAGAAAAGGTGTGAGCCAAACTAAACAAGAGAAAACTAAAAGCCCCAAGAAAAGAAAAGATCCCCTTTCTGTTAAACCCCTGCCCTGGTTGTTTTTGGTTCATGTATAAATATTCTCATCTGATGCTTTGCGCTTGCTGATGTAAGGCTTGGATGCAGCTGCTCGGCCATGGAAACCCATTCCATTAAGCTCTCTGCACACTGTTCTTGAGCTGATCTGAAGGCCATATGAAGTTTGGACGTCTGTAGTGACTGATTCTGCAGAAAGTTGCTGACCTTTGTGCACTAGAAGCCTCAGCATCAGCTGACCCCTCTCCGTCATTACGTGGCCCGGTTGCTGTCATTCCCAATCGCTTTAACTTTGTTATAATCCCACTGACAGTCGAATGTGGAATATTTAGTAGTGAAGAAATTTTATGACTGGACTTGTTACACTGGTGGCACCCTATCATGGTACCATCCTGAGAGCGACCCATTCTTTCACTAATGTGTGTAGAAGCAGTCTGCATGCCTAGGTACTTGGTTTTATACACACGTAGCCATAGAAGTGACTGGAACACCTTAATTCAATAATATACATTCTTTTTAATATTTGAATACTTGTGTTCATACTTTTGGTGATATATTGTATGTGTGTGTGTGTATGTATGTATGTATGTATGTATATATATATATATATATATATATATATATATATATATATATATATATATATATATATATTAAATCAAACATATGTATTATGTCAGTTGCCATGTCAAGCTTATGTAAGTGTTATGTAGCCTTATGAACGCTACTTCCCTACAGTAAGGCTGTACAATGAGTCTTGTGAAATGTTCAAGAACATAAAATGTTCATGGATATAAAGGCAGTGTCCAGGAAAGGCCTAGTCCTTCATGAGCGTAGATGGTTCGAGGCTCACCACTTTGAAATGCACCACCAATAAATAAACAAATAAATATTTACACATTTAAGCTTAAAGGGAACCTGTATGCTAATTTTTGAAGACATTGATTTTATATTTGGGTTCTAGAGAGGAAAGAAAGAAAAAAAAAAAGAAGAGGAGGCTCCCATATGAAGCTCCTGGCTACAACTCAGCACTCCCATTATGCAGTTCCTAAGCCCTTGCACTTCAGGTCATTTAAAGGACCACATGTGACCACACGTTCATATGCGTCAGTGTTCCCATCTGATGGCGTTCTTCTGTCTGAATTGACCTCCTAAGCTCTGTTTGGGGTACTGTGTCTTTTAGCCTCCCCCTCTGGATGAGCCCAGTGTGCTCAGATTGGTCAGCTTGGCTACTCTGTTCTGATTGCCACTCATACACGTTCCACTCCTTTCATGCGGTCTGCAAACAGACCCTTCTCTCCTGAGCAGCTGTAAACATCATTATTCTGGCTACAAAACTGGCTATAACACTGAACAAACTCTTCCTGGCCTCCACACTAGTTGCTCTGTGTTGTGTATGGATGTGCCAAGCTTGCCGGGAGGTGGTTAATAAGGATTGTGTTACAAGGTTGTGTGCCTGAAAGTCCAACAACATTTACAAAAATGATATCTAGATCAGATATTGTACAATTCTCCTTTTGAGATTGTTGGAAGCTACTGTAGGCTTTATCGTATCTTATTTTTCAGACATTTTTTACTTATGTTTTTGGGAAGCCAAATTTCTTCACTATATTGGTAGATAACATGGCTTAGTACAACACATTTGCTTGAAGCAGGCCAAATGATCTGATATGGTAATCAGCAAATTCGCCTTACTAAAATCATTTCAAATAAGATAAATCATCTTTAAATGATCTTAAAACAAACTCAGTGAGAGTTTTAAGATACATCACCTAGATATAAGATCTTTTTATCTTTTTTTTCCTAGTGTGTATTTTTTCAGACCTGTTTTTGGGGTCCACCAAGTTTCATGCTGCACAGGTTACAACAGCACCACTGCACAATCACAGACTGCCCTGCTAGAATGTCTTCCATTAAAAAACTACATACTGGATCAATTGGCATCTTCAGTCCCCAATTGTACAGTAGGTGCTGTTAAAAGGAAAGATGGTCTAACCCAGTGGTGAACATGCTTCTGTCACATTTTCTTTGGAATATGTAACTGGCATTAGATTTGAAACATAACCTGAAGCTGATAATGTAAAACATATTATTTAGTTAGTTTAGATCTTAATTTTCTAATCACTGCTTTCTGTTTTGTATTAGCAGTTCATATACTATCCCAACCCTTTCGCAATTGGGGATAATGTTAGAATTAGATTTTTGTAGAGCAGCACCGCTGTATGGATTTTAAACTGGCATTAAAAAAGGTTATTTGGCTATTTTCAGGTTTGGCTTAAAAATGTCGTGTATTTTTGCCCAACCTCCTCATGAAACCATAGTGTTAGAGGACATATCCATTTTCCAGCCCAGGAAAGTGAGGGTGGTATCACTCACAATGACAGCATGCACATCAAGCCTGTAAATGAGTGATTCCAGAAACGAGCCATCTGCTGCTCCATTCACCAAACTGCTCTAAATTCAGGAGAAAAGGTCAAACGGCTCCTACTTACAGTAATGCGCACGGCAGGAGAGAGCATGAACTGGCTGTTCCCTTCTTTCTCTCACCTGGTCATGGGTTTGAGGGGGCAGGAAACTTAACGAAGACTGATGGAGTCATAGGGTTTGATCCCCAGCTAAGAGCTACTGCCACTGCGCCCTTGAGGAAGCCACTTAGCCTCTAGTGGCTTAAAAAAGAGAGCATCCCTGCAGTCGGTTAAGAACGCGTCAGCTAAAACAAAAACGAACTGTAAACGTGACAGCGGTGCTCTTGTACAGCTGCGTTTCGCCATCAATCAACACCTCCTGACAGAATGAGGTTCTGCAAAGAGTTGGGCACAGAAAGATAAGCTGATAAGATGAGTTCGGAAGCACGGTAGAGGGGATGTAAACCAGCAGGTGTGAGCGGGTGTCTGGGTGTGTTCTTGCCGAGCGTGTGGCCGCAGAGACGGCACAGCTGATGCAGCACTAATACAATTAGAGCAGCCTCCGGCGTCCGGGGGAGACTCAGTGCTGGGCTTTCGTGCGACACTACGGCAGGCTGGGTAGGACACAACAAATAAAGCCAACTGCTCCAAATGGGGACCTGTTGGGCACTCATGTTCCCATCTGTCTCAATCCCTCCATCAACCCCAAATTAACCCGCACCGCCAAGTCAAGCTGCTCCACCACCCAAAATGGCCACCCAGGCCAGCCAATGGTCCATGGCCACCGGAGAGAGGGGACAGTTGAGTCCATTCTGCTAACAGCCTTTAATCAAGTCACAGAAACGAACCATTTGATCCACTTAGTCTGTCCCTCCAGTTTTCTCAAGCTTTTTCCCAATGCTGGGAATGCTGTTTATGAATAAGGTTTATTCTTAGGTCATAAAAAAAAACAAAAATACATATAACACAGAATAACAGGGCATAACATTGCTTAACGTTATGTAAGGCGTAGCACAGAGTGAGCATATACCTTAGACGACCACGCATTCCCATTTTTCCAGGACTAAAAATGCACTATTTCTACATTGCCTAAATGTCTGGAATTTGACTTTGCTTTCATGTTAACGTTAGCTTTCCACTGTGTATCTGGTGCTGCCATTCGGCCCTCAGGGTCCACCAAAGTGTGCACATGATCTAAAACGATAAACATCTTTTAAAACGTTCTTTGAACATCCAAGTAAAGCATCTCCTTTAAAACTATATTAGAATTTGCAAGTAACGTTGACCGAAGTTCTGAGAACGTTCCTTCCAGTGGGGTAGTACCTCACTTTTGACAATTCTCCAGCTGTCATTCTCAATAGCTGCACACAAAGGATGCTTTCAGTTATGATATGAAAGAATAATTTTGCCTATAGGATTATTTGCCTGAGTGCACGCTATGCCTGTAGCAGACGACTCTGCATAAAGATTTGCATTGGCTTTTCTCGTCAAATGGATTCTGTATGAACCGAAGGAATGAGTTGTGTTTTGCATAATGTGCTGGTGTAATGGGGTTGGCATGAGTGCCCTGAAAACATGGCCAATTCTGATCAAAATAAGTGAGCAGGATTTCATCCCAAATTGTGGATTTAAGGGCCTGATGTGGAGGACAGAGACTAGTTGCAGAGATGAAAGTACCTTTAGCTTGCTCAGGTGCTGGATGGCAGGAGAGCCGTCTGGTGTGGGAGGAAGGGACAGCTCCCATTTTCCAAATGCTTTTGGGGTGAAGGGGTGAGACAGCTTTTCCCATGCATCTGATGGACAGAAGAGACAAATTGTTCTTATATGATGCCATTGTTTATGACGAAATGTCTCTGTGCTTGTTAATGCATTGCAGTAAATGCGCTAATTCAACTACTCCGAATTATAATCCAATATAGTCATTATATCCGCTCCTGTGAGCTTCTCTGAATATTCTGTGTTCGTTCTGTATTTAGTGCCATGCTTAGGGACTTTTTAAAAAAACAACTAGGAACATTATCACCCCAAAATGGCATCCTTTGAATTATGATTATGTTTAGAAGTCAACAATACTACTGATACTACATACATGCCATAAGAAAGCTAGCGCTGCTACCCATTGGAATGACAAGATTTGTACTGCTCAATTCATATTAGATTAGATTAGATTCAACTTTATTGTCATTGTGCAGAGTACAGGTACAGAGCCAATGAAATGCAGTTAGCATCTAACCAGAAGTGCAAGTACAGTATTATTTACATAAAGAGCCGTAGTAATAAATATATACATATAATAAGCATATATATTTTAATGTAAGTCAGTGGAACCAGACATTCTTCCGAGCACTTCTGGGCCATTTCAGTTGGTCCGTTCATCATGCAAATCTTACAGTGTGTAAATGGCGACTGTTTTTAAATGATGCATAAAAGTCAAAATGGACAAAAATGGAGATACATGTTTTTCATTGGACAGCGACGATATATTATATGTATGTGTGTGTGTGTGTGTGTGTGTGTGTGTGTGTGTGTGTGTGTGTGTGTGTGTGTGTGTGTGTGTGTATGTATGTGTGTGTGTGTATATATATAATGTATGTATGTGTAACAGCAGCAACAAATGAATGTTTGAACTGTAAGAGTAGGGAAAGTAGACAGTATGTACAAAATAAACATCTGAGGTAGAAATAATATGAGAACAGTAGGCTTGGCAATGAATAAAGTGCATTAACATATACATCCAGAATAAGACTAGAATAAATAATAAAATAGACTAGTAAATACAATAAAGTATGTGTGTCAGCAGGTTGATGTGTCATCTATATGTACACCCACCTTCCAAAAAAGAATTGTACCAAGATAGAAGTGTGGGATAGCAGTGCTATTTGGATAGAAGATATAGGTTACCAGGAACAATGCATGATGATAAATTTAGACTGATATGGGAAATATTTATTGAGCTACACATACAGAAGTGTCTCTCATTATGGTGTCAGGATGCCATGCCAGATGTCTCTGTGGTAGTTCCTAATGGTGTCCTGTGATTAATCCATCCCATGCAGCTTTAATAGTCTCACACAGTTCCTGCAGATGGTGCAGTGAAGGTGGAGTGACACCAGGCCTTCTGGACAAGTAGTGCCTGACAACAAGGCACTTGGTCATCTCTACCAAGACAAAAGTGTGACTCGTCAAGTGTAGTGTTAGGCGACGCTGACATGGTGTTACGAGTAATCGTTGCATGTAGTCCTGTGTCATGCAGCCGTCTGTCAACAGGATGACTTATGGAGGGCATAATTGCTCACTGAATGTCCACAATCGTGGCTGTTGGGTCAGTGAGCTACAGCAGTAAGACCCATCCTTGCTTACGTCACATGCATGGCCGAATCATTTGTATGTCTCATTATGTCAAAACTATCCACCAAGTTTCATTCCTGTCAGATAATTCCTTCTGGGTGCAGCTATACTATTTTAATGATGAGTGTATATATTGTCTATCTGGCTTCATTATGTCACATTACGACAGTCTTGTTTGATGTAAATTATCAAAGAAATTTAAATGGAAAAATGTCAAATCTTTCTGGATGATGTCATCACATAAGTGATGCTTGAAATTTCAGCTACCCGGCTTGGAAAATCTTCCCGCATCCCTGCCTAGCATTTTAAACTGGAAACTGAACATTATGTAGTGACTCTAAACAAAGATCTCTCAAATGCTCACTGGGTTGAAAGTGATTCTGGTTAACATCCTGTAAAGCTTGTCCAACCTTACAACAGAAGAATGCATTTCAGAGTGGAGGATGAATAAATCAGCTGTAACACCAAACACCCTGACAGTTTGTTTGTTCGTTCATTCATTCATTCATTCATTCATTCTTCTGAGCCACTTATTCTTCTCTGTTACATGGGATGCTGATGCCTATCCCACCATTCTCTGGGTGGAAGGCAGGAACCCAGGAGAGGAATCAGGGTACTGTATCATGAAGACACCAAGTGACCTGTATGGTGCAAACCCATGGTTAGTAGCACTTTTGGAAATTTTAGAAAAACATTAATTTTTTTTTATTCATTGGTTTAATTTACCATATGACATGGTAACAAACAACAAAATGAGTAATAAATATTATCATGTTTAATTAACTAACATAAAAATGGTAAGTGCTGTATATACTGTATATAGTTCAGTAAGCCAAATCAGAATCAGCATCAAGCTGTATTGGTCATGTAAGTTCACATATAAAGGGAATTTGTTTTTGGTTACATTGGCTCAGAATGTACAGAGAGTAGAAAACCCACATGCCTCACACACACACACCACCCTTACATACCTGTAAACCTTACATTGAGCGGAGTTGTATACTGTATTTTAGAGTGCAGCAGTCAGGATGTCGAGGCAGATTGATTTAAGGCATATATGAGTGGAGTGAAGTGAAGAAGCGCCAGTCTGAGACAGTAAGTACAGAGGATGAAGTGCGGTGTGGAAATAGGTAAGATAAATAAGAAGTGCAATACGGGAAGAAGAGAAAGTAAGAGAAGTGTCCCGGATACAGATTGTATGTATTTATGTAATTCTAGATAAAGAAGAGGAAGGTGGATTGTAATGTGGCTAACTGAACATCAATGTGATGGCATGTGGGAAAAAGTTTCTCTGATGCCACAGTACAGTAGACATAGGCTACGATGGATTGTGCATTATTTCTCAACCCTGGTCCTGAAGGCACCCTGCCCTACACAATTTAGTGCGTTCCCTGATTCAATGTATTAGCTAATTAACAAGCCATTCAGAGTTGCAGCGGCGTATTAAACAGGGAATTCATTCAAATGTGCAGGGACGGAGGCCTGGAGGACCAGGGCTGAGAAACACTGGATTGGCCTGTCCTACCTTCCACCCATAAGGTGGATAACATGGTTTATAATTTGAGTGAGTAAGTGAATTCATTCACACACAAACACACACACACATACACACTTATATACTGTGTGTGTGTGTATATATATATATATATATATATATATATATATATATATATATATATATATATATATATATAATGTGGCGAAGCCCGCAGCCGAGCAAGGCTGCGTAATTAATTACATAGAAAAGGTTAAAGGGTCGCTGCCACCATCTTTGTTAAACCGGGGAGGTCTGGTATAGAGGGAGACAAAATGTCAGAGGACAGAATCTGGTACACAATCACTTTTATTAAGTACATGTATAAAAAATAGACACTATATAAGAATATACTCTAATAGATTCAGGGCAAATCTAAAAATAAACTCAGCCACAGTTAATCAACTCTCAACACAATTCCTTCATTCGCATGCCATAATAAAAAGGCACCGCAAGTTACACACTGTAAAATAATCCCACTTCAATCCACAACTACACGTCCTTCTCAGGCTACTCATAAACACTGCACACTCAAGCAGGCACTTCATCGAATTAGGTGAGTAACTGTAAACAACTAAAAAAAGATGAGACTATAACACAAGTTAAAAACTATGGCTAGTGTATCTACAACACCCATCAACAGTAGAGTAGCACAATGGTCAGAATTACACTCAGGGAGAAGAGGGAAAGAAAAGGCACTTGTGCAAAGTAGAGTTTCAGTTCCCAACAGTCGTTCAGTTCCTAAAAGCCCTGTGGATGTCCCATCTGTATCCTCTCATGACCCACGCCAGTTACAGTAAAAATAGAGATCCCAACATTCTCCCAGAGCACACCAAACCCGATGTCTCAATCAACAGCATGTGCCTCCAGCCATGCTCACTTGCTCCCCTCAGGACCTCATAACTGTCCCTTATATTGCCTGTTCACTCCTTGCCCCTCCCCCTTGGTTCATTACAATACATATACTGTGTGTGTGTGTGTGTGTGTGTGTGTGTGTGTATTATATATACACAGCTCTGGAAAGAAATGAGACCACTACTGTTTCTTTGAAAATCAGCATCTCCAGCAGGTTCTTAGTGAGGAACAGAAGGTTGGGTTCTAGCTTTGCTGGCAGATACAGTGAGCGTCTGGTCCATAAGAACAAGGTCAAGCAGCAAACACACAGGACAACACAACTACAGACTGGCAGAGGGCCAAACCCACTCTCTACTGACCGTGATGAGCGCCACCTCATTCCAATGTCCCTTAACCACCGGAAGATGACCTCAAGTGACCTACAGAGAGACTGGCGAGCGGTGGCTGGGGTGAAACACACAGCGAGCATGGTTCTAAAAACAGGCTTCTGGAGGTCATTAGTGATTTTCTAAATAAACAGGTCTAATATAATATCTGATCTGGAATTCGGGAGACATGTTTTCCCAGTAGAGTAGAGAGAAATTTTGGTCAAACCCAGAAACTGCAAATATAGAGCTATATATATATATATATATATATATATATATATATATATATATATATATATATATATATATATATAGTGTAATACATTTAACTGTCAATTGTCATTGGCGGCAAAATTTATTATTTGTGCCAAATGTTTTTTGGCTCTAACTGAATCGCTTATGCTAACAGGTAGCCACCCTGACAGCTCACTCTGGACTCGCTCTGTCAGCCAGAACAGTAGTTCTAAATAAACTATTACATATTCCTTTGAAAAGGGTGAAAAAAAACGCTACTCTAAAAATGCTACTCTTTTTCTATGCATTTTCTGGGCCATGCAAACAGAGCCTTGACTCCCATATAACAGGCAGGCGAATATATTATACAGTGTCTCTAGCAAACTGACTCACAGCTGACTCATCTACTGCCTGGAAAATAAAAAAGGCACTGTGTGACCCCATCTTTAAGCCAAAGCAGAGCGACACAAGTTTGTCACGGATCATTTTCCACGTTCTGCTCTTCGTCCTTCCACAGCTTTGCCTTTGCATTACACGAGGAGACGAGAGAGGAAAGAGGAAACAGAGAGAAATGCATTAATAAGGGAGCGGAGTTCAGTGCATTATGCTTTCCAAGCGACAACTCATTGACAAAAGGATCTTCCCTGCTCTCTCTCTCGTTTTCCCTCTCTCTCAAGCTCGCCTCCCCCCCCACCTCTGTCTCTCTCTGAAATTGAAACCGAATAATATGAGCCGTGTCAAAACGCAATCTCGCGCCGAATTGGAAATTGGGATTTCCTTTGGCGCAGCCTCTGGCTCTTGGAGGAAGATAATTAAAAAAAGGGAGAGGGGATAAATAGAAAAACGGGAGGGGGGGATTGTGGGGGAAGGCCCGGCTGGTAATAAGGATGTAAGGGCTCCAGTGCTCTGCTCAGCTCAGAGAGAAAGTCAGCTGGAGTTACACCCTGCGGCACGTAGAAATAAAAAAAATAAAATATAAAAATAAATAAATAAATTGATTTTAATACACACTATTTCCTCTCCCAGCAGACCCATTTGCCCTTTTCACCTGCCTGTATGATTTCAGTTACATAAAGCAAGCATGTGTGAGCACAATGCACTAGCACCCCCCACCACTCTTTCTCATACGTCTGTGTGAGTCAGAGATGCGAACTCAAGACTCAAGTTCGAGTCGCATTGTTGACTGAATAATGACTAGGGTGACCAGATGTCCTCATTTTCTGACCTGCAGCAGGTGGATGCAATGCTTGTTTTGGCCAACAGAGGCAGCTATCTACTAACCGCTTCTACCACTTGCTGGCCTAGGTTTAGAGAGTGCTATGGGGTAAAACTCAACCAGCTGCTGGAAAGTGACAAGCGAGTCTACAACATCACCACAATCGTCTTTGTAGTGCATGAATTTCCGTACTACTCGGTGATAGGTCAACTGATTTGTATAGGCATACACTATCACTGATTCACTCATCTTCTAATCTGTTTCATCTTTCTGAGTTGTGGTGCTGGAGCCAATCCCAGAGTGAAAGGGGTGGAAGGTCGAAGCCTGTAAGGCATATATATATATATATACACACACTGCTCAAAAATTAAAGGGAACACTTTTTAATCAGAGTATAGCATCAACTCAGTTCAACTTCAAGAATATTGGTCCGGTAAGTTAAGTAGTAGGGAGGCCGTTAATCAGTTTCAGCTGCTTTGGTGTTAATGAAATTAACAACAGGTGCAGTAGAGGAGCAACAATGAGACAACCCCCAAAACAGGAATGGTTTAAAAGGACGAGGTCATTGACATTTGGTCCCCCCTCATCTTTTCCCACTGATTCCTCACTAGTTTTGCAGTTGACTTGGGTCAGCATCACTACTAGTACCATGGTGCGGTACCTGGACCCTACAGAGGTTCCACAGGTAGTCCAACTACAGAAGGATGGCACATCAATATGTGCCATTGCCACAAGGTTTGCAGTGTCTCCCAGCACAGTCTTAAGAGTATGGTGGAGATTCCAGGAGACAGGCATTTACTCTAGGAGAACTGAACAAGGCTGTAGAAGGTCCTTAACCCCTCAGCAGGACTGGTATCCGCTCCTTTGTGCAAGGAGGAACAAGATGAGCACTGCCAGAGCCCTACTGCTGTGAATGTGTCAGACCAAACAATCAGAAACAGGCCTCATGAGGGTGGCCTGAGGGCCCGACGTCCTGTAGTGGGCCATGTGCTCACTGGCCAGGCACCGTAGAGCTCAATTGGCGTTTACCACAGAACACCAGAATTGGCAGATCCGCCACAGGCGCCTTGTGCTTTTCACAGATGAGAGCAGGTTTTACCTGAGCACATGTGACAGACGTGACAGGCTCTGGAGACGCCGTGGAGAATGTTATGCCGCCTGCAACATCATTCAGCATGACTGGTTTGGTGGTGGGTCAGTGATGGTCTGGGGAGACATATTCCTGGAAGGGATATATATAAACTATTCTGAGTGGTGGCCTTATACTGTGCCTCATTCAAAATGAAGCCCATGTTGAAACACTGTGTATATAACTGCAGCGTGAATGGGTGGGCTATACTGGTGCAAGTTGGTTGGAGATAAAAATTTGTTTCCCAAACCCGACATATGCTACATCACCAAGTTTTGAGCCTGAAACAGACAAGAACTCAAGCCCCTTTTATCCGAAACTGGTCCAAACCAGCTCATCATCACTTTACAACTTTTGCAGCGTTGGTTAAAACACCATGTAGTGTCAATGACAAACATTGTTAGATCATGAAGTGATAACTACGTATATGTGATGTCTTAAGGTGAAGATGGACTGTCATTTCTCTTGACTTATTCGAGTGTTTTTTGCCATATTGTGGATTAGAAAAGTAATGGAATAGGACGAGTCTTATGGCAGTACCTGTTTGACCCAACAACCACGACTGCAGACATTCAGCGAGCAGTGATGCCTCCATTAGTCAACCTGTTAGTCCCAACACCATTGCCAGATGACTGAAAGACACAGGACTTCATGCATGCAGACTGTTACATCGACTGCCCTTAACATCAAGTCAACACCACATAAGACTGCAATGGTGTTGTGCCATACTGTCATGGAGTGGCTCAGAATGGCAATGGGTCATCTTTAGTGTTGGTGGAGACAACCAATGTGAGTGGAGGCAGCGTGGTCAGTGCCAAGATGAACAGTTTGTTGTGACACGTCACATGACACTAGAAGGCCTGGTGTCACTCCACCTCCACCCTTACTGCACCATCTGCAGGAACTGTGTGAGAATATTCAAGCTGCATGGGATGGATTATCACAGGACACCAATAGGAACCTGTACAACTTGATGCCAAGACGTCTGGCACGTTGTGTTAGCAAACATGGCGGCCTGGTGCCATACTGAGAGACCCTGCTTCTGTATGTGTAGCTCAATAAATATTGCTAATATCTCTAAATGTATCATCATTTATTGTTCCTGGTAACCTTTATCTTCCTTCCCAATAGCTCTGCAGGCCCACACTTTCTTCTTGGTGCAATTTTATTTTCCATGATATGTGCCCTTTAAAGCCACACAGAGATTTCTCTCTGTCCTTCCCTATCTTTCTCTCATTCCCTTCGTGTTCCTCTCTCTCTCTCACTGGGTGCTGCTGTGGTTGTGGCTCTTGCCGTGTCTCAGCGAACTCTCAATTAGCTCACAGAGGAGCGTTAAAGCTGGCCAGCGGCACGCTGCTCTTTCAGAGCGGACCCAGGCTAATCATCTGGCTTTACACCAGCTCCCTGAAGGATTCGCACAAATGCAGCCTGGGAAAGAACAGCTTTCTCACACAGAGCAGAGACGGGAGGGCTGCACAGGGGGCACGGCTGCTACAGGCAGCTTTAAACCTCTGGGACCCAGGCGGCTGAGGGGTAGCCGTTCCACTGCTGCGGGAATGTATGTGAGAGCGTGCGCTGTGGGTGCTCTACTCTCTAAAGACCGTGGCTCAGAAAGGCCTTGTGGCAAGTTCCCTGCTATCAGACAACTGTTGGGAGCTCAAGGGAAGCTGCTTCTCTGAGGGAAGAGAGCCCCAGAATCTTAGAGAGCAGTAGCAAATCTGGAGCAGTGGTCCGCACAACAGTTTACAACATCCACAGTGTCAAATGTGGCTGTGTCAGAGTTGTGAATGTAACTATGTACTGCAGCCACTCATGCCATGTATTAAACACATTAATACACACATATGGCCCTCCAAAGCATCTGTAGCTCCAGCCAGAATCCCTGCTGTGTGTGGGCTGTGGCAATGACAAATCCCTCTACCCAGCATCACCATGAACCTGTCATATACTGTCATCACTTGTCATTGCTTGACAGAGCTGAGAGATGACATCATGGCTATCTAGAGTACACATAGCCAAAATTAGGATGTAACATTAACTGTTATGATCATATTATGAGATCAATAATGACAGTTACTGATAATGCCAACACTGTTGTACTAATGGACATACACGCATCATCAAACACAAACGTTTCACCCAGAAGAAATCAACCCAGAGGAATAAAACTTGGTGTGTAGGTTTGACATCATGAGATATAGGACTGACTCAGGTTTCACGCGTGGCCGTGCATGTAACGTAAGCATCACCATTGTTGCTTTCCATGCTGACTCATGCTGTTGTGTTGTTAGCATCCTTTGCAAAGTATGCTTCAGAGAAGAGCTTGAAAGCAATTCGAGCTGTCAAGAGTTCAAAAGGGCACATATCGTAGGGCTCCAGGATGCAGGATGATCTCATGGTCACGTGGATATTACCACAGCACACTGATAGAAGACGGCACCTGGCAGCAAAGTGAAAGATCTGGGAGACAGGCATGAACCATCGAGAAGTAGAACCAACGAATCATTCAGCAAGCAGTGATGCCCTCCATGAGTCATTGTGTTAGTGCCAGCACCACTGGCACATTACTGCACAACTACATGCATGCAAACTGTCACAACGACTGCCCTTAACACCACGTCAATGTCACCAAAGACTGCACTCCATGCTGAGACTTATGCATGTTGCGTTATCAAACATGATGGCCCAACACCAAACTGAGAGACTCTACTTTTGTATGTGTAGCTCAATAATTATTGCCCATATCTGTCTAAATTTATTATTTACTGTTCCTGGTAGCCTTTATCTACCTTCCCAACAGCACTGCAATTCTTCTGCAGCTCCTTCTGATGAGTGTATACGCATAACATCCGCATATTATGCAAATATTGATGGCTCTCTTGATAAAGTCAAAGCTATTTTCAGCTTGTGGAATGGCATGAATGTGCCCTAACCCTAACCCTTAACACAGTTCTGATACGAGGAATATCAGAACTGTCAGCGTTATCAGCATTGGAGGAGGACTTCTAGGCTGGAGGACAGCCATTTTGAAGGACAGGGGCTCAAAGAGGAAAAGGGGTAAGGATTGTCACGCCTGCTGGCTGTCTTCTCACCCCCGTAGACATCAATGTCACATGTAAGCCATCTCCCAATCACGTTCCGTTTTCTGGATCCAAGTCACCTGAGTATTGATCACACCTGTTGTTAATTTAGTCTGTTTGTATAAATGCTCCTCTCTCACACGGACCTATTGTGAAAGATTGCTACTCTGTGCTTACTGAGCGTGGCTCTCTGTTATTACTCTTGTTTGCTGCTCTGGTTTTGACGTTATCCTGATTTGCTGATTTTCTCTTTTGTCTTTGCCCCTTTGGTACTTTTGCTGTTCTGATTGATTAGTGGTTTTGATGTCCGCTTGTTTCTTGGCTCTGACTCGGTCTTGCCCTTATGTTATGTCAGTCTTGCTCTTGTTGCTGCTGTTGATTGCAAATCTGTTAAATAAACCTTGCCTTGATTTTAGCTCAGTGCTCATCACAATCTGTTTGTCCAACACAAGGATTAAAATCATTTTGATTTACTGTGTATGGCAGACACACATCGTTGATGTCCAAATAAAAACATGGGTCTGCAACAGAAATGGTCCAAAATCTCTTGTGGGGGGAAAAAAGTCTGGTTCCATTGACTTATATAAAAACAAATTGTGGATGCGCTCAGGAGCAATGACGCTTATGGACCCAAAGAGATGTGCAAATTGAGCCTAACTTTACTAAAATGGATCTTAAATATTCCAAAAAGGGCAGAGGCTTGAACTTCCCTTGGGCTCTGTCTTGTGCTTATTGCTATTGGTGGACTACTCTGATTGGCTTGCTGGCTGACTGTGGATAAATCAATAAGCATTAAACTAACAAAAGCAACACCAAAGTGGAAACTTCATGGTTCCCTTCGTAACAAGACGTACTATAGCAGTATTACGGGAGGAGGTCTAAAATTAAAGAGGTGATTGAACTTGATATCTGTTAATGATGAAAATAGAGAACCTGTTCACTCTGTGGAACTTCAGTTTAGAGTGTGCTATTAAGTTCAAGTGTTATTTAGTTTCTATATTATATAAAGAATCACACTTTGAGGAAATAGCATTTTTGTGTAGGTTATATCTTGGCCTGCCTTAACGCTACCGCAAATATCAGCGTTAAAATCATGGTCACGAAGAAAGTGAATTTTCTTCTCAGACCTTAACAAGCATACCAAATTAATATCATTTGAAAGGTACACTACACCCACACTAATTCCAGGTATTTTAAACAAATATTCCTATACATAAGCCACATTTTTATGAGGATGAAATAGTTTCTGCATATGTCCTGTAAAGCTTGTTCAGCCATGCAGTGTTCTTCAACTTATTTATGGGTAGATCACGGACAGGTCAACAGATATTGCTAGTGTTGTGTGATTGCATTTTGAGTATTTGTATTTGCCAGATATATTCAGTGAGTCTAGTGTTTCGACTAGACTGCTAATGTTTAAAGGCCAACTATTTTTATTAGCAGAACCCTTGCAAAGAACAATATACCCAACTTATATAATCATCAAACAGTGCCATAAGATGCTTATATGACACAGTTTGATGCCCAGTATCTAAAACTAGAAAAGTGCTCCACTTAAGCAATTTGGAAATTTGGAAAAGCAACGTAGATGCCAAGGTGTCTCATCTGGTTGTTATGGTGTTGATATGCCCTGGATTTCTCAGGGGGTTGTTAAACATAATGACGCACACTGAGCTAAAAAAGCAAAGCTGGGCTTTATTAACAGGTTAGCAGTTAGGCTCCATAAAAACGTAGCACAAGGAATAGTCAGAGTCATGAACCAGAAAGCAAGCTAGAGTTAAACCAAGCAATCAGACCAGCAAACAAAACAAGGGGGGAAACCAGAGAAGGGAATACCAGAAATCAAACAAAGCCAGAAGATCAGACCAAGAAGTAGCAATACTTCATGAGTGAGTGGAAAACCAGGGGTATATAAGCAAGCATGGTAAATGACGAACAAGGTTTGTGTAATCAGTACTCTGGGGATGAGGAGCAGGAAAACAGGACGTGATTGGGTGGTGACAGATATGTGACTGTGACATCATCGGGTGGTGGATTCTGGGAGCTGAAGTTCAGGCGATTGGCGGCAGAGGGGAAAACCCGGAGATGTGACAAAGTTATTATGAGGTTCCAGTGATATCCCACATGATTAATATGGTATTGCCAATTGTAAAATAAAGGTTTGCCTCCTATTCATCCCACTAGAGGCAAAAATGTAATTCCAGACCAGACCAAACTGGAGTTTTTTGTCAGAAAAATAGGGAAACGAGCCTAATAGGGTGTAATTCCTCCACAAGCACAGACAATAGCTGCAATTCAATTAGCCATGGACTGGACAAGTTTCCGGGTGTGTGTCACATCAAGGTTTAGCCACTGTAGACCAGGAGTTTTGCCACTGCTGGTAGACTTGTATTCCAATTCCATACACCTGCAGATTCAGCTACTTCCTTCACACGATGGTCTTTGGCCACGCCCAAATGCAGTTACTCCTCTTAGCCCATCATTGACATCTGCTTTGGAGCCATTTTCCACACATGGAACGAGACATTCACTCCACTGTAGCACCTCTTTAATCTAGGAATCCCACCACTCACCCCACAGGTATTTATAGCCCAATCATTCTTGTGCAGCCCCATCTGCAGGAACCTGATATTACTACCGCCTTGTGAATTCTATTAAACTGATAAGCCTGAGGGATACAATGGTGCATAAAACAGGACATGATAAATAACCTTCTAGTTTTAGGCCAAATTGTTCCTGTAAAAAAAGTTGGAATACAAAATACAACTACTCCTTGTGGATGACCTGTCTGAGCAGTTTGCTGGTCTGGCCTAGCCTATCAATTGTTGATTTAAGACTGTTAAAGCTAACTAGTCAAATATCTGAATCAGGTAAATACCTAGTCAATGAGTGACTAATCCAATACCCAAATGCCCAAAGGTTCAGGCTTACTAAACAAACATGCTATTGCAGTGCTGGTGGTGAGTGCTTACTGCCCAAAAAAAAAAAAGCCAAGCAGAAGAAGATGAAGCCATAACTAAAAGAAGGGACCAGTAGGGCTTATACTGTGTACATAAGTATATGTACATGCTTACATATCTGCATCTGTGCACAAGTTCTGTTCAGCTTGGCTTCCATTGGTTGATGGTCTTTCAGGCATGAGGTCAACATTGTGCATCACAACAGAGAATTAGTTTCTTCCCCGCAATACAAAATACTGAGTCCTAAATATTCAAATATGTTCAATATTGAGCGTAGGCTGGATGAGTGAAAAGATTGGATTACAGACACCCCACACCACATGATAAAAAAAATGGGAGGAGATAATGGGGCAGGCATTATGTGAAGTTGTGCGGTACATTGTCAAGGCAAATCTGGTTTTAGACTCCTTTTGGAAATGCTATTGAAAACAATCTGTTATAAAAATATAATATCATTAAAACTAATGAATATATTTTTGAGCAGATTTCATAGCAGTAATGAGCATATGTTAACTAGCAAGCTAACCTGCTAACATTAGCATCTACAGGCAAAGCCAAACTTTCCCCTTGCAGATATTCAATATAGTCGGCATGTAGCATAGTGCACCAAACCGTCCACATGTAGGTCAGTGATCTAGAGGACCTGTCCCTGAACGTTGCTCTAGCCTGGCCGAGAGTTCTGTGCCTTCATTGAAATTCTCCACTTGTATGATACCTGGAGCAACAGGTATTGATGGGCATCATGTAAACAGGGTAAACACAAGTGGAGAAAGAGGAGCACTCGCAGCGAGAGAGGAACAATGAAATATTAAATGGTAAAAGAAAACAAAACACAGAAGATTCAAACGAAAGGCTAGCAGGATCCCCCAGAGCAGACTTTACGCTGTATACTGTTTGGAAAGAGGCTCGAGGTGAGAACAGAAGATTGGAGCATCATACTTTTTATCTCATCTTTCCCTCTCTCTCTCCCTCCCTTCTTCAATCTCCCCCTCTCTCTCCCTCTAGTTAAGGCAGGACTGCAGGGCTGCTTGAAGGAGAAGCGCAGGAAAGTTAGTGTACGTCATTAGATCAAAGCTGTTCTGCATAATGCTGCTCTGTGCCTCAAACCCACTCGCGCGCATGCACTCCCACACTCAAACACTGGTACATATGGAGGATCAAATGTACAGTTAGGCAAGATCATCCACGCATGTTAAACCAAGGTCATTTGAGGACACTCAGCAACTACATCAAAACCTGATTGTTAAAAGATCACAAGTTCGAAGAAGCGCTGAAAAGCATAACTAGCTTCGCTCTCTACAGGCAGCTAGGATGGCCCTCCCTTTCCCGCTCCACTCAAGGCGTGCCAATACCGACATTTCTGAACTGACGGAACAGATTTGGCAGTGTGGTGGTGCTTCGGAATGCATATCCTGGTGCACTGACATGGTGGTGGTGGTGGTGGTGTGCTAGTGTGTTGTGCTGGTGTGAGTGATTCAGACAGCGTTATTAAACACCGCAGTGTCACTGCTGGACTGAGAATAGTACACCAACCAGACTATCCAGCTAAAAGCATCCTGTGGGCAGTGTCCTGTGGAGAGCGTCATGGCGCCGCTGATGATGGACTAGAGGATGACCAACACTGCACTGTACACCGATGGATATGCCATCGTCTCTGGCTTTGCATCTACAAAGTGGACCAACAAGGTAGGAGTGTCGAATAGAGTGGACAGTGTGTGGAAAGTGTTCCTCAACTCCAGCATCACTGCTGTCTCTGATCCACTTACACTAGCACAACACACACTAACACACCACCACCAACACCTCAGTGTCACTGCAGTGCTGAGAATGGTCCACCACCCACATAATAGCTGCTCTGTGGGGGCCCTGACATTGAAGAACAGGGGTAAGGGGGCTTACACTGTATGCAGAGAAACAGATGGGTTACAGTCTGTACACAACTGTTTCTAAATGCTTGATTTAGTAGGCATCACCTTCCATAGGCTGTGTCCCAATTTAGGGGTTGCATCCTTAGAAGGCCGAACCTAAATCAACAGGATTTCCTGAATTACACCACCTCTATCCTGTTCACAATGATCCTCGGGATATGGTGGCTGCCAGAGGACCCACTCACTGGATCCTTCTATGCAATGGAAACGGAAGACGTATTTCTTGGCCGCATATGTAGGAACCTTCGGAATGGTACAATCCAGCTGGGCAGCTGTGACAGTCAGTCTTCAAATGCAGCATGCCGAATGAACTGGGCACATACCACATATAACTCAAACTCATCATCAAACCACTAGCTGCACAAATGGTTGCACCCAAATGGAATCTACCACCAGAATGAAACTTGGTGTGTAGATTTGACATTGGGAGACACGCCAATGACGTGACATAAGCAAGGACGGGCCTTATCGCTGTACCTGACTGATCCAACAGCCACGATTGCAGACATTCATTGAACAGTGATGCCCCCATGACTCATCCTGTTACTGGCAAAGGAATGCCCTTAACACCACGTCAATGTTACCAAAAACTGCAATGGTGTCGTGCCAGACTGGCATGGAGTGACTCAGAATGGCAGTGATGAGTACCTCTTTTGTCTTGGTGGAGACGCCCAATGAAGTAGTTTGTGGAGGCACCATGGTTAAGGTCAAGCGCCACACTTCTGGAAGGCCTGGTGTCACTCCACATCCACCTCTAACGCACAACCTGCGGAAACTGTGTGAGAATATTCAAGATGCATGGCATGGATTATCGCAGGACACCATTAGGGACCTCTACAAATCCATGCCGAGACGTGTGGCATGTGGCATTGCATATGCATACTCATATTTATGTTAAGGATTAGGCGGTGTCAGGCATGAATTGCACCAGAGCAATTGCATCCCTACAAAATAGAGGGGTTTAGTGAAGAGTGTTGGCCTCTGCACCTTACTACACCCTCTCCACAAGGCAGCACCACACAATGATCAATTTGAATCTGACGCACATGGGACTGTGCATCATTAAGGCTCAATATATCAAACTCGCAGCCTTCTTTCAACAGCAGACGCAGAACACATCATAAAGGTTAGCAGCCTAAAAGGAGAGGCGGTTTCCGTGGTAACAATAAATGGCATGCACTTTGATTCACAGATTTCTTACTAAAATGGAGGTAGCAACAGGAAGTTGATGTATACTATATCCAAACATATCCCGTCACTGACATTTCCTTAGATATCAAATATTAAATATTAATATATAATATTAAAGATGCCATAGAAAGCATTTTTTCAGCATGTTCAGTTATACTCCGAGCGCCGTGTGAGATCCTTTCTCCCTACCGCGATAAGACTCTACAACGAGTCTCCCTATAGCAGGAACACCACCGATCTCCTTCTGTCTGAACTGTGTTGAGCTCCATCATACTGGTACATGCCCAGTTTTTAAACTCTACTGCACTGCTTTAATCTGGACTGTTATTTTATCTGACCTGCCAATCGTCACTTTATATATAATACTTACTACCTCACATCTCTAAGTGCAATATTACTTATGCTGCTCCGTTAATGTCTGTACATGCTTTTCTATTTATTATGTTTTAGGCAATGTCTTATACATGCACATTTATGTATATAGACAAATCTCCTTAATTCAGCTCTATTTATTTATTCTGATTAATGTATGTACATACTTCATAGAACACTTATATGCACATAGACTCTGTTATTTTAATTTGTCTTTTTGTGATTGATAGCTCGTCTGTAACCTCTGCCCTTTTTTATTGTAATAATGTATGTCTTAATTGTGCAATATGTACAGAACTGTGACACTGCAATTTCCTTCGGGATCAATAAAGTGTTATCTTATCTTATCTTAAGCTCTACATGAAAGGTCTGTAACTTTGGTCAGAGCAAGAAATGCCCAGATGTTGTATTTATATTCGATTACATTCAAGGTTTCATTTAGGTTCTAGAAGAAAACTAGCTTTTTTTTATTTTTTGATGAGCTCATGAATAATTTGATGGTTTACTAAGCTCTGGTTCCAAAATGCCATCCAGAATGCAGTCCAGAGCAGTCCAGAGTCCAGAACGGTCCTGAATAGTCCAGAGTAGTCCACAGATACAAACTGGGCAAAGAACTTCATACCTACCACGACTGATAACACTCAGATTCTGTCGTAAATGCCTCGGTGTCATAAACTGCATGTTAGGTTCTGGGAAGGCAACTCTTCACAAAGGGTAACAAATGGTCAAAGGAAGCCAAGCTTTTGGTATCAGTATGGTTTACAAATGTGAGAAACCAACATCAATATATTAGAACATCATGTTGACACAGCCAGGAAAATACGATGAGGCCCCCGCCCATTTAACTCTTTTGCAAATGTGGGATTAGTATTTGAGGGAGGAGCCAACAGTGTTTGAGGCTAATGCCCATATTGTATTGCATTGGCATTAGTTGCAGTTAACAAGTGTAAAGTCTTAAAAGCCAAGTATCAGCTTAAGACCCATGTTAGCAAATGCAGTCCTGAGTTCGGTAAAGTGAGACATGACAACAAGTCTATGTAGCTAAATGTACGCTATAAAAAACTCTAGTTTGAACTTTATACAGCAAACAACGGGAACCAAAATGACTGTGCTAAACAATGTTTCCCGAAATTCTGCACTGGTAGCTGCAGAAGCTGTTCTTTCAAACAGATCAAGCTCAGTTTATGTGTAACTGCCACAGGGCAAATGATACTTATAATCTGTATGTGCTAAGCAAAGTGCTCCGCAAAGGCTTGTTGATGCTCATTTGGATTCCTTTTGTTTTCAGCTTGCTGAGGTAATCTAAAACTCACACTTGTCTTGCTTCCAAAATAAACCAAGCAAAACATTAGCATAGTTATTAGTCATATATAAATATTCATAAAGGTTTTTTAATACGTTTCATATATGGTTCTGGAATGCCTATGCTCGGAAATGTGTCCACAAACTTAAAAAGTAACTCAGTGTATAGAGAGACCCAACTGCAGTCAGACGTTTTTCCATGTTTCTCTCAACTAGAGTCTAATAACATAAGGCTAATCTCACTGGTGTTCAATTTGAGTCCATGAGGGCATTTCCTCTGGCTGGAGACCGTTCTCTGCACAGCAGTGACATGAAAAGTGGTTTGAAGGTGTGTGTGTGTGGCACTGGCACAGCTGTGTCAGGCACAGCAGCATCTCTAGGATCTCAATGTCAGCTTTGGGTTGAGAATTGTCCAGATGGCCCCAAAAAAGTATCAATTAAATGCAGTCCCTTCTGGAGAAGTTTCATAACACTACAGAAACATATACTGTATAATAATCTCCCCTGATGGAACATTAGTTGCCCTCCGGTGGTAGTAGCTACAGCCTCCTGCATGTGACATTGGCACAAGGATGCCGGAGCTATAAATACCTGCAGGGTGTGAGTGACGGGATTCACAGATTGAGAAGAGGTAGTACAGTGCAGTGAATGTCTCGTTCCATGTGTGGAAAATGGCTTCAGATGATAAAGGCTAAAAGGACTGACTGCATATGAGCATGCCAAAAACCATAGTATGAAGGAAGTAGCTGAATTTGCAAATGTGTGGAAGCGTATGGTCATACTGGTCTACCAGCAGTGGCCAAGAATTGAGCCAGGGAACGCATCCACCAAATCTGACCCAACTGCACAATTCCTTGATGCAAGATTATGTGAACATTGATGTAGCCTACATCGAGAATCCTGCGCAGTCTATTTCAAGTCTAAATTCAAGTGTTTATTGTCATATGCACAGAGAAACAAGCGGCTGCACTGTACAATGAAATTCTGTCTCTGTACTCGCTCCCGGACTACAAGTACTAACAATTACAATATAAATACTAAGTACTAAATAAGACAGAAACAACTAGAGGAAAGGAAATAGATATCAGGTCAACACTGTCATTTGTGCTCATGGAGGCCTGCAAACTGTTAGGTATAGCATACAGAACTGAAAGTGAAATGGGGTTTTGTAAGTAGGCAAGGAAGTCAATATTTAATCTTTTTTATTGTCTTTAAAGGCTATTTTTATTATTGTGCCAATGGTATACAATGTATTGATAACCCGAAAGCTCTTACTCATTTCTACTATTTCACCCGTCATTGCTCACAAGCATCTTAACACAGAGTCAAACACAGGCAGCAAACAATGCCCTAGTTTCTGTTCTTAATAATACTTATGTTGTTAATATTTTGTGACGAATTGAAAAGATCCATGTTCATGTCAGGGACAACAAACTTGGCATGATGCACGCAGAGCTAAAAGTCACATGGGTTTTATTAAACAAATGGACAATTGAGCACAACAGCAAACAGGTAGTCCAAGAGAGCAAACAGAGAAACAAAAGGAGAGTCGAAGACCAGAGAGGCAAACAAGCAAGCAACCAGAACAAGAGGGAATCAAAGAGAGCCGTTCAAAGTCAAAGGGTGTCAAAACCAGAGATAGCAAACAAGAAGGCAGGAGAGAGACGCTCAGTGGTGTGAAAAGAGTTTGGCAAAACTTTGCTACATGTGTGTGACGGGTTTAATTCAAGACTGGGTGATGAAAAGCAGGTGTGTGCAGGTAGTAGTGTGGTGTGAAGGAACAGGAGTATGAGGTGTGATTGGAGGACTGAGGACATGTAAGGATGATGTCGACAGGTAGTGCACTCTGGGAAATGGAGTTTGGGAGATCCACAATGATGGTATGACAGTTCAATGTGTATCCATCACCAGGCACTGTTCAAAAACCAAAACCCATTGTGATCAGTGGTGCCCAGTTCAACTCCTGATGTGAGTTTTATGTGGTAGCTTACTTTATGGGTTTTGGAGGAGCAAGTTAAGTAAATTACAAGTAACTAGTATTGGAAATGACCATATCGTCGCTGCCCAAGGAAAAACAAGTATCTCCAAAATGGCAACTTTACAGGAGAGGCCAAAAACCTCACCTAACTTTAATGTAAGTCAATGGAACCAGACATCTTTCCAAACATTTTGGTTCATTCATTTTCACACATTGTAAACGGCAGCTGCGCTGTTCAAATGATGCATAAAAGTAAAAATAGACAAAAGTGGAGATACATGTTTTTCATTGGACAGCGACAATATGCAAATCAATAAATGTCTAACAGAAAAACGAGGAACAACATGATGTGCCAGATAGCAACCGAATATAAATATGTCAGAGAAACATGATAAATGTGTGTAAATGTATGTGCATAAAATCATATCAGGTTTCAATAGCCACATGAAACCACCAGCTATAATCAGGGTCTAACTGTGCCTGGCCTGTAAGAGTGCAGTCTAAGCAGCTCTGGGAGAAGGTTTTCCTGAGAATTGGCACTTACTAAAATCCCCAGTCAGGAAGAGAGCGTGCGCACCAGGAGCCCACTCCCTAAAGAGCAGGCCACCACCAGGCTGCCTCTGCACCCCATATGTCTGGTAGCTCCGTGTGAACTGATCAAAGCCTCCCTCATCCTCCTCCAACCAAGCAAGACGCTCTTCAAACAGCCTGTACCTGGAGAGAAATAGAGAGAAAGTGAGACATGCAGTTCAGCTCCCTTCCTGCCCGTATTCCTCACAGCTGTGCCGGGGGTGGACGAAGGGGGCATATAGGAAAAAGCTACTTTCAGAAAGTGTTCTCAGCTTCTCCAACAGAACTCCAGACAGGTCCCGCATTTGAAAGCCTGGACAGAGCCCAGCAGGAGAAGACCAAGGCTGGGTACACATTACCATGACCACAAATGTGAAGCATCACTGCAGCACTTTACATCATGTGAACATTTCCTCATGAATGGGCCAATAGAAATGCTCCACAATAGCCTGGAATAAAAGCTCTTTACTTTCACCATGCATTTCATGTAAAGACGTTTTTGCCCTCTCCTGTAAAGTCATTTTGAACATACTGGTATATTGAAGTTCAGCGCAGGTGCATTGTGAGCACATGCTGTGGTCGCATAAAGGCACTTTTTATTTGCATTCATTTTAGTCATTCATTTTAATTTAATTCAGCAGCTGGATGAAAAACCTGGCTATTGCTGAGGTGTAGGCGTGTGGAGCTCTGTACGCAGAAGGTTTACAGGCTTTATCTGTTCCTCAAGTTGGTAGCTGGCTAAGTTAACACTGCAGCTTATATCACTAGCTATACTGTAGCACGGCTGAAAATGTGTTCCCCCTATATGCACATGTAAACTTCATACATACTGATTTTTATACTACGTAGTGTCTGGTGCTCATTTGATAGCATCTGGGGTGCAGACAAAACACTATGTCCCTTCAGGTATATAGTTCTTATGTACTAAGTTGCATAGACATGG